>NW_020870219.1:1021934-1024434 GCF_003789085.1 Penaeus vannamei | reverse complement strand
ATATAACAATCAATTTATACATTTTACTCTCTATTTGGATTCTCTTGCTTCACCAATGTTGTCAGACCACATAAAAAAAAAGAGAGACACCTTTTTCTGACTTTTTTGTCTAATGGTTTGATTACCCTAAAAATTGGGTAGAGGGGATATACATAATAGAATAAATAAGCCAAAAGCACAATCCTTTAACTTAAAAAAGGCAGTCCCCTTAATTAATGTATTTTCCTTAGTCTTTCCAGATTTCTTCAGTATCACTTTCTTTCTTCCCATAATACCTGTCTTTCAATAGGACTAATATTTGACTTCATTAGACTATGTATTCAAAGTGACAAACGGAAAGGCTATATATGTATAAGTAGACAGACTGAATGGCAAACACACATTTGTAAAAAACGTGAGAGGACAAAATACGCAGAGTTTGATTCATAGATATTTAAAATTAAAATGTGCAGATTATATTCAGTTAGTCAGTGAAATATGAAAATAAGCTGTTTGAAAATGCATAGGATAAGGGCCTGACAATACAAGCTACACAACAGAGTGAAAGACTATAGAAAATCCTGCTTGCTTGATATTTAATGTTTAAAAACTTGAGTCCTAGGAAAGAAACAAATTATTCATATAAGCTGTATTCCTCATATGTTTATAATTAAGTATGAATTTGACATGACACAAGACTAGCAATATCTTTCAGAGGAATAGTAAACCCCATCTCTAAAAAATATCTGTCTTTAGGTGGCCATATTACTGGTCTTAGAGGATGAGACAACAGGAAGGGAAATAGCTGTCTTGACCACTCACCTGAAGGCTCGCCAAGGAGCTCTCTTGTCCACCCTGCGGGATGAACAAGGCAAAGATCTGCTAGGCTTCATGGACCTGCACTGTGGTAATAGGCCAACGATCGTCAGTGGTGACTTCAACGCTGAGCCGACCGAGCCAGTGTATTCAACAATGACACATGAATCCACAGGCCTCAAGTCTGCATATGCCTTCCTCAATGAGGGAAAAGAACCTGCCTACTCCACCTGGAAAGTGCGTGAGGAAGGTGACATTTGCCACAACATTGACTACATCTTCTACACGCCCAACAGCCTGACTCCCGAGGGTGGCATTGATGTGCCGACTGAAAAGGACCTTGGGCCTGGTCGTGCTCCCAGTCTGGCCTACCCTTCTGACCATTTCTCCCTCATATGTGACTTCAGCCTTAAGCCAAATAACCGCAGCAACTTTTCAGACATGGTTGACAAACCCATGGAAAGAGACAGTGACCTGTAGTGTACTGTCTGGTAATCCCCATTCCATTCCAGTGTTTTTTTCTGCCAAGTTTACTTTCAACACAATTTAAAGTTTGAGTGATAAATTTAAACTGAGGTTATAGTATTATTTTTAGATGTGCCTTTATTCTCAGTGTCATATATGCTTTAATTAAAGTATCTTTTTATTTTATGTAGTCTTTTGCATATGGACTATGTGTTTGTTCTTGATTTAAAAAATTGTGTTTATGAACAGTATCTCTCTGTATACAAGAATTATTTTAATCAAGAAGAGTTACTCTTAATGGTATGCAATAGTACTAAAGGTTTGTTTTGTGTTAACAGTATGAGTTGTTCTGTGGTTGATCTGTGTTTGCATTATTATGATTTACAATCAATATGAATTAGTGACGCTTTTATCTATTTATTTGGCAATTAGTGTACATGCAGTAGTAGTAGAAGAGTATGTGTTTAGTGTGTAAGTAATCTTACTTGGTCGTTGTTTTTAAATATTTTCTAACACTATATGTGCGGTGACTAACAAAAATCCATCTTATTAAAAGGCTTACTCAGGAATTCTCGAAAGTCTTGTCACTGCTTTTGAGGTAGAATTAAATAAAACTTCAAATAAAGATGGTAAAAATACAAGAAGAAATAAAGATGTGTGTTTTCTTGCAAATATTTAAAAGTCACGACCAAGTATTCATGACGTCCACAATGCACTATACTGTGTTCATATTACACTTTATTTTCTTAGCCACATAATTATGTTTCATTGTATATGCCCATGTGTCATAACACCATAATGTTCACTGTATATGACTACATCCATTATTTTCCGACCCTTTCACTGTAGTGTTATAAGTTGTCAGTAACATTGCATGAATGTATTACAGTTGGTCGTATTTTGCTTAATACATATAAATATATACACACCACCTTTGTCCACATGGTGTTTTGAAACATAGCAGCCTTCTCACTATGTCTTGATAGCATTAATGTCTAGGACAGATGTTTCCACAAATAATATTTCTCAGTCTTATTTTAATATGCATTGTGAAAGGTGCTACACTGTTAGGTATGGTGGATCCAGCACAGGTTAAATTGATGCCTGCTATTGGTTAGAAATATACTGATAAAAAGCCTTATATAGAACTTTATCTTAGGAGATACTGCAAGATTTTTGAAACACAGTATAGGATCTACCATTCACCTGTATATCGTCTTTTAGACAGCATGCTATAGTA
>NW_020870219.1:1006934-1014434 GCF_003789085.1 Penaeus vannamei | reverse complement strand
ATGATGTAATAGATAACCAATGGTGATAAGGAACGAAATATAATGATGTACTGCAGATAATAATAACAATGAAGATAAGCAGTACCGATATAATGATAATAAAATTCATAATGATGGATGATGCATGGTTATAATGAATTAATAATAATAATAATGAATAATAATAATAATTAATAATAATAATAATAATAATAATAATAATAAATAATAATGATGAATGATGATAAAAATATAATAATCATTACTAACAATAATGATTGGATGATGGAACTTATAAATGACAGATTTTAATGATAGATTGATAATGATAATAATCACAGTAATAAAGACAATGACATTGATAAAGAATATAGTAGTAATCATGATGAACATATCATAATATAATAACATAAAAACATATCATTGATAAAGTTTATGATAACATGATAATAGCAACATAAACCATATGAATTACAAAGATAACAGATCTAATGACACAACTACTAGCATTGGTCGTGGTAATAACTTTATGGTAATAATGATAATGAATATGGACAATGATAATAATAGTCACTATACTACAAACTATGTACTACTTCTATTCTTAATACTACTATTACTGCTGTTACCTCTGTCCATTCTACAACTACTGTTACTATGCAATAAAGTGATACCAAATATCATTAACAGAAATCATTGATAGCATTACTATCGGCATTTGCACAGCTGACAACGATAACAATAAAATAGGTTACTGTATGCAACCTCATTTCAGAGAAGGCGACCCCAAAATTCTTTTAAGAAGCGAAAATTAGGTTGTTTACATTCATGACGTCATTTCACGATGTCCTTTTCGGTAGGTGTTTGTTTTCTCTCTGTTCTTTAACTACAGATGAAAATCCGAAATAACTGCATCGAAAAAGGAAATCACAGATAGAAAACTATGAAATCTGTAAAGAGTTTATAAGGAATGAATTGTATTATATACTATAAACACGCGGTCTCTTACACGAATCCAAGTGACTTACCATTACGTGCTGCAAATCACTCTCTTTCGTGGTTTTAGGTGTGTCTGAGTGGGGCAGAGGGACTCGGCTGTGACTGTCTGAGTGACGTGTTTATAAAAATGCCCACAACAAGGTTACATTTCTAGCCGAAAGAGAGAGGATACATACACCTTCTCTTTCTTCTGAGAAGTGTGTTATATTATTTCTTTAAGTGGGTTCTCCACTTTTTAATTGTGCATATACGTACGCGCTTAGCCGTCTGTCTGACTGTTTATGAATATCTCATACCTGCATGAAAGCGGACTTACTTATGTGCATTCGTTGTTGTTTTTACTCTTTCTTTCTCTCTCTCTCTCCATCTCCATCTTTCTTCTGTCTCTTTGCCTCTCTTTATCTATTTATCTATACCCCCTCTCTCTCTTTCTCTCGCTTTCTTTCCCTTTCTCTCTCTCTCCCTCTCCTTCTCTCACCCTCTTCTCTCGTCTCCTCTCTCTCTTTCTTTCTCTTCTTCTTTCTTCTCCCTCTCTCTGCTCTCTCTTGCTCTTTCTCTGCTCTTTCTCTCTCTCTTCTCTCGTCTTCTTCGTCCCTCCCTCTCCCCGGCTCCCTCCCCTCCCTCCTCCCTCCCTCCTTTCCCTCCTCCTCCCTCCTCCCTCCCTCCCTCCTGCTCCACCCACCCCACCACCCTCCCTCCCTCCTCCTGCCACTCTCACGCCACCCACCCGCCCGCCGCCCCTCCCTCCCCCTCCGAACTCCTGCATCCCTAACCCTCGCCCTTCACTGCCCTCTCTCCTCACTAAGTCTCTCTTATAACATTACAGCGTCATGGGCGAAACACGAACACATACAACACGAATACTACAGAAAAGGTGCGTTTTCATCCCGTAGACTTTCCCCCATTGGGAGTAACCAGCACCTGGGATGACGAAGCGGTCATATGACGTCAATGTCCCAAAAAAGGAAATTTTTGAAGAGAGGGTTTTTTGTTTCAACCGCAACTTTGTGCTTTCATTTAATTTTCCCTTTGCAATTCTTTGCGAGGGATTCGTCATGCAAAGAAATAAACACAAGTCATCGACGTGCACAGCCACACTCACACACACAGCGTCCAGTACACAGCATACAAACAAAGACACAGCCGGACACAATGTTCACAGAGGCGGGTTCTCGGTGGTCGATTTCACTGCCTGGGAAAAAGGGTTGGTTTTGTGCGGTAATCCCGTGTTTCTTTTCTTGTGGAGAATTCCAATCATGCGCGGATTTTTGGACGCTTAAGTGTTTACTGTAATGGCTCTGTAGTGGAGGGATGACATATCTCATGGCAATAGTATGAGTATTAAATATGATTATATGATATCATATAGATACTATATATATGATTTAATAATATATTACTAGATATATATAGCACATGATATATTACTACATATAATACATATAGAATTATAAGTTGTTATAAAATATCCGAGTATATATGATATTCATAAATTTATTAGTAACCTAATTATATATAAGATATATATATAGTACATATATCTCGAGTAAATAGTAGCATGATAACACTATGATAAGATATATAACAGTATTAAAACCTGATAATATATTATTCATATATAGATGGAGGAGAGGAGAGAGAGAGAGGAGGGAGACGACAGAACAAGAGACGAGAGATCGACGAGAGAGCGATGAGAGGGTGAGAGAAAGGACAGACAGAGAGAGAAATCATGTTATATTCATATACCTGTGTAACAAATTATTAGTATATAATCATGTAATAGAATGAGTAATGGTTTCGGTATATATATTGATTGTATATATACTATACATAATATGTATACGCACACACGCACTAACACAATCAACATATAATTGTGTGTGTTGGTGTGTGTGTGTGTGTGTGCATGATTGAGCAGAAATATACCTTACTGATACATTATATAGACAGAAGGATTATATAAAATATAATATATATATATAGTATACTGGATAGCGAAAATTATATGAATATCATATATATATGTGTGTGTGTAGTTGGCAGGGGCAGTGTGGTGTGTGTGGTGTATGGTGTGTGTGTGTGTGTGTAGGGGGACCTGTGGATGCAGGGTTGGGGGGACGATGAGGATGTGTTGTGTGATGATGTTGGTGTGAGTGATTGCTGTGGCGGTGTGTGTGTGTGGGTGGTGTGGGTTGTAGATTATAGTAGACGATGGTATATAGTATTATATTAATTATATGATGTGTATCATTATATAATGTATATTATATATATATGAGTAGATAAGTATTATATTATAATATATAATAATGTATATAATTAGATAGTGTAGGGAATGTACTATATTATATAATATATAATATAGTATATATAATTACTCTGTGAATGTGGGATTGTGTGTGTGGTGTGTGGTCAGGATGTTGTGGTGGTGAGTGTGGGGTGTGGGTGTGTTGTGTGTCTGTATGTGTGTGGTGTTGCTGACGGAGGAATGAGAACGGAAGCCAGCGCCAATTGAATACTGCATCTTTATGCGAGCCCCGTACCCTGCGACAAACTCATCTCTAATGCGGGGATCGTCTATGTCGGCTAAGGTACTGTGGTGACATAGAATATTCTCGAGGGTCTTAAACGCTGTGACTGTGTCTGCGGTACTCCGGTGGACTGAGATTTCTTGTTGTGGTGGTGTGTGTGTGTGTGTGTAGGTGTGTCGTGTATATATGTATATATATATAGTACTATAATATAGATATATAGTATATATATTAAACACATATGCACACATACCTGGTGTGTGTTATTAACTTAGTAGATAGAGATATGCATCGAAGTTATAGTATATAATATACTGATATATAATATTAAATTCTATTATTATATAATTACTATATATATAATATATAGATTATATATATTAGTTATGTTTGGGTGTATGTTGAGTGTACGTGGGGTGTGCCTCGTACTGTGGTACATGGGATTGGGTTAAGGAGGTGGAAGTTTGTGTAATAAGTGTAAACGTGGTCCAGTGTTTTATGTTGGGGATGGATTGTGGGGATGATCTTATAGTAGGATAAGGGTGGACAACCGGGGAAAGGGTAATTGTCGGGGTTCTATGAGGGACCTGAGAGGGAGATATAGGATGTACCGTTCGTAATTATTTGACTCAGAGCCGACTAGTGTAGAGAGAAGCTGTTTTTTGGAGGATGGCACTCTTCATCTGGGCTCCTCTACACCCGTTGACCCACAACCACGCGCACACAAGATAGTATTCACATGGGGTTAAATTAAAATCTGCGTGTACACTTGGGGCCTCGCGGTGATCTCGAGAATCTGAGTTTTGAAGAGAATAGTGGGACTTATGGAACTCGCACGAATATCGTTTTCGTAGCCGAATTGCCTTGTCGTTATGTAGTTGGGATGCTAGGGGGAGTGGCGGTCTAGTCGGTACGGGTACCGTGGAAACGGGATAACCGTGGACAGTAGCTCTCGCTGCGCGACACTCGTAGAACAGTATCGTCTAGCCGGCAATCGGACTGCGGCCTACGCACGCATCGTTGACGTATTTAATACGATGCCGCTACAATCAGAGGTATATTGTCTGTATATCGGTCTGTTGAATGCATTCATCTTCACTTAGCATTCCCTTAATATCTCGCGAGGGCCAAACGCCAGAATTCCTCAGAAGACCAGGCCCCTCAACCGCGCACAAGCCAAATAAGTTGCCAGCGAGCCCGCCGACTGTCTGCACCGCCTCTCCACTCCCGCGTGCCTCCCGCCCTGAGGAAGTCCCGCGTATCGGGGCCACTGGAAAGCAGGTGCGCGCCGAGTGTCCAGCCCAGCGTTCGCTCCCTCGCATCTCCAAGAGTCTAATATGGGCATAGAGCCACGGGCACGACGCAACGCGCGGGGCGCAAGGTCGGCCGCGTGCCCTGCGCCTGCCCCGTGCACTCTTGTAAATTCCCCCCGGCTAGCGCGCCCTATCTTGTTCAGTGTGCGCGCGAGGGGGCGCGTTATTGGGCCACTTTTTATATTGCTCGCGCGGTCCCCGAGAGCACGGGGAATAGGAGTGAGCCTTGCGCTTGGAGGGGCCCAGGGTGGAAGGGGCCAAGGTGCGGGGGGGCAGGAAGGGCAATGGTACCTGGCTGTGTTGGCCGAGCACTGGGCTCGGCCTCGCCAGAGCCACTGCCGGCCACAAAACCTAATGTTATTGGCCCGATAATGACCTATCTGGACGACCTGCCCCCCCGGGGAGGATGGAAGAGCCCGTGCCTCTTACCACGATGCACCAGCACCACGAAGAACCCAACTGCAACTTCGTCACGGAGCGCCGCCTGCATGCTTCTGTGTGGACATTAAGCGCGAACGAACTAGCACGCACATCGACCATCAGGGCATCGAGTCCTTTCTTAGTCGTGGGACTGAACCACCTCACGTTATCTATTCTTCGACCCGTTGTACGTGTCCGGATTTTCTTTTTTTCTGTTCGTACCTCTTGGAAATCGCACGCTGCCTCCCGGGAGGTTTCTTCCGATTGTAAGAAAATTTGCGACGTATTGATGTTTTTTTATTTCCTTTTTGACTTTTTTTCTGTATCTCTTTGTGGTCTTCCTCTGTGTTTCTTAAAATTGAGTGGAGTAGGTGTTTGAATCTTTTTTGATTAATGTATGCACCTATTTCCTTCATATTTAAAGTAGATTTCTGAGCTTTTTTTTTTTTCACATCTGCTCCCGGTATTGTTTAAGCTATTTTCTTTCTCTTTTTTTCTACTGTTGTACATCTCGTCTTTAAGAATCTACCTTGTTGTTCTCTTCCTCCTTCCTTGGACCTTCTCTCTCTCTTCTTATTATAACTGATATTCTTTTTTATCTCTCTATTTGTTTCTTCTAGTTATTGTCTTTTTTCTCTTTTGCGCGTCTACGCCAATTCCACTTCCTTCTTCGCATTTGTATAAAAATCTCAAGGTATATATATATATTTTTTTGTGAACGCTTTCTCTCTCGTCCTTCACGTTATATTATAGTCAGTACTCTATTCCTTTTCTTTATTTGCTCTAACTTCCTCCTCCTTTTTTTTCTCGATATCCTCCCTCTCTCTGCAGTGTCTCTCTTTCCTACTCTTCCATTTCAAGTCCGAGGTTCGTGGCTCTATAATCTCTTCTCTCATCTACTCTCTCTCTCCTCTCTGTCTCGTCTCTCTCGTCTTGCTCTCTTTCTCTCTTTCTCTTTTCTCTTTCGTCTCTTCTCTCTCTCTCTCTTCTCTCTCTCTCTTCTCTCTCTCTCTCTCTCTCTCTCTCTCTCTCTCTCTCTCTCTCTCTCGTCTCTCTCTCTTCTCTCTCCTCTCTCTCTCTCTCTCTCTCTCTCTCTCTTCTTCTCCCTCTCCCTCTCTCTCCTTGATAAGGCATCTTACACGAGAAGAGTGACGGAGCGGTACCTCGCCCACCGCCCACACGCCGAACGGATCGCGAGCAGACCGGAGGAACTTCGTCGTGTTTCGGACGCGTCGTCGGCCGGTGACTCATCGCCAGAGACTCCACCTGTGTGACCCGAAGACTCTCACTCGCGACATACAGTACCTCTGGGACTCACCTGTGCTCCGTCATGCACCTGTGAATACTTCGGCGCCGTTTGCATGGCGGTTTTATGCATGGGTAATTGTCTATGTGGATGGGAGTTTATGTGTATGGTAACGTAAATACTGATGGAGTGTGGGGTTGTTATGCATACTGCAAAAAGGTAAAATGGCATATTTTGGAAACATTAGGCAGAAGAAAGTACCTCTTGGGTACTAACGATGGGAGAGGTCACATGTACAGGATGATATTATTGTCAGTTTTGATTGTATCCATTATTATATTCACAGTCTGTTGTTTATACATTCATTTTTTAAAAACTGAAGTCAACGATAACGATGTTTGCCCAGTCATTTACTTATGAAATGAAATGTACCTGTTGCTTTTCAAATTTAAATTCTTTCGTCTACCCAATCCCAGGGGCACAATCCTTCAGTAACACATCTAATTTTACCGTTCACTGTATCATCTCTTCCTCGCCATCTCCGAGCACTACATTCTTCAATTACGAGTACTTGAACGTCATCGTTACTTTCACAATAACAGTGATTTCACCCTGATGAATCTTCCATCATTTGCAAGCCACGATCCGCATCAACATTGATATGCAACCATCGTCACTGTTGCCGAGACGGCGACACTGCGGACATGAACACAATCTGTCTTTACCAGTGTTGCTGTCATCGCCAATGAATATATTGCAATCATAACATCGTTTGACTAATATCCCAAACATCGATGAGAAATGTATCATCATTATGACGATCATCACAAAATTATATAAAAAATAGAATGCCACACGATATTCGACCATCAAAACAATTATGAAGAGAGAGAATGCCACAGGATATTCAACCATCAAAACAATACAACTACCCAATCTTACATCCACTCATTGAGTAAACCATCAGCTCGTAAACAACCCATAACAACCAATCAACAGAAAAAAATACTAC
>NW_020870219.1:996934-1001934 GCF_003789085.1 Penaeus vannamei | reverse complement strand
CCCTCGACTCCCCCCTCCCTCTCCCTCCCCGCCCTCCTCCCTTCCGCGCCCACGCCCCTCGCAGGTGATTCACGCCCGCTCCTGCGCGTGGCCTTATGTGGTTACCGGAGTCCTTAATCTCGAGAGCCAGCCCCCCTCGCCCACGCTCCCCCCCCCCGCGAGACGACCGAGGGAGATTTTCGCAATTCGGCTCCATTTTTTGACGACAGCGCGGCGTGCGGGCGTTCAAAGAGGGCCAATAGATTCCTTAGGGATTTAAAGACATCATTTGGACATGACAGCTGAGCGGGCGTATCTCCGGAGCTCGGTCGGGGCCTCCACCTACGCCAGGAGGAGCAGCCGGGGCTCGACCAATCACAGCCCCGGATGGTGCCCGAGTGAGAATGACGTCACGGAGGGTATAAATGCCGGTCCGGGGGAAGGTCGAGTGTTAGATCCACAACTGCGCTAACATCGTAAGGTTAGACGCGATTGGGTTCGAAATCCTTTGAGTTGCTCCTCCTCGTCGAGTCTTTGCAAACACAACAAAATGGTGAGTATACTAAAGCCATACGTGAGTGAAACAGAATATCACATTTCGTTAAGACATGAATATTCTCTATGGTTACTACGTGTCACGTGTTTCTTGTGAAGTGGATTCATGTGGATAATCAAATAATCAGTGGTTTTTGTAGTGAACACACCTAACAGAAAGTCGACGCACCAAGTTTCTAATTCTCATGAATCGCAACAGTAAAAATAGAAAAAAAAAAACAGATTCCTTGACGAGGCTCGTGTGTCTTGCCGCCTCAAGCCAGGTGGCCTTCGTACGAGGTTGAAAGAGGGGGAGGGGGGGTAGAAAGGATTCATTTCAATCACATTTTTAACGCTAAAATTCTTATTAATTTTTAGATTGTGTCGATGCAATTGATGTATATTTTTTACGTGCTACAGATGTTAAAATACCAGATGTATTCAGCATACAGGTGTGCAGTCCTCGGAGTTATTGGGATAAAAAGTTATACAAAAAACATGAAATTATCAGTATCTAACAATCATAATAAAGAGATAACTGACTACAAATACATTTATAAATAGATAAAGCATATCGCTAATACCCAAACTTATCTATCCTGAAATGAAAGACCGAGAAAGTTAATTTTTTATCGACTTTTTCACCACAGAGAGAATCCAGTAGCGCAGATTAGTATTGGAATGCGATTTTGAATGTCAACTTGTAAGGCATGAAGGTTGCAAGACAATTATGCGTTTTAATTCGATAACTGTAATCGATTAAGAATTCATCTGATCCGAGTTTCGGCTTCGGGTGTCACGCTGTCTTTTATGATGACTTATTAACGTTTTTTTATGGATTTATCTTTATCTGAATTGCAGTTTTCTATTTTATTAGGTTTGTGGTTGATAACTTGCAATAGGTGATGATTGGTATTTTTTATTGTTTAAATGTGTTTGAATATAATGCTAAAAGCTTGGTAGATGTGTTAATCTTGTAGACAAGTAGGCGACGGGTTTGGAAAGAAAATGAAAGAGGAGAAAACGATGGTAATAAAGAAGAGAAATCATGAAATGAACAATTCCACCCAGTCTGCATACCCACCGCCACCGCTTCCTCTCCACCCCCACCCCCACCACCATCTCTTCCTCCTTTCTTGCCCTCCTTTCCCATCACCACCCCTTCCTCTTCTTCTTCCTCCTCCTCCTCCTATACCCCACTCCTCCTTCTCCTAATTCCGGCACCAACCCTCCCTCCTCCTCCTCCTCCCACCGCCACCCTTCCTCCTCCTCCTCCCCACCAACCTCCTCCTCCTCCCTATTCCCCCACCACCACGCACCACCTCCTCCTCCTCCTCCTTCTATTCCGCCACCACCATTCTTCCTCTTCCTCCTTCTCGACCCACCACCTCCTTCTCCTCTCCTCCTCTCTCCCCTGGGCAAGGACTGGGCTCCCTTAACAGCAAGGCAGGACACTCGCCGATAGCCAGAGTGCTCGCATCCTTGTGGCGAACCTCCTTTCATCCTCATCTCGTCTGTTCCTTCTCCATCCTTTCTCGTCTCGTCCTTCTCATCCTTCTCTTTCTTCTGTCTCTTCTCATTCTTTTTCTCGTCTGTTCCTTCTCCATTCTCATTTCTCGTCTGTTCTCGTCTATTTCTCTCTTATCCTTTCTCGTCTGTTTCTTCTCTTTATCCTTTCTCGTCTGTTTCTTCTCATTCTCCTTTCTCGTCTGTTCCCATTCTCCTTTTCTCGTCTGTTCCTTCCCATTCTTCATTGTTGATTTTATTCGTTTTCTCTCTTTTCTGACTTTCTGTCCTCCTTTTTCTCTCTCGCCATTCTTTACCTTTGCGCATTCTTTACGTTCCTGCTTTCTCTCGATTCCCTCCCCTCCCGTCCCTTCTCCCTTCCCCTCCCTTCTTCACTTTTCCTTCCCTCCCTTCCCTCATTTTCCTCCCCTTTCCTTCTCTCCTCTCGTCTCCTCTCTCTTTCCCCCCCCCCCTTCTCCTTCCCTCCCCTTCCCCTCCCCCACCCTTCCTTTTTCCCTCCTCCCCCCCTTCTCCCATTCCACCCCTCCCCTCCCCTCCCTTCCTTTTCCACCTCCCCCTCCCTTCCCCATTCCATCC
This sequence comes from Penaeus vannamei, assembly GCF_003789085.1. Classification (NCBI taxonomy): domain Eukaryota; kingdom Metazoa; phylum Arthropoda; class Malacostraca; order Decapoda; family Penaeidae; genus Penaeus; species Penaeus vannamei. The sequence goes on along the minus strand of NW_020870219.1, from coordinate 999,318 downwards.
TGCCCCCCCCCCCCCTCCCCTCCCCCCCCCCCCCCCCTGCCCCATGGCGTGATACGGCTCGCCCATTTGAATAATGTATTGCATCACATCCTATGACGTCATGCACTTTCTCGGAGTCTCTTGCTGAAGTGATAAAAGAGGACTGCTTGTCTTTTGTATACTATATATATTATGTATATATATATATATATATATATATATATATATATATATTATATATATATATATATGTATTTGTATTATATATATTATAAATATATTATATATATATATATATACATATATATATATATATATATGTATATATTGTAGAAAAATGCACAATGTACACAGAAACACAAGCACACACACACACACACACATATACATATATGGATATATATATACATTTTTTCATATGTATATATATATGCATATATATACATATATATGTGTGTGTGTGTATATGCGTTTCCTCGCTCCTTTCCTCCCTGCACACCGCCCTAACGCCCCTTCCCCGCAGCGTGAGTGCATCTCCATCCACGTGGGCCAGGCCGGGTGCCAGATGGGCAATGCCTGCTGGGAACTCTACTGTCTCGAGCACGGCATCGCCCCCGACGGCTCCATGCCCTCCGACAAGGCCCTCGGAGGCGGCGACGACTCCTTCAACACCTTCTTCAGCGAAACCGGCGCCGGCAAACACGTTCCCAGGGCTGTCTTGTCGATCTCGAACCCTCTGTTGTCGGTTAGTGTTTTTGGCTTGTTTTCATTGTTCCTTTCTTGATATTCTTGATATGATTATTGACCTGTAACATTAGTGTGAATTCATTGCCGATAGTCATGCATCGGATAAGAGTTGACATACTGAAGTTGAAGATTTTGAATCACGAATTTGATAAAGAAAGCCTCTAGAAATAAAAGGAAATTGCTTTTATTAATAAGTTCCCCCTGAGGCTTTCTACCCCTTTCCCCTTCCTTGACCGTGAGAGTGATTCCTTGTTGTGTCCGCGTAGCCATCCTCGCAAGTCAGATCATCACACTGAGCCTCCCCCTCCCTCCCTCCCCCACGCAGACGAAGTCCGCACCGGCACCTACCGCCAGCTGTTCCACCCCGAGCAGCTGATCAGCGGCAAGGAGGACGCGGCCAACAACTACGCTCGCGGTCACTACACCATCGGCAAGGAGATCGTCGACCTCGTCTTGGACCGCGTCAGGAAGTTGGCCGACGCCTGCACGGGTCTCCAGGGCTTCCTGGTCTTCCACTCCTTCGGCGGCGGCACTGGCTCCGGCTTCACCTCCCTCCTCATGGAAAGGCTCTCCGTCGACTACGGCAAGAAGAGCAAGCTGGAGTTCGCCATCTACCCCCCCCCGGTCGCGTCGTCTACAACTCCTCCCACCCACACCACCCTGGAGCACTCCGACTGCGCCTTCATGGTCGACAACGAAGCCATCTACGACATCTGCCGCAGGAACCTGGACATCGAGCGCCCCACCTACGCCAACCTGAACCGTCTCATCGGCCAGATCGTCTCCTCCATCACTGCCTCCCTCAGGTTCGACGGCGCCCTCAACGTTGACTTGACTGAGTTCCAGACCAACTTGGTGCCCTACCCCAGGATCCACTTCCCTCTAGTCACCTACGCCCCCGTCATCTCCGCCGAGAAGGCCTACCACGAGCAGCTCACCGTCGGCGAGATCACCAACGCCTGCTTCGAGCCCGCCAACCAGATGGTCAAGTGCGACCCCCGCCACGGCAAGTACATGGCCTGCTGCCTGCTGTACCGTGGCGACGTCGTGCCCAAGGACGTCAACGCCGCCATCGCCTCCATCAAGACCAAGCGCTCCATCCAGTTCGTGGACTGGTGTCCCACGGGCTTCAAGGTGGGCATCAACTACCAGCCGCCCACCGTGGTGCCCAACGGCGACCTGGCCAAGGTGTCCCGCGCCGTCTGCATGCTGTCCAACACCACCGCCATCGCCGAGGCCTGGGCGCGCCTCGACCACAAGTTCGACCTGATGTACGCCAAGCGCGCCTTCGTGCACTGGTACGTCGGCGAGGGCATGGAGGAGGGCGAGTTCTCCGAGGCCCGCGAGGACCTGGCTGCCCTCGAGAAGGACTACGAGGAGGTCGGCCTCGACACTGTGGGCGACGAGGAGGAGCAAGGCGACGATTACTAGGCTGACCCGCAGGGCGGCCTGGACACGACTCGCCTATAGAGGGGCCCAGAAGCCCCTCGCGAAGTCATTGGTCACACAGCTTTACCCTTACTGTTAGGCAACCAAAACCATTCCATTTGGAACGCAACAGAAATTAAAACAAATATTTTGGTACCACTTCGAGTTTTTCTCCCGAAGCCTTTCCTTATCAACAGGGTTCTTCGCGATAAAAGTCGACGATACTTAAC
>NW_020870219.1:986934-991934 GCF_003789085.1 Penaeus vannamei | reverse complement strand
TATTATGATATGCGGACAAGTACTTTGCATGATTCTGAAATTTGATGGCCTTAACTGTAATGCTGATACCCCACAGCCGGTTTGTTCGGTCTATCTATAAAGAGGATGTGCATATATTTATCTATCTATCTGAGAGATACGCATCTATCTATCTATCTGAGAGTTATGCATCTATTTATCTATCTGAATGATCTGCATCTATTTATCTATTTATCTGAGAGATATTCAGCTATCTTCTTGATATATATATATATATATATATATATATATATATATATATATATATATATATATGACTTACAAGTATGCATTTATATCAGTGTATACGGAATCCTGTCCATCTATACGATATTCATGCATATAGTGCATGTAGGCTAAAGTTAGCATGAAATAATGAATTAATGTTTTTTTCTATCTGTATATATATTGTGTGTGTATATATGTATGGATGTATGTATATGTATGCGCGTGTGTGTTTCTGGACGTTTGTGTATTATAATAAAACATTGAATTTCTTTGCGTAAAGTGTAGATTAAAATGTTCAACTTAAATACTAAGTCTATTGTAATGTGTTGTGATGACTGTTTTCACGTATCCTTTTATAAATTAACATAAGTGCCATTAATTATGTTTAGCAGCATATCATCCGTTAAATCGCATTTCACCGCGGTAAATAAACATGTAAAGGAATTATACAGGCCTATATATTATATAATATATATATATATATATATATATATATATATATATATATATATATTATATATATATGTGTGTGTGTGTGTGTGTGTGTGTGTGTGTGTGTGTGTGTGTGTGTATGTATATATATATATATATATATATATATATTATATATATATTATACATATTATATTATATATACACATACGTACGTGTGTGTGTGTGTGTGTGTGTGTGTGTGTGTGTGTGTGTGTGTGTGTGTGTGTGTGTGTGTGTGTGTGTGTGTGTGTGTGTGTGTGTGTGTGTGTGTGGAATATTAGCACGAAGTAATTTTATATATGTGTATATCAAATGTAATGAAAGAACTAATATGTAAGTAAAAAGATAAGACCATAACGAAATGATTAGCAAAAATATCCAATTGTCGACTTAATTGTCATAATATTGATAACAAGAACTTAGTGCTTCCACCATTGATGTATTCAATGAGTTATTGTCTTTATTTGGAGAACAGGGAATAGAAGAAAAGACGGGATGATAGGTATAATTACAGAAGGAAATGGTGATGCTTAGAAGTGATAAGGAACATAAGATAATTTTCGTGTATGAGATAGTGGTGTTGATTGATATGGCATTCATGGAGATTGATATTATTAGCCATTGCCTTTATGCATTTCTCTCTTTCTCTCTTTTCTCTCTTTTCTCCCTTTTCTCTCTCTCTCTCTCTCTCTCTCTCTCTCTCTCTCTCTCTCTCTCTCTCTCTCTCTCTCTCTCTCTCTCTCTCTCTCTCTCTCTCTCTCTTTCTCTTTTCTCTCTCTTTCTCTCTCTCCCTCTTTCCTCTGTCCCCTCCCCGTCTCACCCTCACTCCCTCTTTCTCTTTCTCTCATTCGCACTCTCTCATTTTCACTGTCTGTCTGCCCCCCTCTCTCTATCTATCTCTCCCTCTCTCTTTATCTGTCTCTTTCTTCTCCCGAGTTCCTATAGAACAATACTCCCTTATTCACTATACTATGTACGTCACTATAACCTTAAATTAGTTTTATTGGAACAGCGGAGACTTCCGGAGAAGAAAAAAAAACAATTTTCGCCACGGATCCTTTTTAGGTGGTGTAGGAGTGCCATGACAGTCAATATTGCACTGCAACTTGCCAGACGGGACGGCGTTGCAAGAAAGGTCGTGTTTTATCATCATTAATCTTTTTTTTTTTGCCATGATGAAGATGGTGATGATGATGATGATGAGGATCATTATCATCATCATCGTCGTCGACGCCGTCAATGTCATCACTACTATTATTATTATGATTATCAGCGTTATTGGTACTATTATCTTTATTATTATTATCATTTTTGATATTTGTCGTGATTTTTATTATCATTATCCTTTTTGTTATTAAATTATGATTAACATTATTAGTATTAAATTCATATTCATATTATTATTATCATCATAATCTTCAGCGCTTTCATCATTATTATTATTATTGTTTTTATTATTATTGACATTTTTACCATTGTTATTATCATTATCATCATTATGATCCTTACTTTTATTACCATTGTCATTTCATATTGTTTTTGTTATTATTGTTGTTGTTTATATCATGTTCTTATCTTAATTATGTTTGCTGTTATTAGCCTGATTTTAATTGTTATACTTCTTATTGATATTGTTATCTTTATGATTGCCATGATCATTATGATTATTGACATTGTAAGATCTACTATTATCATGTTATTATATGTTATTGTTATTATTGTAATTGTTATTACTATCATTATTAACGTTACAGTTGGTATCATTATAAGAACATCAATAATCACTGTTATTATCGTTGCTATTACTAGTAGTACTAATGTCTTTATTTTAGATTTATGCAATTTATTATGTAATTTATGCACCTGTCTTTCCCCTTCTTCCCTTCCCACTTCCTTTTCCTCCCTCTTCACTTCTCACTTCCACCCCCCTCCACCCATGTCTCTTTCCCAACTTTCTAATTTTTTCTCAGCCTCACCATTTCTCCTTTAACACACCCCCTCCCCCTTCCCCTCCCACCACTACCGTTCCCTTTCTCCAACCTTTCCCTGTAATCTGTTATTTCCTTTCATTTCTACTAGCCTATCCCTCGTTCATCCTCAGTTTTTTTTTTTTTTATTACCCCTCTCCATACCCATCTCCCTCAACAACTTCTCCCTCACTTTTCCCCTTCCTTCCCCACTTTTCCCATTCGTCCTCTTCTTTTTCCCTTCCCTCCCCTACTTTTCCCCTTCCTTCCCCACTTTACCCCTTCGTTCCCTTCTTTTTCCCTTCCCTCCCTACTTTTCCCTTTCCCTCCTCACTTTTCCCCTTGTCCCCTTCTTTTTCCCGTCCCTCTCCCACTTTTCCCTTCCTTCTCTCACTTTTCCCTTTGTCATTCTTCCTCCCCCCTTTACACCCTTTTCTTCGTCTGCAACCCTACCCGTCCCCTTACCCCCGCCACCCTTCCCCTTAACTGTTCACTCCATTCCTTCATTATCCATCACCCTTCCCCTTTAACTTCTCTTCACACCTTTTACTCTCACTTTCCCCTCACCTCCCTTCCTCCTTTCCTCTTCCCTCTTCCCTCCCCCTCCCTATACACCTTCATTACCACACTTCCCCTTAATTTATGTCCATTCGTCACCCTTTCCCCTTTCGCAAACCCTCTCTCCCCCACTCACCACCCTTTCCCCCTTCCCCCCTTCTCTCTACCCATCACTAACACCCTCTTTCCACCCCTTTCCACGTCCTCCCATCTTCCTTTACCCTCCCCTCCCTACTCGTTTCCTCCTCCCTTCACCCTTTCCCCCTTTCCCCAGCTCCAACCCGCCCTCGCTAACCACCACCCTTCCCCCCCCACCTCCACACCATCGTACACCACCACAACACTTTTCACTCCCCCACTCCCTTCCCCCACCACACCCTTTCCCTCTCCATCTCCCTTCTCCCCCCCTCCTCCACCACTACCACCCCTTCCCTCCCATCTCCCTTCCCCCACTCCTCCTCCACCACTACACCACCCTTTCCTCCCCATCTCCCTTCCACTCCACCACCACCACCCTTTCCTTCCCCCCATCCCCCATCCCCCCATCCCTCCACCACCATCACCCTCGCCAGCACCACCACCACCACCAGCGCGCCGTTCGCGATTGTTTAGGTCCGCTCAGCCAAGAACGGGTGACTGGCATTTGGAAAGAAATTTTCTCGACGGTGAAAGAATGAAAGCGGAGGGCAAGTGATGAAGAAAATTGCAGGCACGGGCCCCTGTGAAAGACGCCATTGTCACAGCCTTCCCCTCGCCCTTTCAGAGTAGGCAAGCCAGAAATTGCCTTTTCTTCGGGGCCGATCCTACTACCCGGGGAGAGGGGGAGGGGGAAAGGGGGGGGGGGGGGGCGAGGGAGAAGGGAAGTGGGCGGGGGGAAGGGAAGTGGGCGGGGGGGGGTGGGGGGGGGGGGGGAAAGGGAGGGAGGGAGGGAAGTGGGTGGGGGGAAGGGAGGAAGGGTGGTTGAAGGGGTGTGGGGAAGGGAGGGAGGAAATGATGGGAAAGGGAGAAGGGAGGAAGGGAGGAGGAGTAGGAGGAGGCAGGGGGGATGGGAAGAGAGGGTTGGGAAGGGATGGGAGGGACGGGAAAGGAGAAGGGAAGGGTGTGGGTAAGGAATAGGGGAAGGGGATAGGCCGAGAGAGGGAAGAATGGGAGAAGGTGGGAAGAGAAGGAGAATGGAAAGGGTAGCAGGGGTGGGAGAGGCAAAGAGGCGGAGAAAGAGAGGGGGGGCTTTAAGGGAGAGGGTGAGGGAGAGGGGCAAGGAGGAGGAGCGTGAAAAAGAGAGGGGGAGGAAGGGGAGAAGGTGGAGGGCGTGAAGAGGGGAGAGCGGGGAGAAGGCCCTGCCTGGGTGAGGGGAAGAGGAGAGGGAAGGGGGGGAGAGTGATGGGAGGTGTCGGGGGAGAGGGTTGAGGGGTAAGGGAGCACATAAGGAGAAGGAGGCGAAGAAAGAGGAGAGAGAGAGGGGAAAGGGGGGGAGGGGGAGGGGAGGGGAGAGGAAACTCTAAGGCGAGAGCATAGACCAATTTCTCTTGACTTTCCTTGGTCGTCAGCGAAAGTTGTCTATGTTTATGTTTGTGCATGTTTTATTTTATTCACATTTTCTTCGGCTGCGTCAGTGGCGAAGAAAAAGGGACATAAATAGATTGATTCATTTGAAATATTTTATTGATCATGATTTAACCGATGCACGAGAACATTCCAGAGTGACCTAGAAATCGATCACGGCTTTTATTTTTCTTTGTTTATATGGATGTTTTC
>NW_020870219.1:969797-982297 GCF_003789085.1 Penaeus vannamei | reverse complement strand
ATACTCTGGCTTGGAGCTGCCTGGAATGCATTTGCTACACCTTGTATACTCTGGCTTGGAGCTGCCCGGAATGCATTTGCTACACCTTCTATACTCTGGCTTGGAGCTGCCCGGAATGCATTTGCTACGGCTTGGAGCTGCCCGGAAATGCATTTTGCTACACCTTCTATACTCTGGCTTGGAGCTGCCCGGAATGCATTTGCTACACCTTGTATACTCTGGCTTGGAGCTGCCTGCATTTGCTACACCTTCTATACTAAGCTGGAATGCATTTGCTACACCTTGTATACTCTGGCTTGGAGCTGCCCGGAATGCATTTTGCTACACCTTGTTATACTCTGGCTTGGAGCTGCCCGGAATGCATTTGCTACACCTTCTATACTCTGGCTTGGAGCTGCCCGGAATGCATTTGCTATTCTATACTCTGGCTTGCATTTGCTACACCTTCTATACTCTGGCTTGGAGCTGCCTGGAATGCATTTGCTACACCTTGTATACTCTGGCTTGGAGCTGCCTGGAATGCATTTGCTACACCTTCTATACTCTGGCTTGGAGCTGCCCGGAATGCATTTTGCTACACCTTGTATACTCTGGCTTGGAGCTGCCCGGAATGCATTTGCTACACCTTCTATACTCTGGCTTGGAGCTGCCTGGAATGCATTTGCTACACCTTATACTCTGGCTTGGAGCTGCTGGAATGCATTTGCTACACCTTCTATACTCTGGCTTGGAGCTGCCGGAATGCATTTGCTACACCTTGTATACTCTGGCTTGGAGCTGCCCGGAATGCATTTGCTACACCTTCTATACTCTGGCTTGGAGCTGCCCGGAATGCATTTGCTGGCTTGGAGCTGCCTGGAATGCATTTGCTACACCTTGTATACTCTGGCTTGGAGCTGCCCGGAATGCATTTGCTACACCTTCTATACTCTGGCTGGAGCTGCCCGGAATGCATTGCTACACCTGGCTTGGAGCTGCCTGGAATGCATTTGCTACACCCTTCTATACTCTGGCTTGGAGCTGCCTGGAATGCATTTGCTACACCTTGTATACTCTGGCTTGGAGCTGCCCGGAATGCATTTGCTACACCTTGTATACTCTGGCTTGGAGCTGCCCGGAATGCATTTGCTACACCTTGTATACTTCTGGCTTGGAGCTGCCTGGAATGCATTTGCTACACCTTCTATACTCTGGCTTGGAGCTGCCGGAGCTAATGCATTTGCTACAATACTCTGGCTTGGAGCCGGAATGCATTTGCTGGAAATGCATTTGCTGGCTTGGAGCTGCCTGGAATGCATTTGCTACACCTTCTATACTCTGGCTTGGAGCTGCCTGGAATGCATTTGCTACACCTTGTATACTCTGGCTTGAGCTGCAATGCATTTGCTACACCTTTATACTCTGGCTTGGAGCTAATGCATTTGCTACACCTTGTATACTCTTGGAGCTGCCTGGAATGCATTTGCTACACCTTGTATACTCTGGCTTGGAGCTGCCCGGAATGCATTTGCTACACCTTGTATACTCTGGCTTGGAGCTGCCTGGAATGCATTTGCTACACCTTGTATACTCTGGCTTGGAGCTGCCCGGAATGCATTTGCTACACCTTGTATACTGGCTTGGAGCTGCCTGGAATGCATTTGCTACACCTTCTATACTCTGGCTTGGAGCTGCCTGGAATGCATTTGCTACACCTTGTATCTCTGGCTTGGAGCTGCTGGAATGCATTTGCTACACCTTGTATACTCTGGCTTGGAGCTGCCCGGAATGCATTTGCTACACCTTCTATACTCTGGCTTGGAGCTGCCTGGAATGCATTTGCTACACCTTGTATACTCTGGCTTGGAGCTGCCTGGAATGCATTTGCTACACCTTGTATACTCTGGCTTGGAGCTGCCCGGAATGCATTTGCTACACCTGTATACTCTGGCTTGGAAATGCATTTGCTACACCTTGTATACTCTGGCTTGGAGCTGCCTGGAATGCATTTGCTACACCTTGTATACTCTGGCTTGGAGCTGCCCGGAATGCATTTGCTACACCTTGTATACTCTGGCTTGGAGCTGCCGGAATGCATTTGCTACACCTTGTATACTCTGGCTTGGAGCTGCCCGCAAATGCATTTGCTACACCTTATACTCTGCTTGGAGCTGCCTGGAATGCATTTGCTACATACTCTGGCTTGGAGCTGCCTGGAATGCATTTGCTACACCTTGTATACTCTGGCTTGGAGCTGCCCGAATGCATTTGCTACACCTTGTATACTCTGGCTTGGAGCTGCCTGGAATGCATTTGCTACACCTTCTATACTCTGGCTTGGAGCTGCCTGGAATGCATTTGCTACACCTATACTCTGGCTTGGACTGCCGGAATGCATTTGCTACACCTTGTATACTCTGGCTTGGAGCTGCCTGGAATGCATTTGCTACACCTTGTATACTCTGGCTTGGAGCTGCCCGGAATGCATTTGCTACACCTTCTATACTCTTGGCTTGGAGCTGCCCGGAATGCATTTGCTACACCTTGTATACTCTGGCTTGGAGCTGCCCGGAATGCATTTGCTACACCTTCTATACTCTGGCTTGGAGCTGCCCGGAATGCATTTGCTACACCTTCTATACTCTGGCTTGGAGCTGCCTGGAATGCATTTGCTACACCTTCTATACTCTGGCTTGGAGCTGCCGGAATGCATTTGCTACTTCTATACTCTGGCTTGGAGCTGCTGGAATGCATTTGCTACACCTTCTATACTCTGGCTTGGAGCTGCCTGGAATGCATTTGCTACACCTTCTATACTCTGGCTTGGAGCTGCCCGGAATGCATTTGCTACACCTATACTCTGGCTTGGAGCTGCCTGGAATGCATTTGCTACACCTTGTATACTCTGGCTTGGAGCTGCCCGGAATGCATTTGCTACACCTTCTATACTCTGGCTTGGAGCTGCCCGGATGCATTTGCTACACCTTCTATACTCTGGCTTGGAGCTGCCGGAATGCATTTGCTACACTTCTATACTCTGGCTTGGAGCTGCCTGGAATGCATTTGCTACACCTTGTATACTCTGGCTTGGAGCTAATGCATTTGCTACACCTTGTATACTCTGGCTTGGAGCTGCCGGAAATGCATTTGCTACACCTTGTATACTCTGGCTTGGAGCTGCCTGGAATGCATTTGCTACACCTTCTATACTCTGCTTGGAGCTGCCCGGAATGCATTTGCTACACCTTCTATACTCTGGCTTGGAGCTGCCCGGAATGCATTTGCTACACCTTCTATACTCTGGCTTGGAGCTGCCCGGAATGCATTTGCTACACCTTCTATACTCTGGCTTGGAGCTGCCGGAATGCATTTGCTACACCTTCTGGCTTGGAGCTGCTGGAATGCATTTGCTGGCTCTGGCTTGGAGCTGCCCGGAATGCATTTGCTACACCTTGTATACTCTGGCTTGGAGCTGCCCGGAATGCATTTGCTACACCTTGTATACTCTGGCTTGGAGCTGCCTGGAATGCATTTGCTACACTTGTATACTCTGCTTGGAGCTGCGGAATGCATTTGCTACACCTTCTATATCTCTGGCTTGGAGCTGCCGGAATGCATTTGCTACACCTTGTATACTCTGGCTTGGAGCTGCCTGGAATGCATTTCCTACACCTTTATACTCTGGCTTGGAGCTGCCTGGAATGCATTTGCTACACCTTCTATACTCTGGCTTGGAGCTGCCCGGAATGCATTTGCTACACCTTGTATACTCTGGCTTGGAGCTGCCTGGAATGCATTTGCTACACCTTCTGGCTTGGAACATTTGCTACACCTTCTATACTCTGGCTTGGAGCTGCCCGGAATGCATTTGCTACACCTTGTATACTCTGGCTTGGAGCTGCCCGGAATGCATTTGCTACACCTTTATACTCTGGCTTGGAGCTGCCGGAATGCATTTGCTACACCTTGTATACTCTGGCTTGGAGCTGCCCGGAATGCATTTGCTACACCTTGTATACTCTGGCTTGGAGCTGCCTGGAATGCATTTGCTACACCTTGTATACTCTGGCTTGGAGCTGCCCGGAATGCATTTGCTACACCTTCTATACTCTGGCTTGGAGCTGCCTGGAATGCATTTGCTACACCTTGTATACTCTGGCTTGGAGCTGCTGCATTTGCTACAATACTCTGGCTTGGAGCTGCCTGGAATGCATTTGCTACACTTGTATACTCTGGCTTGGAGCTGCCCGGAATGCATTTGCTACACCTTGTATACTCTGGCTTGGAGCTGCCTGGAATGCATTTGCTACACCTTCTATACTCTGGCTTGGAGCTGCCTGGAATGCATTTGCTACACCTTGTATACTCTGGCTTGGAGCTGCCTGGAATGCATTTGCTACACCTTATACTCTGGCTTGGAGCTGCCCGGAATGCATTTGCTACACCTTCTATACTCTGCTTGGAGCTGCCTGGAATGCATTTGCTACACCTTCTATACTCTGGCTTGGAGCTGCTGGAATGCATTTGCTACACCTTGTATACTCTGGCTTGGAGCTGCCTGGAATGCATTTGCTACACCTTCTATACTCTGGCTTGGAGCTGCCTGGAATGCATTTGCTACACCTTGTATACTCTGGCTTGGAGCTGCCGGAATGCATTTGCTACACCTTGTATACTCTGGCTTGGAGCTGCAATGCATTTGCTACACCTTCTATACTCTGGCTTGGAGCTGCCCGGAATGCATTTGCTACACCTTTATACTCTGGCTTGGAGCTGCCTGGAATGCATTTGCTACACCTTCTATACTCTGGCTTGGAGCTGCCTGGAATGCATTTGCTACACCTTCTATACTCTGGCTTGGAGCTGCCTGGAATGCATTTGCTACACCTTCTATACTCTGGCTTGGAGCTGCCTGGAATGCATTTGCTACACCTTTATACTCTGGCTTGGAGCTGCCCGGAATGCATTTGCTACACCTCTGGCTAGGAGCTGCCCGGAATGCATTTGCTACACCTTCTATACTCTGGCTTGGAGCTGCCTGGAATGCATTTGCTACACCTTCTATACTGGCTTGGAGCTGCCCGGAATGCATTTGCTACACCTTTATACTCTGGCTTGGAGCTAATGCATTTGCTACACCTTGTATACTCTGGCTTGGAGCTGCCTGGAATGCATTTGCTACACCTTCTATACTCTGGCTTGGAGCTGCCCGGAATGCATTTGCTACACCTTCTATACTCTGGCTTGGAGCTGCTGCATTTGCTACACCTTCTATACTCTGGCTTGGAGCTGCTGGAATGCATTTGCTACACCTTCTATACTCTGGCTTGCTTGCCTACTTCTATACTCTGGCTTGGAGCTGCCTGGAATGCATTTGCTACACCTTCTATACTCTGGCTTGGAGCTGCCTGGAATGCATTTGCTACACCTTGTATACTCTGGCTTGGAGCTGCCTGGAATGCATTTGCTACACCTTCTATACTCTGGCTTGGAGCTAATGCATTTGCTACACCTTGTATACTTCAATCAATATATTTGCTTATTTGGGTGATAACTATAATCTATGTCAAATCTAACGTCAGACGTCAAATTGTAGATGAAGGCTTACACTGCAAAATTAACTAGATTTTTGGCCTCTACTTTTTTTAAACGGGCGTCATGACTTGACACCTTTACCAATCAAAATAATTTCTTGTGATCTTGCTTCTGTCAATATGAACATTACATGTCTTAGGTTATATCAAAAAAAAAAAAAAAAAAAAATACATACCTTTTTTTTCTTGGAAAAAATATGAAATATGTTTATTCTCTTCTTTTTGCTTTTTACAAGCAGAACAATGATACGACTTTCCTGGCATTGCCTGAACTGTCATTCCAATTTTTGCGCTTCTATGTAAGCAAACAGACGGTATGAGATGACGTCACGAGAAGCTCACTAACGCCATCTATTGCGTCGGCGCCGCATTGCTCACAGGATTTTGCTCGGCATTCCGGTCTTCCGTATATAGTTTTTGGTTTAAAGTCAGTCTATGAGACTGTGGCTCTGCCTTTGATTATGTCCAGCCAGAAGACCAGTTGACGTGACATCGAATAAAATATCCGCCGTGAAGACGTTCGGTCTGCCACATCATATCAGTTTATAGCAGGATGGTTTCAAGAATTTGCAAGGTTAATTTATTTTAACATGGGAAAATATCTCATTATTGATTTAAATACCTTTCTTTTGCATCAAAACATCTGTAGTCATAAATAGATAACAAAAGTATGGCCATCGGAAATAATCCCGTTGTGACGTCACCATCCGTCGGCCGTCTTTTGCTTTCATAGACAGACGAATTTCTATAAGATTCCAGCCCTGCATCTCCCCCTTCTATACATAGAACATTAGTAACAGCACTCTTAGCTGCACATTTCTGAACCACGAAAAAACATGCTTTAAATATCTATGTATGTCAACGAAATTTCTGTAAGCTCACTGAGACGTTTGTAAATATTTCTGGTAACAGTAGCCTCCACTGGCGGCTAATGGAGCTAATGAAGGAATTGAATATTTTCTTTTTGTCAGATCCAAATATTTATTCAATAAACAGAAACCACGCTAGATTGCATTATTCAATATAGAACATTAGGTAAACGCAAATTGTATGTATATCTATATCTATACGTTTATATATCTAAATATATATATACATACATAAATATATATATATATATATATATATATATATATGTGTGTGTGTGTGTGTGTGTGTGTGTGTGTGTGTGTGTGTGTGTGTGTGTTGTGTGTGTGTGTGTGTGTGTTTGCATGTGTGCGTGTGTTTGTGTTTGCACGTGTGTGTGTGTTTGTGTTTGCACGTGTGTGTGTGTTTGTGTTTGCATGTGTGTGTGTGTGTGTGTGTGTGTTTGTGTGTGCAGGTGTGTGTGTAGCGTCTATGAAAAAGCAAAGTCATTAGTTGGTGAATAGTTGCGTATATGATTATGTATAATCCACTATTATTATGCCATAAGTCTTGGAGTTTCTGTGAGGAGTCGCATCCACATTCGACCAGCTGAGCGAGAAAATGCGTTTGCTTGTTTCACCTCCAGCAGCTACTAGCTGGGTGGTTTTTAGAGGGCTAATAGCAAAACCCCAGAACCGACTCTTATGACATGTGCTGCATATGATATATTAGATTTTTTTTATGAAATAGGAATTTCTTCTCGCTGTCCTCTTTTATTTATCATATATTGATTTTTTATGTTCCTTCTATTTGTCAATGCAATCCAATGCAGTATATGCATAAGTGTATGTGAAATTAGCATATCAAGACTTTATATGATATATATACACACATATATATACATATTAGAAATAATAATTTCACTGTGATTTTTTTCTTTTTCTTTCTTTCCTTCTCTCTTTCTTTTGCTCACCCTGAACTTGAGTAGTTTACAGAATGAGGAACTACCTCGAAATTGAATAACAGGAAATGGTACATTTTATAATGTTTATGCCAATGAATATTCATAAATTCTTGAATATCTTTTCCACGGCTAAAGCTCATATACACTGGATAAGAAAGAAAATGCGCCCGATGGTGTGAGACGTCCTAATGACGCGAGAAACCGGAGCGCAGGGCATCTTCCGGACGATGGCAGACAGGCAGAGACGGAGGGATGCGGAGGGCACCCAGGGCGACCGCCTTCGTTTAACAGTGCAATACAGCTGCTGGTAACAGGCTGCACGGTGTAGAAGACATGTAGTTGGGGTGTATCGCAGTCATCAAAGAGTCGAACAGAAAAAACACACCGAGCATGGGAAGCTTCACTGCTGGATGAGATGAAAGGTGTAAATGCTATTAACCCTTTTCAACTTCTTCACAAATCAATTTATCTTAAATTATGATAAAGTATATGTTTATGCATGCTATTGCCCTATACACCATATTTCATGTTCGTAATCTATTTCATTATTTACTTTTCACATTTGACAGACGAATTATTTCTGAAACGACGTGGAGTTGCGACGGGACCTGTGAGGGTGGATCTCCCTGCACGATGCTGACGAGACGGCGGGGAAATGTAACTTAGACACATATATCGAATTGTTAAAAAGAAAATTAAAATCCTCCCATCAGTACGCTGCTCTGCCTTGGCTCTTCCCAGAAACAATCATGTTCGTGCAGTATAACTGCCCTAAACGAACGCCTAGGGCAGCTACGAAGTGATTCCATGCCTAAACCACCTCTACGCCCTTCCGTGGCCAAGGCATGTGGCTCAGACCCGATGAAAAAGGTTTGTCGAATATGGACAGTGTTAGGCAAACGGCTACTGGAAGAACCTCTCAACAGCCAAGGCTACAGACCACACTAAGAGGAATGGCTCGTGTTGCGAGGGAATCGAGACGTTGCATGAGCGCTGCGTCTGTCTCGGAGATTAGTCTGAATACCGATATTTTGTTCTTATTATAAACATGAACCCCAGCATTTTCTTCCTTTTCTACAGTTATTACCGTTTTACTTTATATATATATATATATATATATATATATATATATTATATATATATATATATATATATATATATATAATCCATAGTAAAATATATTTCCAAGACAAGAAGCATCCCCATTTAATCGACTCTTTGATACTCCCCCCCCCATTCTCGAGAAAAAAAAAATATATATATATATATACATATATATACATATATATACATATACATATATATATGTATATATATGTATATATACATATATATATATATATATATATACATACATATATATATATATATATATATATATATATATATATATATATATATATATATGACATGCTATACTAGTGTATGGAATATAAATCTAAAGAGTCTAAGTAAAACGTTCAACAATTTCAGTTCTCTCCCACACAACGCATAAACACATCGATGAGGCATCCGTGTATTTACCTCAGTCCTACCACGGTTTTGTGTTCATTTAATATTCTAAAGTGATTATAAAGCATATTTTCTCTTCACTGAATCCTTGTTTGGATCTGACGAAAAAATAAACATTCGTCACATTAACAGTTCATATTCATATAAAGATAATTTATGAGAACTGTGCTACTTATATTTGCCCATGAGCATATACTGTAAACAGACGTGTTTTGGTAAAAATAAGTAAAATAATAATTGCAAAAGTGACAAATAAAAAGAGAGACCAAAGTGAACTGCCCATTTCATCAGAACGAAAAAAAGGTGTTCAAAGTATTAGTTATCATACATCACATGTACTGGGAGTCGGTTCTTAGAGTTCTGCTATTCAGCCTCCGTGGAACAACCAAGCTGCTAGTTGCTTGCGTTGAAACAATCAATCATGTATTTCCTCGCTCATCTGATCGACTGTGGATGCGTCTCCTTATAGAAACGCCACGACTTGAGTAATAATGATAGTAAGAACTATGATCAGATTTAGCACAAGATAAAAGACATTGAGAATAATTGAAACGAATCATACATGTCGTTTCATAACTTGTCACCAAGTAATGACTCCGTATTTCCATAGACGCTACGCGCTCTCACTCATGTATTTCTGACGAAGATATACTCGAAACCGGTCAACTACACCTCTTGTATTGTGAAGATATTCATATTCATTCATACTTTTTCCACATTTGTCAACATGAATACGGTTCACACGCACACACACTGATGACGCATCTATACATTCACTGCAGTCTCACTGCGATTTTGCCTTTTACCAGTATTATATAATGAAGAACATAATGTAGCATGGTTTCTGTTTATCGATAAGTGTTTGATTCTGACAAAAAAAAATAAATCACTTCATTCCTATGATTAGCCGCTACTAGATGGTGCAACTACGAGAAGTATCTACAAAGATCTGCTATTTTACAAAAAATATATATGTATATATATCTGGTTTAGTTGCCATACATAGATGTTTAAAGCATGATTTTTTTCTCTTGTTTCAAGAAATATGCAGCTAAAATTGCTGTTTCCTTTGTTAAAAGAAGGGAAAACGGCGCCACACCACCTCAGGTGTTGCCATTTCGATATAAAAACAATTCCAAGATATCACATTTCAAGAAGATCCAACTACAACGATAACTAAGAGTACATGTATTGTTATCACTTTGAGGAAAATGAAAGATCAAAGGGCTTACTTAGTGTCCAAAATTAGTTTTTGATACACTTACAGGTTATCTATATTCAACCAGCCACGCTCTTTGTTACAAACCACCCAGGGTTTTAGCCATATTCATAAAAATACTATTAACGTTATGTTTATTTCCATTTTATATAATTACGATTAACGTTTTACAATGACATAACATTTTTCATTTTGATGTTATGATTATTGATAATTATGAATAGCATTATCATAATTTCTATGCGTGTGTGGGGGGCGTGTAACATGGGCGTGCGTAGTCAGGTGTACTTGTCTGACCAGAAAGCTGCTACTTACAAAATTCCTCTTGTTTATCAGTTCCTTTCTTAAAGATTTTCCTCCTCCTATTATCCCGACGCGAACCCATTTTCGAAGGATCGAGAATTGACGTCAATCTATTATATCAGCAAAGCTCGCGTGTATCGTTGCCATGGCAACCGTAAGACAGAGAGGACGCAGTTCAAGGAAAAGAGAGGATATTTTTGAGAAACAGGATGCGGGGAAGGAGCATTATGGCGAAACGTCTCAGAATCCGAGAGTATAATTCCTCTCACGTTGTTTTAGAAAGAGAGAGAGAGAGAGTGGGAGGGAGAGAGAGAGAGACTGACAGAGATAGAAAGAGATATATAGAAATAGACAGACAGTTAAGCAGACAGACAAGCAGAGACAAAGAGGCAGATAAACAGACAGAGATTGAGCCAGAGACAGACAGTCAAACAAGCAAACATAAAAGCAGAGAGACTGAGAGAAAGAGAGGGTAGAGAGAGGAAGGAGACACGCAGACAGACAGGTAGGTTGCCAGACAAATAGAAAAAGATACAGACAGATAAACGGGCGGACACACGCACTGAGATGGAGACATAAAAAGGGGAAAAGAGAGAGCTAGGATTTTCACCTGTCACGGTTGCTTAATTTCTTTTTCCTTTACTTTCCATATTATCAGTTATTCAACGATTTCTTCATGTTCAGTTGCAGTCATATGGAATGCGGGAGGCACGCAAGGGAGAGGAAGAGCGAGAGAGAGAGAGGGGGGAGGGAGGGAGGGAGGGAGGGAGGGAGGGAGGAAGGAAGGAAGGGAAGGAAGGAAGGAAGGAAGGAAGGAAGGAAGGAAGGAAGGAGGGAGGGAAGGAAGGGAGGAGAGAGAGAGAGAGAGAGAGAGAGAGGAGAGAGAGAGAGAGAGAGAAGAGAGAGGAGGGGAGAGAGAGAGAGATGGGGGAGAGAGAAAGACAAGAGAAGGAGAGGGAGGAGAGAGAGAGAGAAGAGAGAGAGAGAGAGAGAGAGAGAGAGAGAGAGAGAGAGAGAGAGAGAGAGAGAGAGAGAGAGAGAGAGAGAGAGAGAGATGGGAGAGAGAGAAAACAAGAGAAGGAGAGAGACAGTGTGAGAGAGGGGGGGGGGAGGCAGCCTATGAATGACATCGCGACGAGACAAATAATGTGACGAAATTATGATCCCGTTTTCTTTGCGGTAAAAGATGAAAAGGCGAAGATAGTCATTTTTCCTCCTGACGTTCGTTCACATGTTCCTGACCTCACTCCCGAGTTGTGTGCCGTACCCTCGCTCCCGTGACCTCTTTTTTAGGGTCTTTCAGTGGTTATTTTGTTCAAGGTCTTAGCATAACAAAGAGTGTCACAAAAAACGGAGGTTGAAGGAAGCGTAAACAATGTTGAGGCGTTGATGTCACCCCTGAACGGGCGAGCGCTGTGGTTGTGTCCCTTGAAATACGGAAGGTTATACAAGGTGTACTGAGAATTATGATTAAAAAGAGATAACCATAATACGATAAATAACAAGACAAACCTGTATTATGCACAAAAAATGCTTACTGTCACCATCTGATTAAAAAACCATGCAGAATCCAAGGGAAAGGGGGAAACGGACGCAAAACAGATTCCCGTGAAAGGCAACACGGACCAAACCAACCAAGTTGTCTCCCTCTGGCCGGGACCTTCAAGGACACAAGGAACCAAGCTACAGCGCCGTCCTATGGCCAAGGTCTTTGTGGCTGGAAATGCGGTATTGTGTATAACAAAATCATGTTTTGCAGACCTCCCGTGAAGGCAGCTCTCCCACCTGCGCGAATGTGAAAGGATGGGACTGACAAATGAAATGTGAGATCTACCTGCACGCAACCCTTTCTACAGCGACCTGTGTGGAAGGGTGCAGGTGTGGAGAGCAAATGGAGGGACGGACAGAGTGAGACAAAGAGACAGAAATAGGGAGATGGAAGAGAAGAAGAGAGAAAAAGAGAAGGACACAACGAAGGAGATGGAAAAGAAAGAGGGAAACAAAGAGAAAGGTGAGGAAAGTTCAGTGGAGATGATCAGTTAATAGACGTAATTTAGTTTTACACACGGGGGATAGAAGGAAA
>NW_020870219.1:944797-954797 GCF_003789085.1 Penaeus vannamei | reverse complement strand
GTTTCTGCTACAAAACCTACCCTATCATAGATCTGTAAGATGTTATATAACTAATACTACCTTCTATCCACTACTTGTCTCACATCAATTAAATGGGAATATAAGATATATACGTATAATGGATGCAGATGATTTATTATCACAGTATCTTAATGCATCTATTTTTTTTTTTTTTACTTATTCATTTATATTTTTGTATTTTTTTCTTTTTACTTTGTAACATAAAACAACTACATACTCAAATACAGACACAAGATAATGACATTCCTTAAATTAATCCCGCCTAGTTTGCATCTACATCAAGGGCGAGAATCTCCTTTGTATATTCTTAACTTTCTCTCCTGCCTATATTTCATTCTGTATTGTATCATATCTTACAGACTAACAGTGCACTTGGTAAGATTAGAAAACGATTACCTATCTCCCTTACAATACAAATTTATAACGGCTTTTTTATTTATATGAGAGATTTATTGGTCAGGTAGGAGTACGACTTAAAAAGACATTACTAACTGCATATTATTCCAATATGAACATTGAGAATACAAAAAGAAATTCCTATGAACATTTCTTTATTGTAATGCTTTACATATACAAGCTTAGCTTTGTAATTTGTTATTTACCACAATTAAGAATGAATAACCCCAATGGCACTCTACTCATGTTATCCTCACTTTAATGAAGAAGTGAAATGTAAAAATGAAAAACGTAAAAAATAATAATAATAATAATAATAATAATAAAAACATGTAACCTCTGAAAATATTGCCGAAGATGAACAAAAGCTGTACACTTTCATTTTATTTAAGTGTGCATGTACATATCCAGAGAGCGTGAATATGAGTATGGGTGTGGGCAAAATATATTTAACCAGATAGCTCCACTTCCATTAGTTCTGTTGAACCAAAAAATGAAATTGACTTATTCCCAAGAGTATTCAGATGGCTGTTAATGGTAAGGAACACTTCAATATCAATAATAAAAGAGGGGAGTTTCTGTTTACTTCTGGTAATTACAACAATATCGAGTAAATCATAAAAATTATCATGTAGCTAAATCTGATATCTCACATCATACTTTCATTGGCACATTTTCTTTGAAAATGGTTCACTCATAACAATACTAGAAAAATATATGAAAACAAAACCAAGAAAAAAAGATATTATTTTTTATGTTTGCAATGAATACAGGCAAATAGGCAGAGCTTAGCTCTGATATTGCCAATTGGGATTTTCATCAAGATGGAGTGGGGCTACCGGTTTCAAACTGTGGGTGTGGGTCAGGTCGGGTCGGATCGGGTCAGGTCGGGTCGGGTCTGGCCAGGTAGTAGGGTTGGTCTGGCCGGGTAGGGGTCTGGCCGGTCGGGTTGGGGGGTTGGGTCTGGCCAGGTTGGATCAGGTCTGGCCTTGGTCTGGTCTGGTTGCAGGTGTAAGTGCTAGTGTGAGTGCAAATGTGAGTGTGTGCATAGTATATTTTTGATGTGCATGTGCATTCATATTTGTGTGAATGTGGGTGTGAGTGTGGCTGTGGCTGTGCTTGTGGTTGTGGCTGTGGTTGTGGTTGTGGTTGTGGCTGTGACTATGGCCATGGCTGTGGCTGTGGCTGTGGTGTGTTGTGGTTGTGGCTGTGGTTGTGGCTGTGGTTGTGGTTGTGACTATGGCCATGGCTGTGGCTGTGGGTGAGAGTGCAAGTGCTAGTGTGAGTGCAAATGTGTGTGCATGAGAGAGTTAATGGGAGCCTAAGTATATCACTGATCAAGAAAAGTAGCTAAAATAATCACTGGACAAGCAGTTCACAACACCCACCTTAATTTCCTTCCCTGTTATTACAAATGTTTTTTTTTTTTTAACTCCCTTCAAGGCACAACACGCAATCATCCTTCATCATTAAGAAGTAATGATGAAGTGTTTAGATTTACACTATCATTTTTACAAATCCAATAACAGCTTACTTTACCACTACTTAACATAAAGATTAACATAACCACAGGTGACGTGACTGAATAAGAATCTAAAGATTATTTAAAAAAGAATCATTTTACATAAAATATGACACATACAATTAATGAACCAACAAGACTAAAACCTATCAATGGTAAAAGCTGGTGACCCAAAGCACTCTTGTGAGCTGAAGTCAAAATACTACTTTTAATCCAGTCTGGAAACTTTGTTTGGTGTACACATAAGACAATACTTTGAAATATTTTGGCACATGAGATAGGGAGGTCAGCCATATTTCGGTGCCATGGCCTAACATGGTATTGTTCTTCACTGCAAATAGAACCATTTGATTGATCCTCCACTAACATACATTGTTTATAAGAAGCACACTGACAAGTCTAATACAATTAATCAGAATTCATAAATATAAATAAAGGCCCAGTGTGCTCTGAAGTTAAAAAGTTTGCATGTGAGATTTCATGTATAAACAACAAAGTTGGTAGCCTGGCTCTTAATATAATAATAGTGATGATAACAATTTCTTGCCCAAATAGTAAATATAATAACACTAACCATAGTAATTTTTAAGAAATTATATTTGTAGAAATAATAACAATAAAAATAAAAATTATTATAATAATGATAATGATAATAATAATAATAAAAATAATATAAAATAATAATAAAATAATAATAACATCAGTAAGAATAACAATAATAACATCAGTAAGAATAACAATAATAACAGAAGTAGTTATAACAATAACAATAATAATAATAATAATAATAATAATAATAATAATAATAATAATAATAATAATAATAATAATTAATGATAATAATAACAACAACTACAACAATAATGACAACAATAAAAATCAAAATAATAATGACAATGATGGTAAAGAGGACAAGATAAATATAAGAGAAACAGTGGAAGAGGAAGTGGGAGGGAAAGCACAATGAGAATGAAACAGAGAGAATCGGGAAAAGGAGGTGAAAACAGAGAAGGAACCAAATGTTTGAGAGAGACTCACCTACAGACATGGATGTTTGTTTGGTCAGTGCATTCGAAAGGACCTCCCATTTGTCCTTCACATGCAATTTGTAGATTATTAGAAAAACCTCGTTTTATTTATCAGTATTATCACATTAGAGTTTTGTCTTAAACTACTAATATGGTTACATGCCTATAGTAAATTTTGGTCATCGATACTGAAGAAATCAAATGCATAAAAAATCCTATACGATTGAATATCACTGATAAATCCTATGCCGAGATGTGTTTTGTGCGTTCCAAAAGGCCCCAGCAAAGTCATTGCTGCTGACTGATTATCTGTCTCCTTTAAACTCCTTTCCTCCATATCTAATAGGATTCTGAAACACAACTTTCTTTTACATTAATGTTTTACATCCATCTTTAAGCTCTGTCAAACCTATAGGAAACTCTACTGTTGCTTCTATTAATCACGCACTCAAATATATTTTTAAAAACTAATATCCTATCCAAGAATACAAAGTCTATATATATATATAGAGCCACATACATGATTACAATCTTATCACAGAATCTAATCTAAGTAACAACAGTTTTAATATTCTATCATGCTTCAGCAAAAGGGTCCTACTCCCTTAGCTTGCTACTAGGTTTACATATGATTATTATCATTACCTTTAATATTTAATGGATGACTGCACATACAACCGTCCTGGAAATTGTTGCTGTAAATAAATAAAACTAACTTTTCCCTCACCTAAATTCTACGTTTTGGGGATTTTTGCTGTAATTGTCTAACATTATTGATTTTTCTTCATACTGCATTTATTTGGTTTGCACTCATCCTTATCAACACTATAATTTAGATGTGAATGACCATACACACATATGAACATATTTTGACTTAACAGAGTAGGACTCTGGTTATACTTTGATCATCAATTGCTCTAACACCTATAAGAATGACAGAATATGCCTGCACATTATCAATAAAGGAAATTACATAATGAAAATTGTGAATGTTTTCAAAGGGACATGAAGTAACATCTTACTCAAAAGTACATAGAGTATGTCTACATTATGGGGAAACAATAATCAGAACAAACACTTACAAGGTTAAGAAGACAGGAACACTTACTGCCCACATTATCCAAGACACCGACAGGGGTGGTCACCAAAAATTTCCTGCAACACTCCATCCCTTTCACTTTTTCCAAGAATCTGTCAGTTTTTACAAGATATTCTACAGATTAGTTACATATTCTTTCGATATAAACATAAAATGTGTTTCTATATTAGTTTGCCAATTTACCTCCCCCACTTTTTAAATTTTGAGGTGTGACATTCTTAGGTTTTCTGTCTCTTCACAAGTGGTATATCCCATATACTTACATTATTATGTCAGAGAAAGCTATTGAAACCTGTTACTCTTCAATACCCAAAGCATTTCAAAATGGTACACAGAATATCTACTGGAGAGCTTTTAATACTTGATTTTGAACGGATATACCCTTTCCTATGCACATGTATGTGCATATCATATGCAGTCCTTATTACTATCTACTTATATTTAAGGTGGATTCTTCAAGAAATCAGATGCAGAAAACTATATAATCTTAGATGTAAAATATGACCATATTTTGCCATAATACAAAATTCATTGCCATGCTTGGTATGAAAAAGTCTTGGTATTTCTTTTCAAAAAGACCTTACCTTACTGATGGATTATCAGTATCATTATCATCAATGAGAAAAGTCAATTCATTTGATGTAAGTGTGTGTACTATCCATCACTATTGTTTTCCTTCAGTTAGCTAGGACTTGGTGTTGTCTGCTGTCTGCTTCTCAAGAAATTAGTTCTGGTTAGGTTTGCTTTCCAAAAGGAGAAATGTTTCATCTTCAGCTCTGAAGACTACTAACACTGTTCTTCAATATAAAAACAGTAGAGCAACCAAAATCAATGCATGATATGTTTACAACTAGTATCATACTTAAATAGGTAAGCAAACATCACCATACCATGGGCTGCCTTGTGGTAATATTAACTTGCATGCTGCTGGAAAGAGCTGTAATTCAACAGGTTCTATTGATTCTGAAAAGGCAGTTAAAATGTATTAGCAAATTAAGGAAAGATGCAGAAGATGTGGGTTCCTTTCACACATTATGATTTTGTCCCTCCATGAACTGGTGGCACTATGAAATATGCAGCAATGACTGGGATAGCTATACTTAAAGAGAAACTAGCTTTCCAGTACACCATTATTCCTCTCCTTTCACCATCTTTCAGTATCTGATAAGTTTTGCTGATGAAAAGAAAAAAAGAGAGGAAATTCTACATCACACCAATCGAAACGTCTTAAAAGAGTAATTCTGAACCAGCATAGTAAATATACATGTGTCTTATACAGCAGATGACCAATACAAAAAGCTCCACTTGCTCTAAAATCACATGTAACATTATTTTTATGCCAGAGAGCAATTCCTATGCATATCATCTGGGTATTGGAACAAGAATTTATACCGACTGTCATTTTCTTATAAGTAAATAACTAACAAATGTTTAACATACATACATATGAATTTTTTTCAGATGCTTAATTTCTAGTTCAAGGAGTGAAATCCCTAATCTAAATATACCTATTGAAAATTAACAAAAAAAACAGAAAGCCTTTGCTGAAATGCAAAAGGAATATACTAATAACACTATATCTGAAAACGGTCCAAAGATACTTACATAAACTTATTGTAAAATTACACATGTAGAAACATAGAGAGCTGAATACAGTATCATTATGGACTCAGATTAAAATTAAGGGCTGTATATCCTTTACTCTATACCTTCTGAAATGTTTTATAAATGTGTCAGTATAATGATAGCTTTAACAGACTAGCACACATAAAATACCTGCACATCAGCACACAAGCATGCACACATTTACAAACATACACACATACACACATGCATACCCATACACACACACACAAACAAACAAACACACACACACACACACACACACACACACACACACACACACACACACACACACACACACACACACACACACACACACACACACACACACACACACACACACACACACACACACACACACACACACACACACTCACACTCACACTCACACACACCACACACACACACACACACACACACACACACACACACACACACACACACACACACATGCCCACATACCCCCACATACCCACCCACACGCCTACACGCCCACATACCCGTCCACACGCCACAACACGCCCACATGCCGCCGCCCACATGCCCGCCCACACGCCCACATGCCCGCCCACACGCCCACATGCCCGCCCACACGCCCACATGCCAGCCCACACGCCCACGTGTCTGCCCACATACCCGCCCATACACCCAAATGCCCGCCCACACACCCACATGCCTGCCCACACGCCCAAATGCCCGCCCACATGCCCAAATGCCTGCCTACACGCCAATATGCCTGTTTTATAAATGTGTCAGCATAATGATAGCTTTAACAGACTAGTACACATAAAATACCTGCACATCAGCACACAAGCATGCACACATTTACAAACACACACACATACACACATGCATGAATACCCATACACACACACAAACAAACACAAACACACACACACACACACACACACACATACACATACACATACACACACACACACTCACACTCACACACACACACACACACACACACACACACACACACACACATACACATACACATACACATACACACACACACACACACACACACAAACACACACACGCACACGCACATGCACACACACACATACACACACACACACACACATACACACACATACACACACACACACCACACACACACACACATACCCGCCCACATACCCGCCTACACGCCACATACCCGCCCACACGCCCACACGCCCACACGCCCACACGTCCGCCCACAGCCCACACGTCGCCCACAAGCCCGCCCACGCACCCACATGCCCGCCCACGCACCCACATGCCCACTCACACACCAACATGCCCGCCCACTAGTCCACATGCCAGCCCACACGTCCACATGTGCGTGCATGTGTGTGTGAGTGCCTGTACCTGTGCATGTGAGTGTGCGAGTGAGTATGAATGAGTGTGATTAAAACTTTATATATAATTGTACTAAGGTAAAGTCAGAACAATCAAAAGTTTGGGTTAACATTATATAAAGTTATGAGCAATATGAAAAAAACAAGTCTCAAACAAACAGAAATTATCAATCTTTTACATAGCCTACTCTAAGAAACCTATCAAGATAAACTTAATATTTTCCTTTACGATTAAATCATATTACAACATAATAACAAATAGCACACACTATAAACACCAGTAAATATTTGTGTCAAAAGAGTTCAAGTAAAACTCTTGTCATTTTAAAGACCAACTTACTGTATTACATTGACCACTATGACATTATTCTTTGTTCTCCTCAGATTCTCCATCATCTTCTACTTTCTCCTCAGTTTTAAGTTCCTCTTCCTTGGTATCCGCATCACTAGTATTGTTGTCGGTATCCTTGTTGGCATCAGTATCTTTATCACTGGTATCTATGTCATTGGTGTTGGTCTTGGTGTCTTTGGTGTCAGTGTCTTTCGTCAGCGCTGCCTCAGCTGGTCTCTCGTTGTCCGAGTCTGAGTTAGAGTGATGCTCATGATGGTGAACAATCAGTGGTGCATCCCCTGTTGAAGCAATTTTTCTGAGATGATATCTAAATAATGGCTGTCTATAGTGTTCAGTTCCCATTACAGAGCTTTACAATTCAAATCTGACATGACTGCAAGGCATTAATATCCAATTTCTACCATAAATTACATAAAAATTGACTCTCAAATAAAATAAGAATCTTTCAGTAATTTCTCATTTTACTTATGATCCTATGAAGTAGTTTACTTCATCTAAAGCAGGGGTTCCCAATTTGGGGGCCATGGCCCCTAGAGAGGCCACAGAGTATTATCTGGGGAGTCATGGAGCAATATGAAAATCATGACTGAATTTTATCTCACCTACAGTTCCTGCATATATTTATCTCTCACCTATCAATGAATTAGAATCTTTCCATAAAGTATTCTTGTCCTATAGCTACCGACACCATTACACTATTCATAACTAGTAATATATGAATCTGAAAAGATGAATGGGGTCATGGAGATTATAATATATTGGTCATGAGCCAAATAATAAGAAAGGTTGGGAACCACTGAGCTAATGTCATATTCAATCAAATCCTCATGCTTATACATGCCTCCCTGGTTGTAGTAATAACAAAAACACAAGGCATTTTTGTAAAATTCCACATAAATAATCTACCTTTAAAAGAAATATATGAAGACTTAAAACTCCCTCTCATAACAATGTTACATAGATAAATGTAAAAAAGATCATGATTTCTAAACTGTACATAACAAAAAAGTACTACAAATATTACACAGATAGTTTGGTTTTCTTTGTGTCAACAAAGTTGCTGGGCAACTGGGCAAAAGTATTTTATATCAAACTTACCACAAGGCGACATGAAAAAATAAAAGCAATTACCTAAGCTATCATGCAGATGATGACTCATGCTGTGGCCGTGAGCAGCTGCTCTTTATCTTAACAGGAAGAAAAAATGGTAAAATACATGCCATTAATGTGAAGAAAGGATAAAAAACTATCCTGATAAAAATATATATGGTTCATCTCATCCATCTAATTTTTAAAGACTTTTTTTGGGTCACTTGTATTTATTTTTCTGGCTGATAACCTGGAACTAAAATATAGCTGATGCACTGTTTTTATCACTGATATTCTTCACTGATAATGGCAGTCAAATTAAAAACCCACTATTCGTAAGTTTGTAATGATATTCATGCAAGAAAAAAAACAGATGTTATGATTATACTTGCTGGTTCTAAATTTGAGTAAAGAAATTGTTAAGGAAAATTACAAGAAATAGCTAAAATTTCACACTGGCAATAGTATGTCCACATTTCTGTTAAAAAATTAGGAGTATTTCTGTGCTAACACAAAGGCTTCACAAGAGTTTAGTCACCAGGGAGTCAATTATTTGTCCTACCTGATCCCACTCTTTTTCTTGATTTTGGGAAAGATGTTTATTTTTCATCTCTCTAACTTTCTAATAAGGCCAGTGTCAACAATAAAAACAGTAACTATTGATGTTAATAAACTGGATTTGGATGACATTATGGCAATGGATTGGTATCCGCCATAGGCTGGTGTCAATCATCTCTTTAAGGAGCTTTTGGGTGTGGGTGTGAGTGCCCACAGGTATGGCTGATGTGCTGGAGATCGCCGGGGAGAGCCAGGGCGGCTCATCCGTTGGCTAAGGCCTGGGTAGGCCTTGTTGCTGCTTGCTGTGTCTTGCTCGGCTGGAGGATCATGAGTGCTGAACTCGGCCCGTGTGCGGGAGCTTAAGTGGGTCTGAGCTGTGCCAGCCACCCGGGAACGAGGGGAGCCGCGTCCAATGGGCGAGCCGTGAGGTGTCCTTGGTCAACCAATCAGGTCTCGATATGTGTCGTCGAGAAGCTGCTGATGGTGAGGGCGAGAGGACAGGCTGTGGACCTGGACCCAACCTGGGGGAAGTATGCCGCGCTGCAAGTTGCGGGGGTCGGCTACAGGTACTCCCCCTCCAGTGAGGGAGCTAAGCGAGCGAGCGATAACCGTGATACTCCAGAAGGCTGGGTATTTGTGTCACTCCGGAAAGTCACCAGTATGGCAATGGATTGGTATCCGCCATAGGCTGGTGTCAATCATCTCTTTAAGGAGCTTTTGGGTGTGGGTGTGAGTGCCCACAGGTATGGCTGGTGTGCTGGAGATCGCCGGGGAGAGCCGGAGCGGCTCATCCGTTGGCTAAGGCCTGGGTAGGCCTTGTTGCTGCTTGCTGAGTCTTGCTCGGCTGGAGGATCGTGAGTGCTGAACTCGGCCCGGGTGCGGAGCTTAAGTGGGTCTGAGCTGTGCGCAGCCACCCGGGAACTGAAGGGCGAAGCCTTGCGGTCGCAAATGGTGCGGAGCGCT
>NW_020870219.1:923337-933939 GCF_003789085.1 Penaeus vannamei | reverse complement strand
TATGTATATGTATATGTATATATATATGTATATGTATATGTATATGTATATATATGTATATGTATATGTATATGTATATGTATATGTATATGTATATGTATATGTATATGTATATGTATATGTATATGTATATGTATATATATGTATATATACATATGTATATATATATATATATATATATATATATATATATATATATATATATATACTATATAAATATATAAATATATATATATATATATATATATATATTATATATATTTATATATATATATATAATATATATATATATATATATATATATATATATATAATTATATATATAATAATATAAATATATATAAATATATATATATATATATATATATATATATATATTACATATACTATATATATATTTAAATATACATATATATATTTACATATACATATATATACATATACATATATATATACATATTCATATATATATATAATATACATATACATATACATGTACATAGACAAAGACATAGACATAGACATAGACATAGACATAGACATAGACATAGACATAGACATACACACACACACACACACACACACACACACACACACACACACACACACACACACACACACACACACACACACACACACACACACACACATATATATATATATATATAATATATATAATATATATATATATATATATATATATATATATATATATATATATATATATATATATATATATATATATATATATATATATGTATATATGTGTATATATATCTATATCTATATCTATATCTATATATATATATATATATATATATATATGTATATATATATATATATATATATATATATATATATATATATATATATATATATATATATATATATATTATATATATACATATATACATATATACATATAACATATACACATATATACATATATATAATATATATATATATATATATATATATATATATATATATATATATACAGTAACAAGTGTAAAATATGAATAATAATCAGTGACCATAAGGCAAGTCATCAAAATATACAGTCTGCAGGTCAGAGGCAAGATTTACACAAACATTAATCTAATCTTTTCTTAGCTATTGGGAACACACCTGGGGATGGTGTATCTTGGCCCAGTCATCATCGGGTTACTTTAAAATAAATCCTTAATCCATATATGAAAAGATGGTAAACAATAATCATTATTTCTTACCAAAGCTTTTACTTTCTTTTCACGTTAAAGGATGCAAATATCTCTTATCAATAGCAAATGAATCAACCCCCAAAGTATAAAAATATTTAGAATACAACAGAGAATATCCCATAACGGTTTACTATGCAGCTTAATTACCATATGCAAATTACTTTACCATGGAAGAAAGCTTATTGCCAGGGAGTGTTGAAAATTTGGACATAAAAAAGGGAGTCTATATCATCACTATTTTCAATTCCAGTTACACAGTCAGTTTGTGTACCATATAAACTAAGGTATACAAACACTCCCTACAAAAATATATTTGTTTAATCAATGAAATTTATTCATATATTACCAAATTGTGGTAAAATGTAATTAAATCACTATATGAATGCTCAATGTTAATAACAATAATGAATACACTGTATAATACTTGAAATTAAAAAGACACACTAACTCTATCAAAATGGTCAAGAAAAGAGAAAACATAAATGCATTTACTGTCGTTTCATACATCAACCCAAGAAGAAAATATAAGAAGGATTGCCATAGTGTTTACGAGACTGTATCTTCATTATCTGTTTAACTATGAGTGTTTTTTCAAAAAAAATTAAACAAATATTGCATCATGAACTTCACTATATACCATCCCAAGACACAGCTTTCTGATCCATGTTCTGATACAGGAAATCAATAAGAACATTTCAGTTTTAAAACTCCACAAATATACTTTTGGGGTTAAAATATATTCAAAGATATTTGTATATATGTTAATCAATTTTCATTCTGTTATAGCATTCGTCTGTGTTAAAAGTTTCTACTGTAGTTTTTCAAAAAGCACCATAACTGGTCTCCTTCTACATGCTGCACTTACATACTGCCAAAAAAAGGAATGCTATTCCTTTATTAGGTTCTTCTGTAGTCAGTTATGTGCCTGGTGCCCTGTTCAGATGAAAATTAATGAAATAAAATAAAATAAAAGAAAAAAAATATTACACTGGCATTAATATAAACAAATGAACCAAAACAAAATTACATTTTCTGCATGCCAACAATAATCTAATATAATTTATTTATATTTCACAAAGACATCAACATTTCCTGAAAAATCAACAACTTGATACTTATGAGCATATAAATATGATTCACTGTCAAGCAAAAAATATCTAAGACATCAATGAATAATTGCTAAATACAAATCACATACACATATTGACTCCACCAAAACAGAGAACTAATACCTACCCATTTCTGAAAAATCTACATTTTGGCTCAATTTTGCTCCATTATCTAATACTAATTCCATTCATACAAAAAATCTTCCAGTTGTGTCATTTTGAACTTACCTGAATTATAGCCAGAAGATAAAGTCATAATGATACTAGCAATTCCAATAACAAAAGGTGAACTACATCAACGGAGACACAAAACACAAATCAAAAGTGCTACAAATATCATCACTTATGCCTTGAAATTACATACAGTTATTAAAAATCACAGCCATTACTTACAACAATACAAAGAACAGACTAGCCCTCGCAATCCGATATCCTGTCCTACCTCCACGATAATGATCTCCACTAGAACCACTGCTCCCACTATCACGACGAATGTGTAGGTCGCTCACTCCACTGGTTATGCCATCCATGCCCCCTCCAGTATCCCCCACAGAAGCAGCTGTTATATCAAGGGATAATACCTCAAATTATTCTGGGCTACAATTTTCAGATTATACTTAGTGGTGTTTTATATTATTTGCCTAAAAGAGTCATTCATTTTCATGGAATCATATTGATACGAATCTTCTATTTCCAGCTTTTATATATCATTTCTTAATGCTTTTCTAACATTGCAAGCGAATCCACAAACTTTTTATCAAAATTTCTCTATACAAGAAAGACATTATATGAGCTTTCTAAAAATAAATGCTCCTTATCTATTATACCATACCTGACTGGAGCCTCTTGGAGTTAATAAGACTATAGGATATATAATGAGGTGCAAATCCAATTTCATTATGATTCTGTCCCTCATCAACATCACTATCAATCTCTGCAATGCTGGTCGTTCCAAACATACATTGGTTGTATGTTGGTAAGGCTATCAAAAAAAGAAAATAGAAAAAACACATTTAATTTCAGAATTTAACTTTTCCTATTCTTGATAAGGTACAGCCAGCAACAAAAGCAGTGATATCTTCTAAGATCAAGATTGGAAAATTCACTCCCTTCTTGCCTGAAAAATGGCCTAGCTGAAACATTGTGTTTGACTCAACAATGGAAAGTGTAAAATGATAAAATTATTGTTAAATCAATTTTGATTGCAAAACAAAATACTGAATTTACCATAATAATGTTCAATGTTTAATGTTTGAAAATAAATGCGCTAGATATCAAAGGTCATGTAGCATTATGGTAAAGTATTGCATCAGAGAGGGCAAAGAAGAGTTACAGATTACAATAAGATGCGTTAGATGTCAAAGGTTTAAGAGCATTATAGAATAGTATGCTAGTGAAAAGGGGAATAGGGGATCAAGTGAACTAGAGCAGAAATCAGTATAAAGGTGAGGATAGGGTGAATGAGTGAATTATAATGTATCTGTCACTGGGGAAGATGACCCCCCAATCCCTCTGTCACAGAGGGATTGGGGGGTCATCTTTAGGAAGCTTTGGATGTCTTCAAGGGTTTCTGGAGGGGAATTGGGTATAGAGGACTGAGAAACAAAGGTTCTCTTATAAGTAGAGGAAATAGATATCTGAGGAACAGACGAAGAGGGCAACGGGTTGTGGAGCGACAGTGTTTGGCTGGGTGGCCAAAATGGCAACATTTCTAACATTGACAAGGAAGGGGTCGATATTGTCGGACATGATAAGACAAGCCACCAATATAAACCTCATGGGGGAGGTCTTGCCTATGGAAGCGAATCTTGGTAATATTGACGTGAGATTTACGGCGGCCTCTGGGAGGAAGAGCATAACACTGTGCTGCCACAGCATCATATTCACCAAGGCAGGAAAGTAGGTCATTTTCACAGTCTGACCAGTCCTTGTTATACATGGAACAAGCATTTAGGGGAATAGAAACAGTTCCAGTACAAGTATTAAGAATTGGGTGTGGTTCGGCAGGAATGGGTTTGCCAGTATGGTCAGTTAGGGTAGATAGTGCTCGAGCTTGGGCTTCAGAGGAAACCATGACAAGGCGTGAACGATCAGAGCAACTGCGAAAGGTAACCTTGCCTACTTGTTTCTGGAGGCACTGCTGAAAGAGAAGGGTATTCTCAGAATAGAGGGCTGTGGGGGGAATCACGAAGAATCGATCCCATCTGGGTCAAATAGAGTACTTAGAATGTTTGAAGAGGTAGAGGCAGTAAAAGGAAGAGGGCAAAAACAAGATGGGATGGTGTGGAGTGGAGCAGTCCTGCAGGGGTGGGGGGGGACAATAAGGATGAATAGTAGTAATAATGGAAGAGAGGGTTGACATTGAAAAAGGTTGTGCAGCAGGAGATAAAGTTGAGAATGTTGTTGATGAGGGGTTGAGTAATAACCTGGGCGTGGTTTTTATAAGCATAAGAAAAGGGTAGTAACATGAGTGGTCAGAGCCTTGGTCAAAGGAGGGGGAGGGGTCAGAAAACCATCAAAATAAATTCAGATAGTCTATTTGATGAAGGGGCAAGCCTTAATGCCTCTATTAAAGGTAAAGAATCTTCATTACTGGCCATGGCAAGCCCGAATAAAATGGGGAAAAGAAACAGTCAACCTCTGAGGATCCCCATAAGGGGTAAAGGCTTGGTAATTAAACAAGGGAATACTTTGCCCGTGGCTCCTGGAGGCCGTTCGTGACTGACACAAAGCCAGCCTTTCATCCTTTCAGCATGGCTCTCACACATTAGGAATGGGATAGAAGAAGGGAATAAAGATGATACGGAAAAGGAATGAAGAGAACAAAAGGACCAAGCATAATTAGTTGAGGCAAGGGCTGAGGCCCAAGGTAGGGGTAATCCTCTACATTGGGTCTCAGTCCCCGTCTCCTTTTAGGGGGAACAAAGGCATGAGTATGTTGACTGGTTTGCCAAATGGCCACCAAAGGGTTAGCTAGTTAGCTAAATCTCATTCTCAATAATATCTATGAAGGCAGATATTCCAAGCATTAATTCTCTATTATAACTCTCTTGATGGTCCCACTGCATTATGGTAAGAGATTGTTGGAGATTCTTTGTGTCCGTTAGCCAGTGTTCACCCTTACATATATTAGCCCTTTGCCAATAACACTTGCTCATGCATACATGTCCTGATAAGAACCTGCACTACTTTATCAATGGTGAGAACAGTAATCTTGATCAATGACTGGCTGACCACAACCGATAATTTACCGACTTGGAAAATGCCAATTGCACAGTACACTTTATTTTACAACAACCAATACACCAAATCTTGGATGATCTAGCAAACTTGAAAGTGTGTTAGCAGAGAAGCTAACCAATGAAATGTGGATGATAGTGGTAAACTGCAAAATTAAAACACACAATAGCAGAGGGATGAGTGTGTATATATATATACAGTACATGTGTGAATGTGTGAATGTGAGTGTAAGTGTGAGTGTGAGTGTAAGTGTGACTCTGAGAGTGAGTGTTAATGTGACTGTGACTGTGACTGTGACTGTGAGTGTGAGTGTGAGTGTGAGTGTGAGTATGAGTGTGAGTGTGAGTGTGAGTGTGAGTGTGAGTGTGAGTGAGTGTGAGTGTGAGTGTGAATGTCAATGTGAATGTGAGTGTGACCATGAGCATACATAGGCATATGAGTGTGAGTGTGCATGTGTGTGAGTGTGAGTGTAACATTTTATATTCACTGCAGAATTTTCTCTGAGAGTTCTTTTTCTTGTCTGATCGCCAGGCATACAAAGGGTAGCCCTTTCAGGATGCTGCCAGCAAGGCTTATGACAACAAATATCCTTGCAGTATTGCAATTACTGTAATTTGAATAATACAGAAATTACTTCTTTGCATTTATGACCAGATAGTGATATTATTAAAAGCTTCAATTTTTTCTTTCATTGATTTATCACACAAAAGTGGAATGTTTTCCCAACCTGGAAATAACATTGCCTTGTCTATTTATGGAAACCCTGGAAATGTCTGAGGGATTTTCTGAGTACCCCACCACTTATTAGAATATATACAGATACATATTTGCCTTGAAAATGTCAGAACTTCCTATTGTTAAAAATAACTGTTAATAGCAACTTGGCACGAATTGATGACTTTGTCATTACAAACTATGACATGGTCTGTGGGATTAATTAGCTCTTTCTGCACATTTCAGCTGAAAAGCTAATGCTGGTCCAGAAGTGTGTCTAAATTTGGTCCTGAACATGCCCATTGCACATGCATGCTTAGAAACCTGGATTAAACTTTAATATGGTATCAAATTTTGTGGTATGTACAGAAGATACTACATATACATGTTACTTTGTCTGGACCAGGGTAAGAAGGGCCCAAATTCTCCAATCTTAGTCTGGCACAATGGAACCTTTTTTATTACTGACTATAAATGGCTTTGAACTTTCAGATATATTTACATGAAAATGGAAATAACAGTTTACTTTAGCATGGAGCATTGTATGTGAAATACACTAGGACAACATATCAAAAAAAGAAATACCTTGTGACCATCCAATGACATCAAAGAAAAATGAACAAAAATGTACATGAAAAACTTACGCATTTGAGGATAATATTGGACTCCTGGAAATCTTGGTGACCCTGGTACAGGGTACGACGCTGGCTGGAAGTTCGGGTTGTATGGCGAAGCGTTCTGATCCACATAGGACCCCGGTATGCTAGGCTGGGCTGGATTGTAAGAGGGCATCTGGACTGCTTGCTGACCTGGTACGGGTGGAGCAAAGCCCAACACTGGAGACTGACTTGGTCCAGTACCATAACCAGGCACTGGAGGCTGACCTGGCATTTGTGGTTGACTTAGTACTGGTGGCTGACCAGGCACAGGTGCTTGACCTATCAATGGTTGTTGACCTGGAAATGGAGGCTGACCAGGTAATGGAGCTTGTCCTGGTACTAATGGAGAATTCATCATTGGAGGCTGACCTGGCATTGGCTGTTGACCTGGTACAGGAGCAAGGTCAGGCCCTGGGTGCTGTCCTAGTGCTGGAGAATAATTTGGTAATGGGGGCTGTCCAGGAGGGGAATAAGCAGGCACTGGTGGCTGACCTGGAATGACAGGCTGACCTGACACTGGAGTTTGACCTGGCACAGGAAGCTGACCGGGAGCCAGAATGATGGGCTGGCTTGAATTTGCAGGTGGTCCTTGAACAAAGTTGCTAAAGTATTGCACTAGAGGTATAGAGCCAATCTTTACAGGAGCTGTGTGTTCTAGGTCCATGTGGCATCCAGAGGGGGACATTTCAAACTGAAAAACATAGAGGTCAATACAGTAATATGGAAAAGAAATAAAACACCAGCAATAAATCCCAATAAAAATTGCAATATATGAAACACTTCTTTTTTAATTAACAAATACCCTAGATTCATAGAAAAAAGATATAGTAGCCACACTGATATGATACACTGGAAATTCTTGACTCTTACTGGCATTTAAGAAAAATTATATAAAGACAGTAAATATACAACTTTTCATTAAAATATCTGATCTCATGGACTTATCATGTCAAATGCCAATTTCTTCTGCTTCCCCTATGTATGAGAATATTGTACCCATGGGATAACTCTTAATTAAAACTGCAGTGAGGCATCCATGCTCATTTGACTTGTAATTATAAATTACTGGTCTGAAATTCATTAGCTGTAGCATAATTTAGATAATCAGGTTATGCATTGTATAAGATGAAATAACATCACAGCTTGTACACAGGATATTATAGGAACCAAACAATATCACATCTATACAACACTGTAGTTTATTTTGGATGGGGGGGAAAAGGGGATATGGGGGGGAAATTATTTCACATGTAATTAAACCACAGTATCAAATAATCAGCAAAAATCCCATTGGTTTCTTTGTGTTCTGTTTTCTCACACAATGGTTATGTTTCGATAAAAGTATATATGATAAAAGTATATTTGTGATGAAAGTGTAATTATTTGTTTACGAGATTAAGCTCATACTTATTCACTGAGATCTTTATATCATACTTTTTAAAGAAAAAAAATTGGTCTCCTTCGAAGAAATTTCAAATTTATTTCATCTATTACATGCCATTCAATTTACAATATACCTAAACTTTTATATCATACCAATACCAATGATCATTCTTTATACTGAAATCAATAAGTATAAGACAGTGCTTTATAGAAAAATCCTAAGTCATGCAATTTTTGTAATAAAGTAATCAAATATTCTTCATACACCAATATTTTGTCTGATTTAGTTACTATGGTCCCAATTTGGTAAGGCATGTAATCTATAACATATACAGATTTATATCCAGTGGTTTCATGCAACATAAAATTACAATGGAAGAGTATTTCGTGGGGCTTCATATGAGCAAGTTGGGGTAAATTCAGCACGAGGGAAAAAGCTATATGAATTTTCAAAATCAGAATTTAGGGTTTTCAGGGAGAAAAATTAAGGGTCCAGAGACATAATTTGGACATGAAAAGCAAAATCCTCTTAAAATGTCATTTTTTACAATATATAAAACAAATGGTTCCTGTAACAAAGGAGGATACAGTATACCAAACGACATAATTGACACAGAAAGATACCGATATAAGTAACCGCATATCTGAGGTCTGAAGAACAGCAGTCATTACTGGATGAGCCCAAGTTTAACATCCCACTGGCTCACTGGCAAAGCTGGGAAACAAGTTTAGAAAAAATCATAGGTATAAATTTATCTGAAATGACAATTTTTCTCTGAATTTCACTGGAAAACTGAACTGCCTAATAAAACAAAATAATTCAACTTTTAACAAACTCATTCAAGACAAACCTATAATTCTTCCTTTTTTTCTTCTTCCTATAAAGAGAAAAAAAGAAAAAAAAAAGATACCCAACAATGTCCTTATTTTTCCCAATGTCCTAATAGCACCCTACCTTGAGTTCATAATCAATGTCAATCAGGTTGCAGAATTGTAGGTGTGAGGTAGGCAGCGCTGGAATCAACATCTCAACGTTGCTCCAGTTATCATCCTCTCCGGGCGGAATTTCCAAGCGCTTGAGCTCAGCAACCTTACGATGGTCTTTCTTCTTTCTCCCTTCAGCATGGTAGGTTATGGTCTACAAAATTGGGGAGCTTATCAGCCATAAGTAAAATTATTGGTAATCCGATGTTCAATGCATGAGAGAGAACTCATACAAATCATATAATGAGTGCTATGCACTCATTCAAAATATTGTGGATATTACCTACTGAACATATTCTAAAAAATATTGTCATATTTTCACTTAAATAAACCAGTGCTATGAAACTGTTGATCAAGCTGACTTTTTTGGTAACTTTTAATGTTACCATCACACATACGCTCTCCTGCAGCAAAGTATTTATCTTTTATTTATTCATACTTATAGAATAATTAAATTTACAAGGTTATAGGTTGCATGAATATTCAGGAATGAATTGCAAGAATCAAATATTATTAGAAGCTTCCAAGAGTGCAGGAAATTATCAGTTTATCATTACACAATAGATTATGCACATACAATCAATGTCACTGCTCTGCCCCATTTGTTCTCAAAAAAAGGCTTCATCATTCACAATATTGTAGCATCACTGACTTTAGTGTTTTTGTTCCAATAGGATCTTCAAAACAATCACTGATTATTCACTGGAGCTGAGTTTAAAAAGCTTTGTTACCTTCAGCTTTTACCTACAGCTATCTTAGTCCCAATGCTAGAAATCAGTGTTAAAATCTAAAGCAAAGGTGAGTTGCAGTAAGGTAAAGTGTATCCATGTGATTCTTGGTGCCCTACTCCAGTTAAAATATCCTCCTCCTAAGGAACCAAGGAAGAATGGAAAATACAAAACTAATAAGAGATGATGAAAAAAATTAAACAATCAAATACAGTGAAAGAGAAATGTAAAAAAAAAAAAAAAAAAAAAATACTTTACCTGATGCACAACTGCTTTTGTGTAGTCAATCTTGACATTGGTCATGTTGGAACACTCAGCATTTATAATAATATTCTCCCCAGGAACGAAACCTGAGCGATCAATGCGGAGCACCAGGGACATTGGTCCACTTCGACAAAAGAGGCAGCAAGCATAGTCGTGTTTGCTACACTCTATTGGCACCTATGTGTGACATTAAAATTGCTTTTCAGTATCTCTCCCGTGCATTTGGAAAACTTCTAAAAAAACAAAGTTATTTACAATATTCAAATCTTTTTCACTGTAATAACAATACTTGTCATTAGTT
>NW_020870219.1:903337-905837 GCF_003789085.1 Penaeus vannamei | reverse complement strand
ATTTTTGGGACGTATTTTGTGTTATTCATGTCAAAGGCTAAAATAGATGGTCTCGTTCGGTGCATTAGCAGTACATTATTCACCACAGAAAAAAAAATATCACAGTCAATATAAGTAGGTGTTATTATTACTATTATCATCATCATATCATATCATATACCATATCATATTATATCGTATCATATCATCATCATCACAGTCATCGTCGTCGTCGCTATTATCATTATTATAATCATCATTATGATGATTGTTATTGTTGTCATCGTTATTATTATGGTTAATATCCTTGTTATCATTAATATTAAGTCCGTCGCCCTTTGAGTTTCGAGCGGCCACAGAAAATGCTTTAAGCACGTATCCAATACTTGTTTACGTGCGTCATTGACAAGAAATACCATTGAGAAATTCTACCACGTATGTCCATTCTTTCTATGTCAAAAATATTGAATACCAAAAAAACTACCAATAGGAGGTTTATCTTGAAGTCAATATTCAACAAAAGTTATAGAAATAGGAAACAAACGGCTCACATGCCTTTCATTCATTAATAACGAAGAGTTAATAAGCCAACGCTAAAAGATAACGTTTATAAATTTCATTGTAGAATTCTTTGTCGCTTCCCAGACATTTGTGGAACTTGGCCATTTTTTTTTTCAATACTTCCGACTAACAGATCAAGACGATTTATGTATCGTTGACTCGTCTCACTGTCTAGTTTCTAAATATTTAGGAAATATTGCGCGGAAACTCCCTAAACCCCCCACATTCTTGGCCTCGATAGCAGGGCATGAAAGGTACCAGGGAAATTGAGGGGTAAAACGTTAATGATATACACAGAATCAGTCACTCTATTGTCTAATGCAGAGGGCTGTATTCATGGCAGGAGAGAGCTTGGACAGACTTGGCAAAACCGCTCCTGCATGTTGGTTGAACAATCACGCCTGCTGTTAATACGTGTATTAAAAATTATAGTGACTGATTCTGTGTAT
This sequence comes from Penaeus vannamei, assembly GCF_003789085.1. Taxonomy (NCBI): domain Eukaryota; kingdom Metazoa; phylum Arthropoda; class Malacostraca; order Decapoda; family Penaeidae; genus Penaeus; species Penaeus vannamei. Next base: position 904,848 of record NW_020870219.1, on the reverse strand, counting down.
ATCATTTACATTTTACTAACTATAACACTGGCCAAAGTGGTAACTGTTATTGAGAGCGACACACCATCCAGAGACTACATCCCAAAACCAGGGTATCATGCAAATCCAAACACCCAACCAAACCTTTCCTACCTTCCATTTATTCCTTATACACGGGGGACAAGCCCCCCCTGTATCCCCCATTTATTAGCACTTTGTACCAACCTATAGAAACTAGACATTAAGGACTCTTAAGAGTCTCTGAATGGTGATATGCAGCAGAAATTTTCACCAAATACCTGTTAATATGAGGCTACTGCAGCTTAGACTATGTTGTTACTTATTCTATTTCCTAAGCTCTATAAGATGGCGTTGTCCATTTCTCTCCATGCCGGGTAGAGTTTTCAGTACAGCATGGTGAGGATGTATATTAGTGCATGCTGCTCCATGCTTGGACTATTGACTTGCAGTTGGGTGTGAGACCTCATCCTGTTGATCAGAATATAGCATCAACATAAAGCCTTGTGATATTGGTTAATGCACCTGGTGGAGATTTATTGGCCATTGTTAGAGAACAAAGCTTGAGGCCTGGCCAGCACATGCTAAGCTATTTAGGACAGTTACTTAGTTCTGTAATATGAATTATGCTCACTTCTCAAGAGTGTAACTAGAACAGTTGTTATACATTTTGATATTGGATGTTCAGGCATGGAGGTTAAATGATTTGGTTTATATTATTTCAAGTGTGGGGTATTGTCATGTTGAAAAATGAGTTTTGAGTTTATTTTACTATTTTTCCTGCAGTCCAGATGAAACTTCTGTTTATAATATTTTTCATCTATGAAAATCTGTTGGAATGCTACATCACTCCAGCAAAGGCCACCATATGTATCATATAAGGTAGACCTAGTAGACCACCCTGTTGCTTTATTGCCAAAATAAAAGTGGTAGAGTATCAGCCTTTGTTAGAGTATGGAGGCAGTGGCTGTTGCCCAATGCTTAAACTATTTCATGTTGGACTTCGTGTTGTAATTCAGCCATTGTAATTGATTGCAAGGTTATAGGACATGGATTCAATATAGCCAATATAATCCCCCCCCCCCCAAAAAAAAAAAAAAAAAAAAAAAAACATTGCTGACATTTCCTTATTTCATATGTGTAGACTCGGAAGTGGTTATCATTAATGAGTGTATACATTTTCAGGTTGACTTCAATTTCTGCTGCCATGAAAGAGGAAGACAAAGTGGCAGGTTCAAGCCTGATGCTGGGCTATGAGACCATCAAGGAAGAAACATTTTTGTTCGAGGAATCTGACTGTTTTCATTATGAAGGTGGCAGTGACTTGGATTTGAAAACTGAGGATTCCTCATATGAGGATGATGAAGAGTCCAATGAAGCATTGGAACTGAATACTGTACTTAGCAAAAACACTCTTGAAAAGAATGAGAAGGCCAGCCCTAAGAAAAGAATTCAAGAGTCTGATGGAAGAACAAGAAGTTCTTTGACCTGTAAGTTGTGCTGCAAGAAGTTTT
>NW_020870219.1:890837-898337 GCF_003789085.1 Penaeus vannamei | reverse complement strand
ATATATATATATATATATATCATATATATATATCATATATATATCTTATATATATCTTATATATACAGTATATATCCACAAATACATACGTACTCACTTCCACACATGTGTTTTATCAAATAATTGACCAAGATGAGCTGTGACTGATTTGAAGACAATTCTAAAGATGGCCCGTCATCATTAAAAATCAAGTGAAAGGCTGTTCCATCTGCTTTACGACATTTATTCACAAGTAATATAAAATGTTCAGTCATGGCCAAACATACATCTTGACTGAGAATAAATGTATGCCGACGCGTTGAAAAAAAAAAAAAAAAAAAAAAAGATATTCACCGAGCAATACAATTTGATTACACACTTCCTCCGCCGGACGAAGGAGTACTGCGACCAGTCTTGTTTATTCATGCGTATGTCTTTGTGGTGTAAATAAACACTTCCGTCACCTTACTTCTTTAATGAGAAGGAAATAAAAGGATCATACAGGGTTCATAAGGCAACACTGCGGAAATACGTCCGCACAGCTCGAGGGCGACCAGACGACTGACTAGCCGGCAGTTGCCCGGCGCCCTTGCCCCTCCCAAGGGCTGGTTAACATGTTCATACATGCGTGGCACACACACTGCGTATACTACAAGGCATTTAACACGTGACAATTGACACAGTTAATTTACAGCCCCACAGTCATATAACAATACAGTTTTGTGAGCATTACGTTTGAAGTACGATCGCGCGGAGAGCTCCATATTACAGCGGCCACCATGTCCAACAGCGTGTTTGATTTGCCATGCAGTGGGTACCTGGGATCGTGTGAGGCATAACATAGGCACATTTTGATGATGCAGAGGATACCAGCGGTTCATACACGGGCGATGTTTTTTTTTTTTTTTTTTTTTTTTTTTTTTTTTTTTTTGGGGGGGGGGGGTAAGATTGGCGAGCAAATCAAGCACAATCAGTTTCTGTGGTGTTGTGAGGTTTATGTGTACAGAATGAACGATTTTCGCTTCCTCGCTGTGAAGTCGCATAGGACTGACATGTCCCGCAACTGGCGCTCTGTGTCATAAGAGCCCTCGACTTGGCTGAAGGACCAGGTCACTTAAGGCAGTTCTCAACTTTTTTGGCTGCGACCCCTTAATATTATTTCGACAGATTCGCTAACCACTCCCCCAGAAACAAAGCATTTCGGACAATCACTATAACATATTTTCCTGTCTCACGTCTCTCTCTCTCACACACAATCACTCTCATACAGAGTGTAAAGGCTGAACATTATGTAATGTTATGTCACTGTAGTCCTATATTGTGTCATATGGTTAAGGATAAGGATAAGTCCCATATGAGAGGCTGAGCCTCTCATATGGGGGAGCCCGACCTGTGGCGACAAATGTCGACTCGATCAACGTGTGTTAGCTAGTGCTAACTGGTGCCCAGTCACAGCAGTAACCTCCGGGCGACAATTGCAACTTCTCGCGCCTGGGCGCCGGGGCGCGAGCCGCCGACCCCTCGGATGAGAAGCCGACACGTTACCACTGTACTAGCTTGGATGATTGATGTGATTAAATGTGTCCTGTATATAGCATGTGGTATACACCGTATGTGTGCCGTGCATGTCTGAGCTGCCAATTTACAGTTGTTAACCAGCCCTAAATTGCCGAATGGGTAGTTTCGGGCTGGGAGAAACGAGGGCGCCGGGCAACTGCCGGCGAGTCAGTCGTCTGCTCGCCTTCGTGCTGTGTAGACATACGTGTGTAGTCTTTTTATGAACCTTAATCTCATTAAAGAAACAAGCTGACAGAAGCTTTTATTTACACCACACATTATTTGATGCAATTATGGAGGAAGTAACTGCTGTAGTGATCCCACTGCCATCAGTTAGTCATGAGGCAGGAGGTACTGCCTATCAAGGTCTATATAAGTACTTATATAGACCTTTCCTCGTCGAATTTGACAGAATTTGCTTTAAGTTTGTCCAGGACAATTGGGTGGCGTATCCAAGGTGGTGGGAAACCACGCCTTAGCTGTTATCTGCTCTTTGATAGAGGCTGCTGGGAGACATGGGATATCTTAAAAACATTCACAGTCAAGGTCAAGGTCTCTTAGTGTATTTTGTCTGAGAGGCATGTTTAGCTGTTTGGGTAACAATCTATTCGAGAGTCCAATGGAAGGAGATAAGCCTGAAAGTTAAAAACTTTCTCTCTCAGGAGGGGGGAGGCTTGGATGATTCGCGTAGACTCATTTCGGACTGGATCGGCATAGATGAGAGACAAAACCGTATTCCACAGAACACGTACTTCTTAGAGCCCTGTGTCCAACTTCAACGATTCTCCCATTTAACAGGCCACCTCGCCTTAGTTGATCCTTCAGGTACTGTACTTCCTATTGGAACTTGCGCACGCGTTAGGTCTAGATTCAGATAGTGAAAGCGTGGCCATGCGCCTTGGACACAACAAAGGGCCTTTGATTTGGCTCTAGAGATCGCAAGTCTTGCCCTACATTCCGTAAGCATGAGGTGCAGACAATGTTAGGTCCTACTTATGTATTATCCCTTGCCCGTTGTTGTCGTGGGGGCTTAGGAGACAAAGACTGAGACCCAATACAGGGATCTCCCCTGCCTAGGGCCACAGCCCTCGACACAACTAATTTTGTATGGTCTTTTCACCCTCCAGCTTTTGTTTCCGTCCCTTCTCCAACCCCTTCTACTCTCTACTTCTTAAGGTGTAAGAGCTGTGCTGAAAAGATGAAAGGCTGACCTTGTGCCAGTCCTGAACGGCCTGCGGGAACTATGGGCACGGTTCTCCCGATTTAATTGTCTAGCCCTTATCTTTAAGCGAAAGGAGATGGACCGTTTATACCAAATCATATAATCAAGGTTCCCCATGACCAGTAATGAAGATGTAATCCCCTTATTGTGGGCAATGAGGCTTGCCCATTTATCAAATAGCCCCACCCTAGGCTCTCCTTTGACCATGACTCCGAACACTGAAACTACTACCCACTCCTCAATGCATACAAGTGCATTACCCACCTAAGCAGAGACTTAATCTCCAGAAGACATTCCTACCCTCCCAACTTCCTCAAATTCATCAACTCTACCCCCACAACCTTCATCAAGCACACCATCCTCCCTTATTACTACCTTATAGCCTTATTCTTCAGCACTCTGTAATTCTCCCTGTTCCACATGTCCCCGACCATCCACCACCACCAACCCTACAGATTTCTTAAATACTCTGTTTAGCCCAGCTAAATGGGACCGATTTTTTGTGATCCTTTCTACAGCTCCTTACTCAGGCAACACTCTTCTCTTTCAACAATGCCTCCAAAATCAAGTGGGCAGAGTCCCTTTCTATACCAAACGCGATCGCTCCCGTCTTGCAACAGTCAGATCAGGAACTGAATCTATAGCACTATCAAATTTAATTGATCATTCTGGCAACCCTATTCCTGCAGAACCTCATCCAACCATTAATACTTGTACCAGAACTGTCTCTCTCTCACCAGCAAACTGCCCAGTCGATACCAAAGATTGGTCGGAATATGGAGAAGACTTATTAGGATGCCTCAAAGACCAAAATGTGAAATCAGTACATTGCTACACCATTCCTCCTAGATGTCAACAAAAGAATCCGACCAACATTGCCAAAATTACTTTCTGTACACATGACCTCCCTATACGTATCTACATTGGTGGACAATCCCTCCCTGTTCGACCATACCAATCCCCTCCCTGTCAGTGTCAAAACTGTTGGCGCTTCGGACATCCTGTTAAACACTTCCACAGACTGATGCCCCATGTGTGCCCAACATGATCATAACCGATCAAACTGCTCAGCACAAACACGTACATGTGCTAACTGCGACGGTCCCCATAATGTATTTTATAGAGGCTGTCCCACTTACAAGTTTGAATCTGAGGTAGCAACTCTCAGATACAAAAATGGTTTCACTTTACGTGAAGCCAGACGGGAAGCACGTCGACAAGGTTTCTCTCATACTCCATACTCTAGTAACATCGTTCGCTCAGCCCCTCCCCCTCCACCCCAAGATATCCCCATTTCCACTTCTGCATTCTACCTCCCTTAGACCAATTTTTTTGCCACTCTAAATCCAGACACCCCAATCTCAACCACAGCTCCAATCTCAACTACAGACCCAACCACTTCTACATTCTATCTCCCTCAGACCAATTATTTTGCCGTGCCACCTTAAATCCAGACACCCCAATCTCAACCACAGCTCCAATCTCAACTACAGCCCCAACACCATCCCCTCTCCCTCCCCGCACTACAGTCACCTCCACCTACTTTCACTTCCTCCTCTCCCTCCCAACACAACCCACCCCCTTCAACCCCAACTATACGCTCATTCTCCCTCCATCCATCCCCTCTATCCTTTCCACTCCCTCCCGGATACACACGGGAATCACTCATGTCACAACAATGCCCTTCCCCAGATTCCCTACCTCCTGATACCCATCCTTTACACGCCCTAGCTCCTTCCCCCCCCCCCCCCCCCCCCCCCCCAGATTTCCCAGTACGTGCCGACGCTCTCACTCATAAAATTATATAAGATATAGCTCTCCTACATTGGAATATTCGCGGTTTCCGTCCTCACAGACCAGACCTACATCACATCCTTGCTTCTTATAATCCATCTTTTATCTGCCTCCAAGAGACTTTCCTCACACATCCTCCTATTCCAATTCCCAATTACCATCTTATCTCTCCCCACACTCCCTTTATGTCTCGTCTATGCTCATCCATCATAAAACACCTTATATCATACCTCCCATACAAATTACTGTCCCGTGAACAGTTATTCGCATCTTCGCCGCTGGATCACAGTGATTTCAGTCTACTCCCCATCCCATCCCATTGACTTTGTTGCCTTTGGAACTCTAATTTCCTAACTCCAACCACCTTTCCTCGTAGTTGGTGATTTCAACTGCCGCCACACTCTGTGGGGTGACTCTACCACCAACTCCCGAGGCCGATCTCTAGAACGCTTCCTCTTCACAAATAACCTAATTATTCCTAATTCAGATCGCCCCACACACTTTGACATGCGCACGCAATCCTTTTCATGCCTTGACCTCTCTCTATGCTCCCCTACTCTTCATTTAGATTTTCATTGGTCAGTTCTAGACCACTTCCCCTATAGTGACCACGTCCCAGTACTCCTTTCTCCTACTTCATATGTACCACTTCCTAATCCTCCAGCCTGGTGCTTTGATAGAGCTGACTGGCGTACTTTCACTTCACTCTCTACTATACCTATCCCTCCATCCCCCTTACCGTCCATTTCAAATATGCTACAATGTTTTACAGCCACGATCCTAAGAGCTGCCTATACAACCATTCCTCGAACTTCAAGACCTTATACCTCTAAATGTGTTCCATAGTGGAATTCTGATTGTACCAAAGCGCTTCGCTTAAAACAAGCAGCCTGGAACAGCTATCGCTACAAACGAGGCACCCCTCACAAGCTATCATCCCTTATTTCCTTTAAAAGAGCATCTGCCCATCTTCGCCTACAGAAACAGTAGAACAAATAGCTGGCAAAATTATGTTTCCTCAGTTACATCTTCTACATCTGTTTCAGCTGTTTGGCGACGGATCCATAAATTATCAGGCAAACATCCCCCCCCCCCCATCCTGCACCCGTCCTCCATACTCGAGATACTCTCATCTCTGAGCCTGTCGAAGTAGCTAATGAACTAGGCAACTATTTCAGCCAGGTCAGAAGTGGCTCTCACCTTTCCCCACACTTTTCTTCCATTAAAGCCATCAAGGAACGCATCCCTATTACCTTCACCCTATTCTCTGATGAGTCCTACAATGCTCTTTTTTCTTCATCTGAACTCAACGCTGCATTACAGTCGTGCCGCAACACTCATGAAGGCCCTGATGGTATTCACTATCGTATGCACCGACACCTCCCATCTTCCTCTCTATCCTCCCGTTTAACTATTTTCAACCACATATGGACGTCAGGAAATTTTCCTTCTCATTGGCGAGATGCACTTACCCTACCTTTCTTAGAACCCAATAAATCAGGTACCCTACCCCAAGATTATCGCCCCATTGCTCTAACTAGCTGTTTGTGCAAACTACTAGAACGAATGGTTAACCTTCGCTTAATGTGGTATCTTGAATCCCATTTGCCCATTTCGAGACATATATTACACCTGCATTTGCACGCCATGAATCCGTATTAGCCATATTCTTTGATCTAGAAAAAAACATGATACCACATGGCGATACCTTATCCTCCAATAATTGTCCTCCCTCGGTTTACGTGGAAACATGGGCGTTTTCATAAAATCTTTCCTTTCTAAACGTACTTTCCAGGTCAAAATTGCCTCTTCCACGTCATCATCCTTTTCTCAGTTCGAAGGCGTCCCACAAAGAAGTGTGCTACCACTTTATTCCTTCTTGCTGTAAATGACAGTCTCAGTCCTACCACCAGGAGCCCGGGCATCACTATATGTTGATGACTTAACCATCTATGCATCTGGCACATCCATATCAGATCTCTGTCAATTCCTTCAGTCTGCAATAACATCAGTAACTTCTTAGGCCACTAACCATGGCTTTCGCTTCTCTACCTCCAAATCGTTCCCCATCCTTTTCTCTCGCTCACGTACGGTACCCACTCTTCTTTTATAACGCTCCACTCCAATACCGTTCTTCTGACAAATTCCTAGGCGTTATATTTGACTCCAAATTGTCCTGGCGAGACCATATCTTGTACATCAAAGAAAAAGCTTAACGCCGCCTCCGAATCTTACAAACTCTTTTCCACAACTCCTGAGGTTCAGATCGCAAAACTCTCCTCCATCTTCATGTTACCTTGATCCTCTCCACTCTAGATTATGGATGCCATATCTACTCCCCTGCCTCAACCTCCCTTCTAGCTCACCTTGATACAATCCACCACAGCGGTCTCGGCTTAGCCCTAGGCGCCTTCCGCTCCTCTCCAGTTGAGAGCCTGTATACTGAATCTGGCATGCCATCCCTCTCTCGACGTCGAGCCCTTCTCTCTCTCCGATGCTATGCTTGATTTCACCAACTTTCCCTTACCAAACTAACTATTCCTCAATCCTTGCTTCCTACCTTTACCTGTTCTCCACGTTTACCTACTCCTTTCCCCGTACGCATGGATACCTTCCTCTCCCATTCCCCCTTTCCTCACCTCCGACCTCTCCCACTTTCTGTCCATTCCATTCCTTCATGGCTTATACCTAACCCCTGTATTTGCTCCTCAGTTTTCCCTGACCCACCAAAATCAGATATTCCCCCCTCTATCCTTCTCACACATTTCCTTGACCATGTCTTCATTCATTTCTCCAGCAATTCATTACACTGACGGTTCCAAATCCATCCCAGGAGCTGGATTCGCAGTAACCTTCCCAAATCGCACTTTCAAATACACCCTCCCTCCTGAATCTAGTGTTCTTACTACAGAACTGTATGCACTTCTTTTTGCCTTAAGACGCATATA
>NW_020870219.1:875837-880837 GCF_003789085.1 Penaeus vannamei | reverse complement strand
CTGGTGTCATTCCCCTGGACCTGCTGGGGGTGTGTGTTATTATTCCCTGGAAAGGGAATGATTATTTATTGGACTGCAGCAATTACAGAGGCATTACAATACTCAGCATAACGGGGAAGGTTCTCACTCACATCCATCATAGACATATCAGAGATCACCTATTAAAGCAGAAGAGACTGGAACAATCTGGATTCATTCCTGACAAGTGCACAGTAGACTGTATCCTGACATTCAATACGGTGAATAACGAGTCACTTGGGAGACCCTGACACTGAAGAAAGATCCAACAAGGATTATTGAATTAATAGTAAGCCTGTTTGTTAATAATGAAAGTGCTACAAAATATGATAAGGGCATGTCAGACCTTCATCCCTGTGAATTCAGGAATGAGGCAAGGCTTTGTTCTTACATCAGTACCTTTCAACACTTGTATAGACTGGATCCTGGCTACATCTACCATCCAAAGTCATTGTGGAGCAATATTAGGCAATATCAAGGTCAGTGACCTTGACTTTGCTGATAATGATGATATCCTATCTGAGTCTGTGGAAACCCCAGTGGCATCTTTAGAAGCATTTAGTCCAAGATCTAGGATTTGGGGCTCTGCAGGGAGAACTTGTACAGTTAGTATATATATGCTTGTTGCAAGAATTCTGAAGTCACACAGACCCTTATATTGCCTAATTTGTTTTTTGGAAGTATAATCTGGATGCTATCCTGTGCCTTAGTCTTGTCTTGTATGACTTTTGTAACTGATTCTTCTGCTTTATCATGGTGAACATCCAGCAGTACAAGGTGTCCAGCCAGCAGTCACACAGTGAACCAGCTAAGACTTATCACGCACAATCCAGAATTGCTAATTCAGGCAATACAGGCAGCTAGCTTGCTTCCCCAAAGTTTGATCCTGCCCACCAGGTTTTCTCTTCCTGAGACAACCCTAGATAGAAGAGGCCTATGGGATGATTTAGGAAGTACTGGCTTAGGCAGATTAATCATATCTGTTGTAAGGAGCTAGGTATGGGCTGAGAGCCTGCCTGGCATTTCCCTTATGGATGGAATCAAAAGTTGGACACTGCTATGTACTCCCATTAGCGTTAGTCTATTGATTGATTAATATCGCCTGAGATGTGCTGTCACAGAATCAAAGAAATTAACATTTGATACTGGAATAATAGTAATTAGAATAATTATTATCCAGGTTTTTGTGACAGGCTATGTTTACTGTGCTTATGAATTACTTCTTTTGTATAAGGCATACCTAGGATTACTGTACACTGACAGTGCAGGACTTGAACTCAGGTCAGCAGGATAGCTAAATGAGAACCACATAGATGTACTTGTATTAACAGAAACAGTGATTTGGTTTGTCTTCAGAAGTCTGTCTATACATATATACATAATAATGGTCCACTCCCAATTAATGATTACAGTTCTTTGAACATATCTGCCATCTTGACCAATATTTTTTTCTGGTTGGTAGCATGTTCTAAACATCTTCAGATGAAACAAGTATATGCAGGGCAATGGATTATTGCTGAAAATTAGAGCATGGTTACTTGAACAGAAAAGTATTACTTTGAAATTTGTAATTTGTGTAACTTCTACTTGACATTATACCTCAGCCTTACCATTCTAGATTTACACGGATGAGGCCACCTGGGATTGTGTAGCAACCTGCTTTTTCATTGACTGTGCCAACAATATTGTGGACTTTATTGAGACCATATTTAAGATTCTTAAGCCAGGTGAGGAAACTCCCAATTTTTACATTTAAAATTTACATTTAATATTGTAGTTTTTAAAGATGACTTTGTAAGTTACCTGAAATTATTACAAACTGAACACCTTTGGTGTAAGCAAATTGTAAATTTCTAAAGAAACAATATGTTTTCTTATGAATTTTGTAACAGACTATGTGATTTTTATCATGATGATATACAAAGATTTACAGGGAAGTAATTGTCTGACCATGAGATTTTACAATGATATATTTTATACAGGAGGCTACTGGGTAAACCTTGGACCTTTGCTGTACCATTTTGCCGACCAACCAGGAGAACGCTCTATTGAACCCAGCTATGAAGAGGTCAAAAACATTCTAACAGGGGTTGGGTTTAAAATTACTGTAAGTTTGTTTGATACTTGTATGTTTGTACTCTTCAAATGTTCTTATATATTTAGAGGCTTACTCTTTTATTTAATGCAAAGTGTTTGTGCTAATTTTGAAGGCTATGAAAAGATATGTTGTTGGTTTTGCGTAAAGTTTAATCGGAGTGAAATATAAACAGTCAGATATTGCTAGAAGTGTTGATGAGAAAATTATTGTTAACTTTTCTTGGTACTATTTTTATTTACTTGAATATCTGTTTTCCAGGTTGAAGAAACTGGGATGCATACAGCTTACACCCAAAATGTTCGGTCAATGCTGAAGTATGAATATGATAGTGTCTTCTTTGTTGCCATGAAACCTTAACACTGGCACTGTAGCAAAAGATGAAACAGCTATCAGTTATCTTGACATAATTTCAAAGATGATAGGATAAATGCATCTTGATTTTTTCTCCACTTTTAATATATATTGACATACATAAAAATCCCATTGATATGAAGAGGATGGCAAGCAAAACTTTTTATCTTAATGTGATATGGAAATTTTAAAGTAAATTTGCTACTGTCTAGGTTTTATAAAGGTAGCTTAGATAATCAATATCTGATAATGATGAGGTAAAGAGATAATGTACTTTACTACACTTTCATTGAGCCTTGTTTAGCTAGAAATAGGTAAACTTGCAGAGAAAAAAAAACATATTTTAGGGATTAGCATTGGGTTGTAGAGAATTTAAATTAAAGAAAGTACAGTACAAGAGAATGTATTATATAGAGGAAAGCCAAGCAAAAGATCATATTGGAAATAGCTTTCCTGTCCATGCACTTGGAACACATTGCAGTGTAAATGTGAATTGCAGTACCATATGTCAAAAGTTTTCTTCTCTTTTTTTCTTTTATCTTTCATTTTTGACTCATCTATGAAATTTCTTTTGCCTTGAGGAAAATACATTCATTCCTCTCTTGTGTATCCATCTCTGCACTTTGTACACATCACCCACTGCAGATATTTAGCTTTCCTGGGCATTTCCACTAATTAATTGCCTTTTCTGTTAAGTCAGATTTGGATCACTTAATTCCATGTTGGTGAATTGTATGCATAACGTTTTGGTAATACAGAGCTCTGTTTGTGACTTTTCACTGTATCTTGCTGTTTTTCTTACACTAGATATTTCTGTATTTCTATGATTATGGATTTGGGAAATGTGAAGAACAGTTCAATTTTGGTTTGTTTTAGTTTTTTCTGTACTTCATGTTTTGTGTGCAGTTTTGTTGTAGTTGATTATGACTAAAAGTATTAGAGACAAAAAAATCTGTTGCTTTATATTTGGTGTTTTGAGAATTGGAAAAAAGGCATTTACATATAATCATTAAAAAAGAAGAAGAAAAAACATGACACAACAGATCATTTTGAGAATCCAGGAATCTGTCCCTTTTCTCATCATTAGGTAAAAGGAAATGTACAAAGTCTGGTCAGGTTTTATCTCCAAAATATTTTCCTGGGTGCAGTAATACAGGTATATACTTTGGATAATTCCCTCAAAAGAATAAAGAAAAGGAAAAAAATAGTTTTCTTTCTCCTTGAAGTCCTATTTTCTTAACAGGTTTTAGATGCATCATTACTTATGCAACATGAACAACCAAGGGAAGAACAAAAAACACACTAATATGCCAAAGGCCTTTTTATCTTGTTCTTCCTTTCGTTGTTCTTGTTGCAATTTGTTTGACATCAATTCCATCATTGCATATATGTATTACAGAAAACAGATTTGAGATCCGCCATTATTTATATGTACTCAAGGCCCTTGTTTGAAATCTCATGACTGGGGGGCCATTCATAGAGATGATTCATAATTTTAGTTGACATTATATATTTGATGCTTATAATAGTTTGCAGAGAAATTAAACTATTTGCAAGGATGTTAGTTTAGGAATATTATGAGTATATAAGTACTGCAGCAATCACCGAGGCATCACACTGCTCAGTGTACCAGGCAAGGTTCTCGCCCACATCCTTCTGAGACGTATCAGAGACCATCTACTGAGGCACCAGAGACTGGAGCAATTCGGATTCACTCCTGGTAAGTCCACAATAGACCGTATCCTCGCGCTTCGAGTCATTGTAGAGTGCCGCCGTGAGTTCGGGCGTGGGCTGCTTGCAGCCTACATCGACCTCAAGAAGGCGCTCGATACGGTGCATCGGGAGTCACTTTGGGAGATCCTGAGGCTGAGAGGAATACCAACAAGGATTATTGGACTAAAAGCAAGCCTGTATACTGGTACTGAAAGTGCTGTAAAGTGTGGTGGGGGCCTGTCGAGCTTCTTTCCTGTTAGTTCAGGAGTGAGGCAAGGCTGTGTCCTTGCACCAACTCTTTTCAACACTTGCATGGACTGGATACTGGGCAGAGCTACTGTTCAAAGTCATTGTGGGGCAACGCTGGGCAATATCAAGATTACAGACCTTGACTTTGCTGATGACGTTGCCATTCTATCTGAGTCTTTGGAAACCCTAGTGGCGGCTCTCGATGCATTTAGCAATGAAGCGAAGCCCCTGGGTCTAGAGGTCTCCTGGACCAAGACCAAGGTCCAGGAATTTGGGGACTTGATAGGAGAACCTGTTCAGTGGGTACGTGCTTGCGGCGAGGACATTGAAGTCACAGAGAGCTTTACATACCTTAGTAGTGTAGTTCATAACTCTGGGCTGTCAGACCATGAAGTTAGCAGACGGATTGGCCTGGCAGCAGGGGTCATGAACTCTCTCAAGAAGAGTATTTGGAGATGTCGGTACCTGTGCAGAAGGACCAAGCTTCGGGTTTTCAAGGCCCTGATAATGCCAGTTTTGCTATATGGTAGCGAGACCTGGACATTGTCCTGTGCCTTGGAGGCTCGTCTTG
>NW_020870219.1:860837-873337 GCF_003789085.1 Penaeus vannamei | reverse complement strand
GTATAGGGTAATATAGAATGATATATGCGTATCATTTTATAGAATAGTCTGAATTCTTGAAGGTCCATTTAACCGGCAGCCGGACTAGCATTTCTAAGTAGGAAGTGACTACTGGTACGGCAGAAAAAAACTCCAGTTGGTGTCCTGCGCATCTGTGATGAAACAGTCCAGATAGCAGAGTCTTGACAGAGGATATGACACGACTCAATTAGGTTCTGTTCGGGTTGGTTTGGTTCGGTTCATACTAATTACGCAGAATCAACATTTATACATGCATTTGTACAAATGTGCTGTATGCCTAATAGTGAGAAATTGAATACGGCTGCCACACGTGTAACCTCGGCTTTCTAAGTAATATTTGTCAGACATTCACATCAACAAGGTACAAGGAAAGTGCTGGATCAGTTTGCTTTGGGAAACAGCATGATGGAAAAGGCCAAGAATACATGGAATTGGTAGATCGACTGGTTATTTTACAGTTTATGACAATCGGGACTTCCTAGACAATGTTTATATCAAATTTACTCTTGTGTGAATGAATGAATCTGATGACGGCATGCAGTATATCAAGGAAATTATGGGGTAAAACAAGCTGAAATAAGAAGAACTGATAACAGAAATGCGTAAAACCAGCACATCTTTGAAAGTCTACGAACCAACACTCCAACTTTCAATCTACGTTGTGATGACTAGGCGTGCCCTTAGGGCACTGCCCAATGGGAGGGATGATGGGGGGCTTTGCCGCTCAACACCCCCCAGGAAACATTTTCTTCACCCCGGTATGTACGGCAAGATTGTTTCTAATCACTTTTTCCGGCTATTTAGGGCATTTTACGGGCTCGCAATGTAAACATGAAGAACTTAGGAAAAGATGGATCGACCTTCTTTCTTCTCTGTCATGTACCTCCTATATTTTCAATTTGCGCACCTTAGATGAAAAATATCCTAATTTGTGTCAAGATAATCGTTCCATACATGTTTTTTTTTCTCTCTTTTTTTTTTTTTTTTTTTTTTAACTGTAACCCTAATTGTTATCCTCTGTAAATTTACTGATCAACTTCCTGTAATTCAAAGATTCTTATCTATGACATTTTTGTCACCAAATGCAAGTATTGATATGATTAAATATTATGGAAAATAAACTAAAAAATGAAGATGTCGAATAATTGCAAAAGTCTCTGTGCCTTTGCCTTCGGAAAAGGTCAGCAAATATCCATAACACATACTCCAAGAGATTGAGCTTGAGTGGTTACTTAACCCTGGGACAGGGCCTGATTTATTTATGATGTATTAATTACTCAACAGTCTAGATTTTCTGGCTAGGCCAAAGCTGTGTACAGCTGGCCCACCTGCTGCGAGTCATGTTGCGTATACATGTCACGATATGTCATGGCACCTATAGCTATACCCATTGCTGAAGGGTTAAGAGTTCATAAATTGGTAGTAAGGTATAAAGGATTTCTGTAATTCATACAGAACAAAATCTCAATCAAGTCTTTGACTTGCGGGTAATGATGTACGCCGAAGCAATTTGACCAAGCCCAGTTTTACTGTCTTTCTGTACTTAAGTCCCACCCCTTATACACCTAGTAAATCCCTACACATTTGACCTAGTAAATCCCCAACCTAAAAAGTATGGCATTTGCAAAGAAAATCATGGGTGTGTTCAACCAAATTCTAGTACCCCCTAGGCCAGCCTAATTACCTGGCTTAGCTCAGATTAGGCTAAGGTGTGCATCCTGAAAACAGTAGAATAGGAAAATAAAATCCAACAGATGATTGCTTGCCACATTAATGCCATTCCCACAAGACACTGTGAACCACGGCCTAATTCTCAGAATCTGTCCTATATTCCATGGGTGTGCATATACTGTATGCTATTGCTAGGTTTTGAATTATGGAAATTTGAAATGCACAAATCAGTGTGCAGATCTTCCTGTTGTATGCAAAATATTTCTCCCTTCCTCAGCTAAAGTATGAATCTTTAGATTAAAGATTTCCAGCTTTCAATTACAGGGCAGTTTATATCTCTTACCTATCTATATGTTAATATATGTATCTATATGCATACAAACAAAATTAAACTTGTAGATTATTCATGAGTGTTTTAATTCTAAGGGATTCCAAGATTTATTTAGACAAAGAACTTCCTAAAACAATTGTTAAAAAAAAAGAACAAGTGTCTCTTGGTGTGGCTAACAAACTGTCTGTTGACTTCTGTTTATTGTTCTTTTAGACAGATTGTTTCAATCTCGGATTTGTTTAAATTTTCTTCTTCATTTCAAAAATTTCAGGGAAGTCATCCAAAAGATGTGGTTATCACAGACGAACATCCCAAAACTCTCCTGTATCAGAAACATGCCGACTACATAGTAGGCTACAGTAAGAAGAAGGATGATTATGTAAGTATGATGCATATGGAGGATTAATGGTTTTCATTCAGAATCAGTGAGGACACTGTGTGGAGAGTGAAAAAAACAAAAGTGATAGTCATAAAGAATACATACAATGAAACACTTCTGTAATGAAAAATAATCTATCTAAGATAAAGGATGAAACATTTAATTTAATCAAAAACGTTTATTGCAGGAGTTTACGATGACAGAACACTTTCGCATGTCAGGGATGTACTGGGGCATCACAGCACTAGATCTTCTTAACCAGCTAGATCGGATGGACTCGACAGAAATCTTAGACTTTATTTGCAAATGCCAGGACAAGGGAAGCGGAGGGTTTTCTCCCAGCATTGGCCACGATGCTCATCTTCTTTACACACTTAGTGCTGTACAGGTGAGTGCAGACATCTTTATATAATAGTGTTCGTTTTTTGTTCAGTTTTTCAGACGTTCTGTGAAATTTTGAAATACTTGCGTGCTTTTATTATAATATTGATAAAGGATTACATTTTGTTTACATGTATGGCATAACTTGTTCATTGGTACAGTTGGGAAGAGTTCCTGTACCACCTTTAATTAGTCATGTCTGTTCTCAGATGGTGCCACTTGTATATTACTGAATATGTATATAGTATGAATAGAGTACATAGCAGACATCATGTCATGTCAATCAGCAATCTGGTTGACATGACCATCACAGCATGAAAAAAATTGGCATAAGGGGCAGGTGAAATGAACATGCCATCAGGGGAAAATCTGGCTGGGGTGACATGAACTTCTTGGCATGAGCACTTTGGCTAAAGGACAGGGTGATGGAAAAGACTCCCTGAGTGCATAAACCTCTTGGAGGATGATTAGACTTGTGTAGCATTTGAAAAGGGCCTCCTGGAGTATCCATCAAAAAACAAGTGCAGAATATTATGAATAAAAAAAAAAAAAAAATGTGACACAAATAATAAAATGTTACGTACTGTTATTATTCTTGCCCAGAGTTATGGGCTACATAGAGAGATGATATGGAGTCTGTGTAAAGAAAATAGTCTATTACCATCTAGATAAATCTAATCAATTAAATAATATAGATATTGGAGAAAGGTTAAAAAAAGCTAAAAAATGCTTATATCTAAAAAGACAAAATAACATTGCAAAGGGAGGCATAGAATGTTGCTGCAGCACACAAATGTTCGTGTACTCCCTGCTTACTCGTTTTGTACCTGTCACAGTGGCTGCTCACATATGTATATGCATTTTGGGCCATGTGATCCCTGTGAAGCAACATTATCCAAGGGGTTAATTTGGGCAAAGGCTAACCGCTAATCAAACAAACATCTTTTATATGGCTTTCCAGGAGGAGTGTGTAACAGTACATCCAGACTTACAAGCATGGGGTTAAAGAATTGATGAAAAGCAACACGAAGTTGGGAATATTTTGCATAAGGGGGGAAAAAAAGAATCACCCTCATACTTCATTTGGTTTACTGCCCCTTGAATCCATTAAGGTATAAAAAAAAGAAAAAAAAAGAAAAAAGAAAAAGAAAAAAAGCTTTTTGATTTCAGATCCTAGTAATTTTGGAAGCTCTGGACAAAGTGGATGTGGAGGCCATCGTTAAGTATGTTGCAGGCCTCCAGAATGAAGATGGGTCGTTTTCAGGTGACCAGTGGGGGGAAGTGGACACCAGATTCTCCTTCTGTGCTGTTAATACATTGGCCCTACTTGTGAGTATTAATGCAGTGAGTTTTTTAATTGTTCATTAAAGCCATTTTAACATTATTGTATTATATATTGCATTGAGAAAGGCAGAATGTTGATTAAAACTTACAGATTTAGGTTTACAAGAAGTTTCACAGAAGACAAACTGTGTTCAGAATTTTCTTTTCTTGGGGATAGGTGGTCATTCTTGATACATAAGTAAATATATTACTCATATATATGATTGTGTACAAACATGAAACATTTCCAAAATATCATTAAAATGTATTTTTTTTTGTGGTACAGAAAAGATTAGATGCAATAAACACAGAAAAAGCTGTGGAGTTTGTAATGAGGTGTCAAAATGTTGATGGAGGTTTTGGCACTCGACCCGGCTCAGAAAGTCATGCTGGTCAGATATACTGCTGTGTTGGACTCCTTTCTATCACAGGTGTGTGCAAATTTTAGCTTGAATCATTAAGATATGGATAACTGTTATATATTTCATATACACTCTCAAGTATACAGGATAGTTTCTTTTATTTATTTATTTTTTAGTCATTCCTATTATTCTTATTTCTCATAATATCAACATCTACTCTGGTACAAAAGGTCAGCTACACAGAGTTAATGGTGACCTCTTGGGATGGTGGCTGTGCGAGCGGCAGTTGCCCTCTGGAGGCCTTAATGGCAGGCCAGAGAAGCTCCCTGATGTGTGCTACTCCTGGTGGGTGTTGGCCTCCTTGACCATGCTGGGAAGACTTCACTGGATCAATGCTGACAAAATGAGGGTGTTTATTCTGGCCACACAGGTAAGCTGGATGATTTAATAATCTAGAGTGCATTGCCTTTGTCTTTATTTTAG
Source organism: Penaeus vannamei (assembly GCF_003789085.1). Taxonomy (NCBI): domain Eukaryota; kingdom Metazoa; phylum Arthropoda; class Malacostraca; order Decapoda; family Penaeidae; genus Penaeus; species Penaeus vannamei. The sequence continues at coordinate 868,386 of NW_020870219.1, read as the reverse complement.
TGAAGAATACAATTATTATTATTGTTATTCTGATTTATGTTTATTTTTGTTTTTTATTTTTTTAAATTTTATTCTTTTTTGACAAACTTGCTCATATTATTTTATAGATGTGTCTTATTCAATTGATCACTTATAAGGATTCATACAAATATTCACACAAGGAAAATTAAATTGATTTATTTTCTTCTCTCAGGATGCTGAGACAGGAGGTTTCACTGATAGACCTGGGGATATGGTGGACCTGTACCACACCCTGTTTGGTCTAGCAGGACTGTCCTTGCTTGGAGAATCTTCACTGAAACCCATCAACCCTGTATTTTGTATGCCCCAATATGTACTAGATCGTATTTCAGTAACTGTGCAGATCATGTCAACGTGATGAAACGTTAGCTCCTTTCTTTGATTGGAAACTTTATGATGGTAAAACACTGACTGAATTTATCTTCTGCACCTTGTATAAATTATCATTTTCTGTACTATGTAAAGTATCCTGTGATTATACACTGTATTGATTACAAAAAGGTATATGTATATTGCATGTTCTGTACATTACTATAAGTTGTCAATGACCTTAACTGGAAAGATTTTTGGGGATTTCCTTGGTCAATTTTATACCTCCAACACATTTTGAGGCAGTTACAATGTGTTTTAATTAACTTATTTCCTTTACTGCTGTAGAACCTCTGCATTCCACAATTTACAGTGCATTATTTTCAGGCTTTTGTGAATAAGAGTAAATACTTGTATTTCTTTGTTTTATTACCATATTTGGAGAATTTTGCTTGGGAAATAGTACCATAGACATTATGACTACAAGTATTTCAGTTTATTCCACACATGGCTACTGCAAAAAGTGATAGCTTTTTTGTATTTTCTTGTGTTCAATGTCAAAATGTATCAATATCATTAACCATACAGTGACAAGTGCCAGAATTTTGTGTGACAATTATTCCAGTGACTACTGGCACCTGTCTAGCCTCTCCAGGCAGAGTGTTTGCTATATACAGCTGGCCTTTCCCACTTGCTCACCAAAGCGAGTCTACACGTATACACATTCCCGTCATGAAGGGTAGGTTTTCCATGACAGTTATAGCTGTGCCCATCACTAGGGTGTTAAAAAACATATACCTTGAATAATCTGTTTTCATTGTACTATTTCAAATAATTACCATTTGATAGAATACAGTAATCATGTTTGTGGAACCTATATCAATACATGGCTTTAAATATCAAGTAATGAATAAATGAAGCCGATGCCAATAGGGGCACATGGCCATATCCACCTTTCAATTTCAGCCACAAGAATCTCTCACAACAAGCTACCAGGCAGGTTCTCAGCTCATCTCCAACTTCATGCAACAGTTCTGACCAATCTGACCAAGCCACTACTGGTTTAAAATATAACATTTTATAATGAGAATAATATATTTCCAAAGCACCACTGACCAAGTTCTTTGAATATAACTAAAATTTGTGAGAGGTGTGGGAATATGTTATAGTAGAAATAATTATACTCGTACAAAAAAAAAAAAAACTTTATTTACAAATTTACATAAATAACAATAGCAGTGGCCATATAACTAACATTGCATTCTTTTCTGGGAAAGAAAATTATTTGATTTGAATTTTTTTCTTTGCTTTTTTAAGATTCTTGAAATGCTGAATACATGTTTCGTCATATTACATTACTGAATAAAGTTTTGAATTTCTTTCTCATAAGCAACTTAATTTCATATGCAAAACTTGATTTATAAAACACCACAGACTAATCCTGTTCATTAACAAATACTTCTTATGAAGACGAAGTTGATTCTGTCTCTTCTGCATTTGCAGCTGTCCTCCGATTTCTCCAAGCTTTAATATATGTTTGTGGGTGGATGGGCAAAAGACCGGCAAGACCTAAATAGAAATGAAGTCATATTACTCCTGTTGAGATATATATTCAACATTACTTTAACTATGCTCTAATTTTCCTAACAGCAAAATACTGTAAATTTACCATTCTCCCAAACTAATTCTAAAATTAAAACATTCTTTTGCTTTTCGAAAAGTCTTACAAAGCTACACTGAACATTAAAAAAGTCTAGTAGATTTAGATAAGAAAAGCATACCTCAGGCATTATAGATTCCAGGACACAAATACAGCCACTAGGAAACAACACTGAACAATAAAGAAGTAAAAGTTATTAGTTAACTAAACTGAATACTAAGGAAGTAATTGATCCAAAGATGTAATGTTTTCTATATAAAATGTCCCAATGTACACTATCAGTCCCTCTTTACTTACCAAAAAGGATGCTACAGGGGAGAGATATGTGTGCCCCACTGCCAATCCAATAGGTGGTCCTGTCAAGGTTGATGGAACACAACTTTTCTCCATGGACATTCACTGATGGATCAAAAGTGCCCAGTTGCTCTATGACATGACCTTGTCGAGACTTTCTTTTCTGGAATAGTGAAAAGTCCTGCAATGAGTGCTCCCATAATTGTTCATAAAAGTCTTTAGCTACATGAAGTAAATAAATGAGATAATGATTATAATGGAAACCATTATTCATAACTACATATACTAATATGATGACAATAAAACACAAACATTAATAATCATAACATCACATGTGTGAAAATGAAAAAGAAAGTGGGATATGGGAAGAACTGAGAAACCAAATAGTTTTGGGTAAACCTATCCACACAGTCCAACAGAAAGAAATGCTGGCATTCCCTACAACCTTTATCATTGGCTTTATGTGGACAATCAAAGTTGTTTGAATTTTATTTATTGAAAAATTTCAGCCGCATCATCAAAGGTCTTTAGTACGTATAAAAAATATAGCAATAGGGTGAGACCTCCAGGTAAGGAAAGGTCTTACAGTAAGCCGACCTCCAGGTAAGGAAAGGTCTTACAGTGTAGCCGACCTCCAGGTAAGGAAAGGTCTTACAGTGTAGCCGACCTCCAGGTAAGGAAAGGTCTTACAGTGTAGCCGACCTCCAGGTAAGGAAAGGTCTTACAGTGTAGCTGACCTCCAGGTAAGGAAAGGTCTTACAGTGTAGCCGACCTCCAGGTAAGGAAAGGTCTTACAGTGTAGCCGACCCCCGCAACCTGCAGCATGGCATACTTCCCCCAGGTTGGGTTTAGGTCCACAGCCGGCCCTAGCACCTCACCATCAGCAGCTCCTCGAAGTCTAATGCCGAGACCTGATTGGTTGACATCGGACACCTCACGGCTTGCCTATTGGACTGCAGGCTCCCCTTGCTCCTGGGTAGCTGACACAGCTTAACAGTACTTAAACTCCAGCGCCTGGGCTGAAATCATCACTCACTACGATCCTCCATACTGAGCAAGACACAGCAGCAAGCAACTCCAGGCCTACCAAGGTCTCTGCTGTCGGGGAGGCACACCAGCTTCCCCATTGATCTCCAGCAACACCTCCAGCACCCAGCCATACCAGTGGGCACTCACACTCACAACCCCATAAAGAGATAACAAACCAGTCAAATGGTGGATGCAAATCCATTGCCATAACAGCATTATGACAAAGTAATGTGGAAAAAAAGGGGAGACAGAGTAAAAATTTAGGACAATTATGTTACATATCAAAGGTTGTAGACTGCTGTAGGTCAGTATGGTAATGAAAAGGGTAAAGAGGGAATAGTAAACAGAATATGAAGGGTGTTCATGACTGACACAAAGCCATCCTTTTAGCACAGCTCTCACACTTTAGGATGTGGACAGAAGGGGATAAAGAGGAGAAAGAAAAAGAAAGGTGGAGAAGAAAAGACCACATACAATTAGTTGAGGTGAAGGCTGAGGTCCAAGGCAAGGATCATCTGCCACAATGGGCCTCAGTCCTTCTCTCCTAAGACCCCCTATGAAAATGACAGGAATGGGGTTGGGGGGGGAGTCAAAAGTTATGGTTTAATATTCTTTACAAATGACTTTGTTATTTACTTTCTTTCCCATCATTAAATGTCATATCAGAAGACTCACTCTTGTAATTAAAAACCTACAAAAGGAAAATATACATTATCATTTCTTTGACCATATGATTAAAGTACTAAAGCACTTTCTTCACCACTCCAAAGCTCCTGATGCTCTTTTTATGTTTACATACTGATGCTTCCTTATGTTTGTATAAAAGGTAAGCCCAACTAAACAAAACCAAAAAGAAGTACTACCAGTTGAGTAAGCAAAGGCTAGAAACAAAAACCAAATGAAAAACAATAATTGCTTTATGCAATAACTTTTAAGAAAATGTAACACACTCCTTACCTCCATGACAACAATGTGATAGAAAGGTCTGTTGGTGCAGCCATGTTTGGCAAATCTAATAGCTTTTGTGGTTCTGAAGCCCACTCTTGCACCTCCAGATGCTGGAAACATCTCTGAATTCTCTGTATGGAAGAAAAGAAAGAAAAAAAAAGATGTGGATATATTTCTGGCTAATTTCTCCAGTCATATCATATACAAGGTAATTATTGCTAATGATACTGCATCTCTCTGAGATAAGATTATTATTTATGTTAATTGGTTAGAATGTATGGGGTTACAGAGTCCATAGCTGAGTTAATGCTGTGCATATCACTTGATTTTGCCAAAGGTTCATATGCTTTTCCAGTACTGATAGGCTTTAAAATTTGGCTTCTGACCGACTGATTTTTCTGTTGTCGAGTGCAGCTTCTGTTAAGAAACTTAAACATAATCTGGGTAATTTTCCTATCAATGTCCACTAACCAACCATAGCAGAAATAATGAATGTGTTTTTACTAAAATACCTAAATCTGACTTTTATTTTCAGCACTATTCTACCTCTTATATCACATTTTCAAAATATGATATCAGTTTGTAAAAAGACCTATTTCTTTGTCAATTAACCTTATTTTTAACTGTCGTGCTTTTTAATTCATTTATTTGTAGATTCATGTTCCAGCACTGTTAAATCTCAGTGAATGATATCCATTAAACTTCATATCAATATATCTGCTTCAGTTAATTTTTTCAGCAGATATGCTGCGTTTGGAACTCCTCGTCCTGTTCATCTAGAATAGTTGGACAAGACATTTTGACTGTTCAGAACCTCTACTTTCTCGTCCTCGACAAGTTGTCCATATCCTCCATCTTGCCCTCCTATGAAGCTGGCAAGCTGGAGATGATGTTACAATAACATTTGTATGTAAACAATGACAGTTGCAGGTAACCACAAGATCTTGATGGGTAATTTTATGGCCCTTTATTAATGCTATACAAGGATATTTTTGTGTTTGTCAGTTGTAGATAAGTTCAATATACATCAAAGGAGTTACAACACCTATGCAGCGCGTAAAATAAAGACACCGGTATGATAAAAGAGTGAATGTTTAGTATCGAGCCGGTTGCATTCTAGGCAGCGAGGCTCTTGGGGGTTCCGAACGCGGCCTCCTTCTCCTGACAAGTTGTCTGGATTAGCGAGACGAGGAGTTCCGAACGCAGCAACATTATCCTTTTACGTAAAAGAGTAAAGAGTCATCAGAACCGATTCACCCTTGCATTTTACTTCAAAGGAAGTTCGTATTTGAACAATTCATCTAGTCATACCACTACCCTCTCTCCATATACACACACAAAACATTAATAACACCGACTAACAGTTACAAAATACAAAATACAAAAAAAACACATTAATAACAAACACTAACAGTTGCAAAATACAAGACAACCCAGCACTCAGTCGAAAAGATTTCCACGACTCTCGCGTTGTTTTGCCGACGATATAGGAGTGACTACGAGTACAATATATTTTTCTCTGACGTAATGAGGGGGCTACAAACGCAAATAAAAATGTCAACATAGCCCCCTCTATTATTATCATTATCGTTGTTATTTTTATAGTTTATGCTTTTATCAATATTCTTCTTCTTATTGTTATTATCATTATCATCATCATTATTACTATTATCATTACTATTATTATCGTTATTACTATTTTTACTATTATTATCATTATTGTCATTATTATCTTTTTTGTTGTCATTACTGTCATATTTATCATTATCAATACTATCATTAACATTATAATTTTTATCATCATTATCATTAATATTTCTATTATCGTTAACAATGCTATCATTAACATTATCATTCTTATTATCATTATCATTAATATTTCTATTATCATTATCATTATCATCATCATTATCATTATCATTATCATCATCATTATCATTATCATTATCATCATCCTCATCCTCATCCTCATCCTCATCACCATCTTCATCATCGTTTTCATCTTCATCTTTATCTTCATCTTCATTTTCCTCCTCCTCGTCGTCGTCGTCGTCATCATCATCATTATCATTATCATCATCATCATCATCATCATCATCATCATCATCATCATCATCATCATCATCATCATCATCATCATCATCATCATCATCGATCGTCTGCGTCAGTTTTCTACATGCCTTTTTACTGCTATTTGTAGACTTTTGACTAAAATTGCCTTCAGAGATTGTAACTCCTCCGACTCTTGATAAGTTTAAAAGATCAGCTAACATGTTTTTCTTACGTAAACAGCTGACTTCCTATTTCATTCTTTCTTAGCTGTATCTTGACCTGGACTGACACATTTGGTGATAAAAATCTCAATTTTTTTAGTGTGGCTCTTTAAATAGCTTACTATAATAATAATGATAATAATAATAATAATAATAATAATAATAATAATAATAATAATAATAATAACAATGACAATGATAATAATAATAATCTCTATCACATCATCATTATAATTATCATTATTATTATCATTATCATCCTCATCCTCATCTTCTTCATCATCACCATTATCATTATTATTATCATCATCACCATCATTATCATTATCATCCTGATGATCATCATCATTACTAATATCATTATTGTGATCATCTTTGTTATTATTATAATTATCATTACCATTATTGTCATTATTTTCATTATTATCATTACCCTTTACTATTACTATCATCACTATCATTATAATAATTGTTACTGTTATCATTACTATTATTATTATAATCATAATTACTATTACTAATGTTATCCTTACGGTTCTTATTACAATCATCATTTGTATTATTATCCTTATAATCATGATTATCATCATTAATGTTGCTGCTATTATCATCATTATCATAATCATTATTACTATTATTATCATCATTATCATAATCATTATTGCTATTATTATCATCATTATCATTATCACCATCATTATCATTTTCATCATCAGTATTGCTATCATTATCATTATTACTATTATTATTATTCATTCATTGCTATTGTTATTGTTATTATCATTATTATTAGTTGTAGTAGTAGTCGTATTAATACTATTATCATTATCATTATTAACATTATCATGATCATTATCAATATTATTATTATCATTATCACTAGAGAGAGAGAGAGAGAGAGAGAGAGAGAGAGAGAGAGAGAGAGAGAGAGAGAGAGAGAGAGAGAGAGAGAGAGAGAGAGAGAGAGAGAGAGAGAGAGAGAGAGAGAGAGAGAGAGAGAGAGAGAGAGAGAGAG
>NW_020870219.1:848818-851318 GCF_003789085.1 Penaeus vannamei | reverse complement strand
CTCGACTCCGCCTCTCAAAACACGATCACAATAACGGCCCACGAGGCGTCCAGGGGCTTAAGTGGGGCAGCCTGGAGCCGAGGTACACGCTCTTAGGACGGCTGAATTGCCTGGCGTCAGGGTATTCCTGGGCGGCCTCGCGAGATGTCACATGTAGGGTCTTCGCTGGCAAGGTCTGAATTAGCTGGTTCTCTTCATCGGCAGTTGATCAAGTTTGCATCAGTCATGTCATGGAGTTTAGTCAAAATAATTCCGCGGGGGTTGTGTGTTTGGATTCTCATTGCCATTCTTTACAGCAGTTGAGTGTGTGTGAAAGGGTTTCCAGTTTTATTTAATTGAATTTTGATTGAATGCAGGGAAGCTTTATTCAGTGTTTGTAATTATTTATTTCTTATTTTCAGGTAAGATTGCATGCAAATCTAGAGCGAAGACGATTATTTTACGTAAGTATTTATTCATATTCAGTATAATTCGCACATAAATGCGAAAATGATTTTGTGGCATTATGGTTAATGGTTCTTTCTCTCTCTGTCTCTCTCTCTCTCTCTCTCTCTCTCTCTCTCTCTCTCTCTCTCTCTCTCTCTCTCTCTCTCTCTCTCTCTCTCTCTCTCTCTCTCTCTCTCTCTCTCTCTCCTCTCTCTCCTCTCTCTCTCTCCCTCTCTCCTCTCTCCTCTCTCTCTCCCCTCTCTCCCTTCCCTCTCCTCTCCCTCCCTTCTCCCTTCCCCTCCCTTCTTCCCTCTCCCTCCGTCCCTTCCCTCTCCTCCCTCTTCCCTCTCCCTTCTTCCCTCTCCCATCTTCCCTCTCCCTCCTTCTTCCCTCTCCCCTCCCTTCTCCTCTCCCTCCCTTCTTCCTCTCCCCTCCCTTCTTCCCTCTCCTTCCCTTCTTCCTCTCCTCCTTCTTCCCTCTTCCCTCTCCCCTCTTCCCTCTCTATCTATCATCTATCTATCTATCTCTTTTCTCTCCCTCCTCATATGTATGTATATATATATATATATATATATATATATATATATATATATTATATATATATATATATATATATATATATATATATATATATATATATATATATATATATATATATATATATATATATATATATATATATATATAATATATATATATATGCGTGTGTGTGTGTGTGTCACTCATGTGTTGGTGTTTGTTTCATTTTATTTGTATATTCGTATTCAGAGATGCGCTCTGCTGTACAAATGAATTCATGGGCGGGGATGGGTTGTATAGATCGAGGAGCTCTGGTAAGCGTCCCGAGGAGTCTTTATGCTGGAGGATAAGGATGCCCGGGGACGCCACGAGGCGCCTCCTTACTCCTTCTGAGGGACTTGCCGTTCGTTAGAAAAGCCCATCCTGCTGACGGTTCTTTCGGTGGATGAATTCAGTTAGCAAATTTGCATATCTGTACTGTCCTTTTACTAGTATAGTCATCATGATTGATCTATGGCGCCAACACGATACGGGATTTATTTGTAGCAATCTGTGGCGTCAGAAAATTCAGTTATTTTATCCAGAGGTTGTTATTGTTATGGTCTTATTTCTAATTCTAATTCTGCCTGTGTTTTGATTGCTAACATCACTATTGATTTAGCAGTACCGTAGCCATAGAGATGCATATTGTTCATACTGGGTTTGGTAGGAATAGGTTACAGCATTTTTTTTCCTTGAATAGCGGGAGTCTTGTGATAATGAAATGTCAGCGGGAGTAAAAAAAAACCATCCCCAGCACAAGACAAGTGCACTTCCTCCCTTCCAAAGATCAGAAGTAAAGGAATGCATCAGTTCCAGCCCCACCTGGCGGAAGTACAATTCTGTCTTACTAGAAGTCTTCGAGGAGCTGAATGAAAACAAATCAAGAATTCTTTCAGCCAGAATTTATTATTTTGGAAGTCAAGATAAAAATGACATGTACTTTGCCATTTTGCACACCACTCGCCATGGCCATTTTTGTTTTCATATTTGAATGTGTTTACGTAGTGCGCAGGTTCTCTGCGCATATTGCGAAACACGCCAGTACTGATCAGAAGCGACCACCGACCACGGCCATTTTATTTTTGTTTTGGGGACGGGAGAAACGATACCATACACAATGAATCATAGGCAAATTGATTTGTATTTATTGTTTTGCAATTTTTTCGCAGTCACAATATCGGCTGGAAATTTAAATAAAAAAGATTCGAGTGTTTTCCCTTTTTTTCATTTTCCTAGAAATAAATATCGGTGGGCCCGCTATTCAAGAAAAAAATGTGCCCTAAATGATCTAAACATACTTTATATGTGATTTCACAAATTTTCAATCTACTGTTGCACCAGATTGATTAAGAATCGTTTGTAACAGGAATGTCGCTTCTAGTACGCCATGTAGTCGTGAGTGAACGAGACAGTTGTGCTACCAGCTCTGTTTTTATATTGTCATTTTTGTCATGTTAAACTACAGCTTTAGCCCTTCCCGCAAGTTCCTTCAGGGAGCCAGCGCCTGAGTGAT
>NW_020870219.1:818818-823818 GCF_003789085.1 Penaeus vannamei | reverse complement strand
TGTCATCTGTCTCATCTTTATTTGGCCATAGGGACGGGCCTTCTGGCCACGGCGCTCCACACTCATCGCCGTCGACACTTCCTGAGAAAGTGGACAGACAGTTGTCGGCGGTTCTAAGTTGCGATTGTTGTCTGGAGGTTACTGCTGTGGCTGGGCACCACGGAAAAGCTAAGCTCAGTCGAGTCAGCACCAGCTGACAAACGCTAATCGAGGCGGCATTAGTCCTTTATAGGCATAGTCCTGGCGAGGTTCAGCTTTGTATATCTGGCTTAACCTTATCCTTATCCCGCCGAAGGCTCGTTGAGCCGCACTGGTTTTATGATGCCGCGACGCCCAGTAAACATTCCAGTTCTTGGCTCCTCCGCCGGGGCCATGCTGCCGCCGCCGCCACCGCCTTAAAGGGGAGCTGGGACCGCGCGGGAAGGGGCGCTTACGGGAGGAAGGGGAGTCAGGGAAAGGAGGGCCTTGGGGGTCGATCAGAAGGGGCTCAAGCACGGGGCTTGGACGGACGGGAAGAGGGATTGAGGCTCGGGATGCGGGCCGGACGGAAGGCGCTCTCGAGGGAAGGGAGAGGAACGGAGAGGGAGGAGGGCAGGGGACCAGAGGGAGTTAGTAGAAGGAGTCGGCGGGGCGCCCCTCGGACCTTGAAGGAGACACTTAATTGCAACGATGTACTGTCTATACCCATTTAGGCCTAAGCATGACGATGAATATAATATGAAGTGAATTAATGCATTCTAGAAGATTACCTCCACACATTTCTTGGGATCGCCTAATGCGACTCTCCTCACTTGCTTCTCGTCAAGTCTTCAAGAACTTGAATATCATAGGAACACGTAAAACGATACACTTTGAAACACAGATTTGTAATCACATACACACATACATGCGCACAACGCAACCCAAAGTCTACGCACAACCACATATTCCCGTATGTGGTACCGCATCCAAGATCAGTCGCAGTTATTTGTGGACCCTTTGAGTACTTTCACATCTTGGCTTTCTCCGTGGGGACGGACAGAGGCCGGAGGGGAGCGTTGTGGGGCGGTACCAGTCAGTTAAGAGGAGAAGGAGGGGCCAGAAAGGACCGGAAACAGAGGCCGCTGAGGGAGTAAGTGGAAGTGCTAATGGAGGGCTGAGGTCATACGTCCAAGCGAAAATGTATTAGATTTACTTTGTGATATTTATCTCTGAAATTACTGTTTGTGAAAAGGTACATGTTTTGGCTTAAATTCGTATACGTCAGTAACTCGTAAACTCGCATGCCATATATTTGCTTTACACATTTTTTCTTGAGTGGAAACTCTACGTTTATCGATCTTCTCAAATGCAGTGGTTACAGTGGGTACCAGTAACAATAGAATTCATTAGTCATTCCACACTGGGCCGCCGCCTCCCCTGTGCTCGTCCCCTGTGGTGGCTACTGTCTGGTTGTCATGGAGACCAAGCGAGCTCGGGCCTGATGTCCGGCACCTACAAGTTTCTGCTTCTACAAGGGGCTGGTCTGGAGCTGCTCTCGTGCTTGGCTGCTCTCCTCAGATTATTTCCTTCGCTGCCTCTTGGTCCCAGCCCGCCCGACAGCCCCAGCCCTGCTCGCCTCGTGCCCCGATCCCCAAGACGTGGTCCTCACACAAGCCCTCCGCAGGAACGCAGCCGGAGCCGTTCTCACCGCCCCCGTCACCTTCCATCAGGAGCTCAGCTGGGATTTGTTCGGAAAAATAACTTCCGGGAGACGCGGGATTAATGTGAAGCGTCGATTGTGCGAGCTTAAGCGGAGAATAGCGCATCGCCCCTTTTGTGATCAGTTACTGCCCTTCATTCTTTTCCACAAGCAAGCCGTCGAACGTTCGTAATTTGCATAAAATGTTAGAACCCTTTCGAATGTTGACAGTTTTATGCTACTAGAACGTCTTATGATGGGTTTTAGGGGGCATTTTTCACAGCCCCTCGGTCCCCGATGGAGGGGGCCGTTATTGGATATGTATTTTGGACACGCACACGCACACCCACACCCGCACGTGCGCACGGCACGCACCCGCACACGCACACGCACACGCACACGCACACACGCACACACACACGCAACACACACTACACATGTATGTATATATGTATGTATGTATGTATGTATGTATGTGTATATATATATATATATATATATAATATATATATATATATATATATATATATTTATATATGTGTGTGGTGTAGATACATACAATAAATACATACATACATATAAATATCTATTTATCTATATATAGATAGATAGATATAGATATTGATATATGTATACATTTATATATATCAATCATATATCTCTCTATCTATATCTATATCTATCTATATATATATATAATATATATATATATATAAATAACAAAGTACATATAATACATATAAGTTTACATATGCATACATACATATCTATCTATCTACACACACACATATATATATATGTGTGTGTGTGTGTGTGGTATTTGTAAATCAATACATATATCTATCTATCTATCTCTGTATCTGTACTATAACATATATATATAATATATATATATTATATATATATATATATATATATATATATATATATATATATATATATATAAAAGTTGGGGGCGTATAGGTGGTGAATGAAAGGGGTCTTGGCTTGCTTGTTTATTGGGGAAGGTAAATGTGTGACCCCACGAGAGACCCGTGCCCCTTGTGCCGAGGGCGGAGGGTGACCTGATCTGGTCTGCGTCTGCTCCTGTTCTCCTGTCTCTCAGGTCTCTCTCTCTGCCTGACGAGATGTCCTTTTATCCAGCGACTCTTGTCCTGGGTAGGTGCCTTCTTCTGTATTTTGGGGTGTCAGTTCTTCCGGCCGTGACAAAGGGGGTGAGTTCGCCGGAATTGCTCGTGGGGAAAAAGTACCCCATTGAGCTATCTGTAACGTCTTATGCACTGATGGCGCGTCTGGTGGCAGGCTCGCAATGGGCTTCTACAGATGCTTGTTTTTGCTTCATGGTCCCTTAGGTCGTCTCATGTCAGGGTAGCAGCGTGGCGGAGGTTTCGCAGTGAGTTGCAACATTCAGTAGCAAGGATGGTCACATCGTTTTCAGGGGCTGAAATATAAGTGTACCAAGCCAGTAAAAGGGTTTAGGAGGAGGAGGATAATTTACTTGTCAGTACCTTACTAAGATGCCAGAAAATGAGAGCGTAATAAGAACAATGTCACAAGAGAGGTAATGTGTCATATGAGGTTCTAATTACTCAGGATCTGTTAGGATTAGTGAGTTCAATAGAGTACCATTATTTTGTAGAGAGAAAAGTCAGTGAGCCTGAATTCCATATCTTCGAGCTAAATAGGCGAGTAATTTTGCTTCAGACACATGTATGCAGCTTGGCCTAGATATAAAGTAGCGAGTAACAACATGCGGCAGGCGTGACTCTTTCGTAGTAGATTCAACAGGCGTCTGGGCGCGATTTCTTCGACACTTGTTACGGCCATGAGCCGGCTTAAAACTAAATTGTGGTGATAATGACTATGTAAGCCTATATAAAGCATGGTGTCTGCTGTGCCTTACCCTTATTGCAACAGATTTTGACTCCATCAGTTAGTTACATGTTACATATTCACCAATACCTTAATACTAAAGGAGCATGATTCCAGCATTACTAAGGACAAGATGTTGAACTCGAGAAGGCATCATGAAAGCGATTTAGGTTCAGTTATGAGTTAAAGGAATGGCACTTGATACTTTTAATAATCCTTAAATGAATTCCAAAACAAAGGGGGTGAGTTCGCAGGCATTGCTTGAGGGGGAGAAAGTACTTGGGCAAACAAGGCTCAGGCATGGTAGGTGCGGTGCGAGGAAGTCAGGCAGCAGCTAGGGCCAATATGCGAAATGCGAACACCCATTCGGTTTGACCATATTGTTGACAATACGTATATGTATATACATACATATATATGTGTGTGTGTGCGTGTGTCCAATCTCTGATCTCTCCTATATTATACTCTACGCGGCCCTGAAGGGAACGGCGGCGCGTGCGTTTTGGACGTTCTTTTGGGTGATCATCGCGTCCTTCCTTGCTATACTGGCTGTCCGTATGCAGATTTCCTGGCGCTCAGATGCGGGCGCGCGGAAAGGGAGGCAGCAGATCCGCCCCTGGGACATACCTTCCACCTGGGAAGGTTTTTAATTCGCATGAGGCTTTTATCGTTACAATTTTGATTAATACATAAGCAAATACGACGCTATCATCATTGTATGAATTATACTTGTTGATGAACAGACCCATAGTCATGGCCTCATGCTTAGCACATTCTAAACGATATATCTTCATAACATTGTCAAGAGGGATATTTTGCATTGCAGTTTAACGAGTTTATCTTTCATTTAATTGGAACTGTAGATTTTTTAGGACTGCCAAGATATGATATAAAGAAGTGCCGTCTATAAAGGTGTTTCCATTCCTACGTGCGGGAATAACTTAAGGATTTTGCTTTATTATTCTCTCTCTCTCTCTCTCTCTCTCTCTCTCTCTCTCTCTCTCCTCATCTCTGTCTCTCCTCCATCGTCTCATCTTGGTCTCTTTCTCTCATCTCTTCTCCTCCTCTCTCTCACTCCTTCTCCTCTCTCATCCTCTCTCGGCTCTCTCTCCTCTCTCCTCTCTCCTCTCTCTATTCCTTCTCTCTCATCATCTCGTCATCCTCTCCTCACTCTAATAAAGCTTCAACCTGCTCTTCCTCTCTCTCTTCTCCTCTTCCACTCCTTTCTATCTCTCCTCGCTCACCTCTCATCCGTGACTCTCTCGCTTTCTCTCTCTCACTGTTCAATTCTCCTCATCGCGCTCCTCTCCTACTTCTCTCATCCTCTCTCTCTTCCATCTCATATACTCTAAATTGTCAAAAAGCTCTCAAGCTCTCCATTGCCTTCTGGTCATCCTCGTCCCTCACCTCTCCTCTTCACTCTCTCCTCTTTTCCTTTCCTCTCTCCGTCTCCGTTCCTCTCTCTCCT
>NW_020870219.1:816209-818718 GCF_003789085.1 Penaeus vannamei | reverse complement strand
GGGGTTAAAGCTATAAAACATCAGCAGGCCCATTTTTCTGTGCAGCGGATTTTAAGACAGTTTGTTGCACATTTCAGGAAATGCATAAGTGTGGAGCATCTGCATCAAATCCAGTCAAACACACACACACACACACACACACACACACACACACACACACACACACACACACACACACACACACACACACACACACATATATATATATATATATATATATATATATATATATATATGTGTGTGTGTGTGTGTGTGTGTGTGTGTGTGTGTGTGTGTGTGTGTGTGTGTGTGTGTGTACGTATATATGTATGTATTAGATAGATGGACAGGTAGAGAGATTATTGCTATATCACATGTATACATTTCACACGTGCGCCTCGCAAATACACACACATTACAAAAAAAAAAAAAAAAAAAAAAGGGGGCTTTCAAAAAGCACAGGACGGAATGAAAACATAATGATTTTCGTCTGCATTTTATTTAGAGTACTTCGAGGGCAATTAGTACAGCTGCTTATCCAATATCACGTGATAAACGAAACAATGGCTTTTAACTCCGCGGAAATATATATTACTCACTATAACGAATATGCTTTTAAGCGATAGCCTCGTATTGCTAGCATCGCCAGCCTCATTTCACACGAAATGGCAAAAGCACAGCCTATGTCCATTCTCGCGAATACGGAGCTCAAGCGTGTGTTTTGATACCATATTCTTAATTATATTTACTTACACATATAGTATATGCTTACAAATGCCATGCTCATCATAATACTATAGATCGCATTTGATTCACTGATCAAATAACAAACAACGACGGATCCAAGAAAGAAAAATAAAAAGAACATAATATGTTATGGCGTCAGATTGGATATGAACCCAAAACCTTCAAAATGCTTCGAATATTCGTTCAAGATCACGGAAAAGGAAAACGTTCTTCGATCCAGCGCTGTTCGAGTGATCTGTGTGCTGTGGGTCTAGAGTTCTTGGCCGCTGATGAGAGCCACTTTTTTGTTGAGGTCATCCTCGTGGCGGTCCAGCATCAGCAGACTGACGCAGGTGGGGAAAAGGGTGTTCTGGAAGCAGTTTGCCCTGGAAAGCGAGGCAAACGAAACGCTTTAACAAACCAACAAGTGGCATGTTGGGGCATATATTTGTATACACAGAAATGGACTTGACAATAAGAAGAGGATTGGTCGTAGAAGAAACTTATAACAGAAGTAAACATTAAAAACATCGTCGTGTGAAAATAGTTCGATTTAAATTCCCCTAAACCGTTTTGGTTATTCATGCAGTTTATATCCTATCAGATATTCAAGTTTTCCATAAGACCATCGTCATTATAGCATTCCCACCTGAAAAAGGTTCTGAAATCTTACTTGCACTCCGTCAGGATCTCCGGCTGGCGGTAGAGGTTATGGCAGTCTTCGCACACGTGACTGAGGGACACGTACTGGGCCTTGTTGAACTCGCCTTGGCACTTGAGGAACTGGAATTCCCTCAGGGTGTTGGGCCTCACTTTTATAAAGCTGGCGTAGCCTTGCTATTATATCGGGAGTGAAGAGAGATGAAGGTATTCGTACTATTTCCAACCCTATATCAGCAATGGCAGTAGACGATAAGGCATTAAAAGAACATTTAAATCGACACCACTAATCGGCTCTCATTTTGACGCGTCTCCATCTGTTTATATTCACCAGTTATCACCGCCAGCCGATCAGCGACCCGGATTCAGAGGCCCTCTTTTTAAAAGAATATATAAAACCTTCACTTTAATAGTCGTCAAATACAGCGCATGCCAATATCATCATTTATAGCATGTTACCTTGTGCCTTAGCTATGTTGACACCTGTATTTACAGAACACACTCACCTGGCAAATCATCAGCACAAGAAACAGCATCAGGCGTTTCTGGAAGATCTTATCGAAATGAAGAGCCTGAAAAGCAAAATGTATTTAAAAAAAGCTCGCGATGTAGTCTATATATACTTCAAAGCATTTCTTTCTCTTTTAGTATTTGCCGAGTATAAGATGAGGACAAAAGAATCATACAGTGTTGGTATGCACAATACAACTAATACTCGAAAGAGTACTGTTATCTATAATTCTAATCTGTTCTTAAACATCAAACTACTTATCGCTCACCAATTCCAGAGCTAAAAGACAAATGGCAAAACAATCCGACGAATAAATAATCATAAACGAAATTCTAAACAAGAAAACGCCCGAACGAAAGACCGCCTCAGAGCCCACTGCCTCACCTTCGGCACGACCATCTTGCGTTCCAGTTGACGCTGAAGAGAACCTGCGAAATCTGCTTCAGCGACGGCGCGGCGGAAGGCGAATGCGGTCGGCGGATGCTGGGGCGAGATTTTATCCCCGTGACAAGGATGCTTTCGGGCCATTATCCTGGCGGGGGCATTCCTTGAAGACTAACCGCCTGGGAGCTTGACACGTGTCTGGAAGGGTTTCGAATGTATATGTTTGTGTGTGTGTTTGCGCGCATACCT
>NW_020870219.1:803709-806209 GCF_003789085.1 Penaeus vannamei | reverse complement strand
CTGTTGGGGTTTACCAGTCTGCTGTTTACCAGTCTGCTGGGGGTTTACCAATCTGTTGGGGTTTACCAGTCTGCTGGAGTTTACCATTCTGCTGGGGTTTGCCACCCAGTCTGCTGGGTTTGCCAGTCTGCGGGGTTTGCCAGTTTGTTGGGTTTGCCAGTCTGCTGGGGTTTGCCAGTCTGCTGGGTTTACCAGTCTGTTGGGTTTACCAGTCTGCTGGGGTTTGCCAGTCTGCTGGGGTTACCAGTCTGCTGGTTTACCAATCTGTTGGGGGTCTGCTGGGTTTGTGCTGGGTCTGCTGGTTTGCAGTTTGCCAGTCTGCTGCCATTCTGCTGGGGTTTGCCAGTCTGCTGGGGTTGCATTCCAGTCTTTACCAGTCTGTTGGGGGGCTGTTTCAAGTCTACCAGTCTGCTGGGTTTGCCAGTCTGCTGGAGTCTGCTGGGGGTTTGCCATTCTGCTGGGTTTGCCAGTCTGCTGGGGGTCTGCTGGGGTTTGCCAGTCTGCTGGGGTTTGCCAGTCCAGTCTGCTGGGGTTTGCCAGGTTTACCACTGCTGGGGTTTGCCATTCTGCTGGGGTTTGCCAGTCTTGCCGGTTTGCCAGTCTGCTGGGGTTTGCCAGTCTGCTGTTTGGGTTTTACCAGTCTGCTGGGGTTTGCCAGTCTGCTGGGGTTTGCCATTGTTGGGGTTTGCCAGTCTGCTTGGGTTTACCATTCTGCTGGGGTTTGCCAGTCTGCTGGGTTTCAGTCTGCTGGGGTTTGCCAGTCTGCTGGGGCCAGTCTGCTGGGGTTTTGCCAGTTTGTTGGGGTTTGCCAGTCTGCTGGGGTTTGCCAGTCTGCGGGGTTTGCCAGTCTGCTGGGTTTGCCATTCTGCTGGGGTTTGCCAGTCTGCTGGGGTTTGGTCCATTGCCATTGCCAGTCTGCTGGGGTTTGCCAGTCTGCTGGGGTTTGGCTGGGTTTGCCATTCTGCTGGGGTTTGCCAGTCTGCTGGGTTTACCAGTCTGCTGGGGTTTGCCAGTTCTGCTGGGGTTTGCAGTTTGCCAGTCTGCCAGGCTTTACCAGTCTGCTGGGGTTTGCCAGTCTGCTGGGTTGCTGCTGGGGTTTGTCATCTGCTGGGTTTGCCAGTCTGCTGGGGTTTTACCAGTCTGCTGGGGTTGCCAGTCTGCTGGGGGTTGGTCTGCTGGGGTTTTTGCCATTTGCTGGGGTTTGCCAGTCTGCTGGGTTTGCCATTCTGCTGGGGTTTGCCAGTCTACTGGGGTTTGCCATTCTGCTGGGCTTGCCAGTCTGCTGGGGTTTGCCAGTCTGCTGGGATTTGCCATTCTGCTGGAGTTTGCCAGTCTGCTGGGGTTTGCCAGTCTGCTGGGGTTTGCCATTCTGCTGGGGTTTGCCAGTCTGGGGTTTGCCAGTCTGCTGGGGTTTGCCAGTCTGCTGGGATTTGCCAGTCTGCTGGGTTTGCCAGTCTGCTGGGGTTTGCCAGTCTGCTTTTCTGCTGGGGTTTGCCATTCTGCTGGGATTTGCCAGTCTGCTGGGTTGCCATTCTGCTGGGGTTTGCCAGTCTGCTGGGGTTTGTCTGCTGGGGTTTGCCATTCTGGGTTTGCCATTCTGCTGGGGTTTGCCATTCTGCTGGGGTTTGCCAGTCGCTGGGGTTTGCCAGTCTGTTGGGGTTGCCAGTCTGCTGGGGTTTGCCATTCTGCTGGGGTTGCCAGTCTTCTGGGGTTTGCCAGTCTGCTGGGGTTTGCCATTCTGCTGGGTTTGCCAGTCTGTTGGGGTTTGCCAGTCTGCTGGGGTTTGTCATTCTGCTGGGGTTTGCCAGTCTTCTGGGTTTGCCATCATTCTGCTGGGTTTGCCAGTCTTCTGGGGTTTGCCAGTCTGCTGGGTTTGCCATTCTGCTGGATTTGCCATTCTGCTGGGGTTGCCAGTCTTCTGGGGTTTGCCAGTCTGCTGGGGTTTGCCAGGTTTGCCAGTCTGCTGGGTTGCCATTCTGCTGGAGTTTGCCAGTCTTCTGGGGTTTGCCAGTCTGGGGTTTGCCAGTCTGCTGGGTTTGCAGTCTGCTGGGGTTTGCCAGTTTGCCAGTCTGCTGGGTTGCCATTTGCAGTTGCTGGGTTTGTCATTGCTGGGGTTTGCCAGTCTTCTGGGGTTTGCCAGTCTGCTGGGGTTTGCCATTCTGCTGGGATTTGCCATTCTGCTGGGTTTGCCATTCTGCCCATTCTGCTGGGGTTTGCCAGTCTGCTGGGTTTGCCATTCTGCTGGGGTTTGCCAGTCTGTTGGGGTTTGCCAGTCTGCTGGGGTTTGCCATTCTGCTGGAGTTTGCCAGTCTTCTGGGGTTTGCCAGTCTGTTGGGGTTTGCCAGTCTGCTGGGGTTTGCCAGTCTGCTGGGGTTTGCCAGTCTGCTGGGTTTGCAGTCTGTTGGAGTTTGCCAGTCTGCTGGGGTTTGCCAGTCTGCTGGGATTTGCCATTCCGCTGGGGTTTGCCAGTCTGTTGGGGTTTGCCATTCTGTTGGAGTTT
>NW_020870219.1:768709-773709 GCF_003789085.1 Penaeus vannamei | reverse complement strand
ATAACATATATATATAATATATATATATATATATATATTATATATATATATATATATGTATATGTATATGTAATATACATATATATATATAATAACATATATATATCCATATATGTATGTGTATATATATACATATATATACATATATATATATAAATATTTAAATATATATATACAATTATATGTATATACATGCATATGTGCATATATATATGTATATATATATATATATATATATATATATATATATATATATATATATATATATATATGTGTGTGTAAATGTATGTATGTTAAGCCAAACATATATTCATGCTTTTATCAAAAGTTTTCATTCTTTTTTATTCTCATGGAGAATTGTATCCAAGCACTGACTCTTCTTCTGCTTCCAGGCCAAACTTCGACGCCTTCCCACCGCCCGGAGTCGTCATCGGTGAGAGTCCGAGTGGCTTCGCCAAGCTCGTCAACCACATCAGATTCCGCAACCTTACTTCAGGATTCTTCCCCGTCGACGCCAT
Organism: Penaeus vannamei; assembly: GCF_003789085.1. Classification (NCBI taxonomy): domain Eukaryota; kingdom Metazoa; phylum Arthropoda; class Malacostraca; order Decapoda; family Penaeidae; genus Penaeus; species Penaeus vannamei. The sequence continues at coordinate 773,191 of NW_020870219.1, read as the reverse complement.
CAAAGACAATCCTTATGGCTTCTCCAAAGAGGTGTTCAAGTATTCTGATATCCCCTCGGGCTTTGAGATATCCGATGCCATCCCGTCCAATCCCTATGGTTACTCCACCAGGATCCAGAGAGACAACCACGGACTTCGCACACCTAGGATTGGCTTTGAAAAGGTTGAAGTAATCCCTACCAATCCATATGGATATTCTACACAAACCGCTGAACAGAATGATGTTCCCAACGCCTTTGAGGCTGTAGCTTCCATACCTACCAACCCCTATGGATATTCTGACAAGGTAGAGAAAGAAACGTACAGAGCCAGTAGCCTTGAGAGTGGCTTTGTTGAGGTCAGGGCCATCCCTGCAAACCCTTATGGTTACTCTGAAGACATTAAAGAGTCGGGGAGTGCCCCAGGAGCCTTTGAAACTTTTGACTCGATCCCCAAAAACCCTTATGGATACTCAGAGAAGATTCAGAGAGAAATCTACAGAAGCAAGGGACCAGGCAATGGTTTTGAGAAGGTAGAACTCATTCCCGACAATCCCTATGGCTATTCATCACAGATACAGAAAGTGAAAGTCGAACCAGGAGCATTTGCCTCTTTCGACTCGATCCCCAAGAATCCCTATGGATATTCGGAGGAGGTTCATAGAGAAATTTACAGAAGCAAGGGCCCAGGCAGTGGTTTTGAGAGGGTTGAACTTATCCCCGACAATCCCTATGGCTATTCAACACAGATACAGAATGTGAAAGCCGGACCAGGAGCATTTGCAGCTGTCGATTCGATCCCCAAGAATCCCTACGGGTACTCAGAAGAAGTTCATGGAGACATTTACAGAAGCAGGGGTCCAGTCAGTGGTTTTGAGAAGGTAGAACTTATCCCCGACAATCCCTATGGCTATTCAGCACAGACACAGAAAGTGAAAGCCGGACCAGGAGCATTTGCAGCTGTCGATTCGATCCCCAAGAATCCCTACGGGTACTCAGAAGAAGTTCATGGAGACATTTACAGAAGCAGGGGTCCAGTCAGTGGTTTTGAGAAGGTAGAACTTATCCCCGACAATCCCTATGGCTATTCAGCACAGACACAGAAAGTGAAAGCCGGACCAGGAGCATTTGCAGCTGTCGATTCGATCCCCAAGAATCCCTACGGGTACTCAGAAGAAGTTCATGGAGACATTTACAGAAGCAGGGGTCCAGTCAGTGGTTTTGAGAAGGTAGAACTTATCCCCGACAATCCCTATGGCTATTCAGCACAGACACAGAAAGTGAAAGCCGGACCAGGAGCATTTGCAGCTGTCGATTCGATCCCCAAGAATCCCTACGGGTACTCAGAAGAAGTTCATGGAGACATTTACAGAAGCAGGGGTCCAGTCAGTGGTTTTGAGAAGGTAGAACTTATCCCCGACAATCCCTATGGCTATTTCAGCACAGACACAGAAAGTGAAAGCCGGACCAGGAGCATTTGCAGCTGTCGATTCGATCCCCAAGAATCCCTACGGGTACTCAGAAGAAGTTCATGGAGACATTTACAGAAGCAGGGGTCCAGTCAGTGGTTTTGAGAAGGTAGAACTTATCCCCGACAATCCCTATGGCTATTCAGCACAGACACAGAAAGTGAAAGCCGGACCAGGAGCATTTGCGTCTGTTGATTCGATTTCTAAGAATCCCTATGGATATTCAGAGGTGGTAGAGAGAGAAATCTATAGGAGCAAAGGGCCAGGGAGTGGATTTGAGAAGGTAGACCTTATTCCCAACAATCCATATGGCTATTCTAAGAAGACAGAGAAGGGGACAGCTGCTTCAGAAGCATTTGAATCTGTTGCGGCCATTGCCCAGAATCCATATGGGTTTTCAGAAAAAGTGCAGGGTGATATACGTACACAGAGAGCGCTCAGCAGTGGATTTGAGAACGTCAAAAGCATCCCAACAAACCCATACGGTTACTCCACAGAGGTCAAAGAGCTGAAAAAATCTCCAAGTGGCTTTGAGACTATCAGCTCTATTCCAAAGAACCCCTATGGATACTCGGAGCAAATTCAGGCCGACAATCAAAGAGCTAGATCTATAGGAAATGGATTTGTGAAAGTAGATGCAATCCCTAATAATCCATATGGATATTCTACAGAAATCAGGAATCTAAAGTGGTTTGAAGGAGGCTTCGTGAAAGTGGACTCCATTCCCGTGAATCCTTATGGCTATTCTGAGCAAATACAGGGAGACAACTTCAAGATGAGGAGTACTGGAAGTGGTTTTGAAAAGGTTGAGGCTATCCCTAATAATCCATACGGATATTCAACCGAAGCTAAGAAACTACAAGATCAACCTAGTGGATTCATAACTGTAAAATCAATCCCATCAAATCCATATGGTTATTCTGAAAAGATTGAAAGTTCCGCAAACCATGGCAAGAGCCTTCCTACTGGATTCTCAGAAGTTAAATCCATCCCCAGCAATCCATATGGATTCTCCACAGAAATCAAAGGGCTGACAAATGCACCATCTGGTTTTGAAGCTGTAGATGCTATTCCTAGAAATCCATATGGTTATTCTGGTGATATACGTTCTGATGTTCACACTCCTAAAGCTCGAACATCAGGATTTGTTTCTATTCAATCCATCCCCACCAACCCATATGGTTATTCTGAGAAAGTGGCAGACCTTAAATCTGCCCCAAGTGGATTTGAAGAAGTCGATTCTATTCCATCCAATCCTTATGGATATTCAAACAGAATTCAATCAGAACAGCACAGAACCCCCACCTTAACTACTCCATTTGAAGAAGTATCGAGCATTCCCTCCAATCCATATGGATATTCAGAAAATATAAAAAATATTGAGAAATTCCCAAGTGGTTTCACGAAATCAGGAGAGATCCCCACCAATCCATACGGCTACAGTACCGAGGTGCAGCGAGAGCATTTCCCATCTAAAATGAGGGTATCAGGATTTGAACCAGTCAATGCTATACCAGCAAATCCATATGGTTACTCTGAAGATATCCTGAAGTACGGTGACAGAGAAGGCGCCTTCGAAAGGTTTGAATCTATCCCAATTAATCCATACGGGTTCTCTGAAAAAATAGATCCTCATTCACATTCGGCTCGGCGTCTTGTGAGTGGTTTCGACAACTTCGCCAGCATCCCGTCCAACCCCTATGGCTATTCCGAAAAAGTGGACAAGGTGGACCAGACACCAAGTTCCTTTGATGCTGTTGATTACATTGCCATCAACCCCCACGGGTTCTCAGCGAAAATAGGAAGGGGTTCAGCGTCCCCAGTAGATCGCCCATCTGCATTCGAAACAGTTAAACTCATCCCAGATAACCCCTATGGATATTCCGAAAAAATACAAAGTTATGATATTAATGCTTCAGGGTTTGAAAGTGTCGAGGACATCCCACATAACCCATTCGGATATTCGAAAGTGACCCAGAATGATGTCTACAATGGGAAAACCTTGCCATCCGGATTTAAGAAAGTTTTGAGTATTCCAACAATCCCTATGGATACTCAGAGGAGATTAAAGAATTACCAGCTCCTGCTTCTGCTTTTGAAGAAGTTCCGTCAATTCCAATCAATCCTTATGGGTACTCAGAGGAGATTGCGCAGGATTATCCATTTGCCAGGATTCTCCCATCAGGATTTAAGTCTGTTACATCTATCCCCAAAAATCCTTATGGATACTCAGAGAATGTAGTTGAAATTTCTGAAGGTCCATCTGCTTTCGAAGAAACCGAGAAAATTCCAGACAATCCATATGGATACTCAACTAAGGTACAGGGAGAAGCACACAGGCAACATAGCAGGCCATCAGGGTTCGCATCCGTTGCTGCTATTCCTACGAATCCCTATGGTTATTCTGAAAAGATTCTGAAATATGTACTTCCTTCGGGAGCCTTTACCGATTTTGATTCAATTCCCAAGAACCCATACGGATACTCAGAACTGATCGAGCAACAGCACCATAAGCAGAATGGTGTTGTGTCTGGATTTGAAAACTTTCCATTGATACCATCAAATCCTTATGGATATTCTTCTGCCGTTGAAAAGGTGAAGGAATCCCCCACTGGATTTGAAGATGTAGAATCTGTCCCAACGAATCCCTATGGATACTCGACCAATATCGACAGTTCTCCTGTGTCCCTTAATAGTCGCCCCTCTGGTTTTGAAAATGTGAAATCAATTCCCTTAAATCCCTATGGATACTCAGAAAATGTAGCAAAGCTTGATTTGGAGAAATCAGGTTTCGATAGTGTTGCTAGCATCCCAAAGAACCCCTATGGCTACTCAGAGTTCGTGCAGAGGGAACATAATCAACCTAAAACCCACCCCAGTAGCTTTGAGAGGGTACGCAAGATCCCCAGGAATCCCTATGGCTACTCTAAGGAGATCAAAGAATTAGGGGCGCCAGAGGATGCCTTTGTTGCTGTAAAACTCGTACCCAGCAATCCTTACGGGTATTCCACAGAAGCAGCAAGGTGGAAATCAGT
>NW_020870219.1:761458-766458 GCF_003789085.1 Penaeus vannamei | reverse complement strand
ATAGAATTTATTAAATCAAGCGACGCAATGTTTATTATTTTACACAAAAAAAACGAAATTACAATGGACAAGCGACTGGATTTGATATGATTAAATTCTGGAGTAATACAAATGCATTGTGTAATTATGTCTGGTAATACTTGTTTACTGAAGTATTTTCTTCCTTTGAAAAATACTATCAAAGCCTTTGAATACGGAGAAATATTTAGCGAGAGTTTTTAGTGATTAAGATACTTAAATTGCTATTGGAAATGGTAAATATTAATATCTTTTATTGGAATCTCCACAGCGGAATCCACTATCAACGATGCAGCATACTCACCGTGATATACATGTATATATGTATATGTATGTATATGTATATATGTATATATATTATATATTATATATATATATATATATATAATTATATATGTATGTATACACACACACACACACACACACTCAAACACACACACACACACACACACACCACACAACACACACACACACACACACACACACACACACACACATATATATATATATATATATATTATATATATAATATATATATATATTTGAGTGTGTGTGTGTGTGTGTGTGTGTGTGTGTTGGTGTTGTGTGTGTGTGTGTGTGTGTGTGTGTGTGTGTGTGTGTGTGTGTGTGCGTGTGTGTGTGTGTGTGTGTTTGTGCGTGTGTGTTGTATAATATATATATATAATATATATATATATATATATATATATATATATATATATATATATATTTATACAAGGCGTTATCTACCATGTGCATGTGTGCCTGTTAACGAACGCCACAATGGCTGTTACTTTAAAATTACGTTAATTCTTCAAGAAAAGAGTAATTCATCAATATAATTACAGGAAAGAATTAAAGAGGAATAATTACAGGAAAGAATTAAATTTGACAAAGCCTTTTACATTTTCAAAATAATAAGCTTAGACCAGCTATGCAGCTATAAAATGATATTCCTCAAGATGCCTGTATCTAGCGCCGGGAGAGCGGGGGGGGGGTGCAGCTGTAAGTAGATTTTCTGAGTTCTTTCCCGTCAGAATAACTTGCCTTTTAACTCTCCGCTGAAAGAATTTCATGCGCCCTTACGACCAGTATTATTTTCACAGCCTGATAGGTACATCTCCATATTCAAATGAGTCGGTATAAAGCAATTGTTAAATGTCTGCTCCAGTGAGCTGTAATCGATGTTTTTCTTTTTTCGTTATTGCCAAAATGATTAATGATAATGATTAAAAACTCCAGATGCTATTCCCATTTGGAAGCGGTGGTTGAAGTAACAATGAGAAAACCTAGAATTGATATTGAACATGACAGTGATAATGATGATAATGATGTTAGTGAAAGTGATGATTATGATGATGATGAAGAGGAATGATGACTATGGTGATAACAAAATTGGGATGAAATTGATAATTGCTATGTTTTTTTTCAAGAATGATAATGATGATAATTGAAAAAAATCATGACAGAATGATGATAATATTGATAACACTAACAAGAGCAATAATAATGATACTAATAATATTCTCCTCGTGAATAATAAATACTTATTATATCATTATCCTAACAATTTGAAATGCAAATTCAACCATTTCCTACAAAAGAAAAACCTTCCTTTGCGCATAACAGCTGAACAAATCAAACGCAACAAAGCATTATCAAAGTCAAAACACTGCAAACGGAAACTGATGTTAATCCTTTGGAACAAAATGCATCAGGAGCCAAATCCGCCACAGAATAAATACACAGGTCAAAGCTGTAAACCCGAGCCGCCTTTTAAGCTTATATAAAGTGTGTTCCGAAAAGGGAATAAAGTTTTTGATCGCTTATTGTAGGTATGTCCTAGCGGTGAATTCCGTTTCATATCGTCTATAAATATGTTTCATTTTGATTATATTGTGGACAGAAAAAACGTTTTTTTTATGCGAAACTGATTTGATTTGTATATTTCCATTAATGTTTTAGCTATACAGATAGAAATTGGTGATTCTTACAATTACTATTGCAATATGCAACTCCATCTGATATTATTCATATTATTAGTTAATACAATTAATGCTTATTAGACTATTGTCACACACCACACACACAGGAAATGCGTGTATAGGAAAGGTCAGTAGGAAAGAACATTTTATTTACATAGCATTTCACTGCACAATTGCGTTATTATGCTTTACATTGTGAATATACAGATTTTTTAAGACTTGAGTCTATAAGCCTTGTCCGTGTGGTGGCAAGAGAAAGGGGGGAAGTAGAGAGGGAGGGAAAGAAAAACAAAGAGAGAGAGGGGAGGAGCAAGAGAGAGAGACAGACAGAGAGAGAGAGGGGGAGGGAGGGAGAGAGAGAAAGAAGAGATTTACGGAGAAAAAGAGAGTAAAGTAACAAACGATAGAGAGTATAGGTGACAGAAAGAGATAGAAAAAGAGCGATATAAAGAAAACAGTCACAAAATAGAATATATCTATATCTACATCTATATCTATATCTATATCTATATCTATATCTATATCTATATCTATATCTATATCTATATCTATATCTAATCTATATCTATATCTATATCTATTATCTATCTATCTATCTATCTATACTATATATATATATAATATATATATTATATATATATATATATATATATATATTATGTTTGTGTGTGTGTGTTGTGTGTGTGTGTGTGTGTGTGTGTGTGTGTGTGTGTGTGTGTGTGTGTGTGTGTGTGTGTGTGTGTGTGTGTGTGTGTAAGGAATAGATAAAGAAAGAAAGAAAATGAGATCCCCCTCGCCCCACCCCAATTCACCCGCCCATAACACCCAAAAAAATCTCCCGAACTGATACGGCGGAAACGAACACGTCAGCACACGAGAACATCCGAACGCCTTATTACAGATTACCCGGATGTCTCAGCTCAGATCACACACACACGCGCGCGCGCGCACACACACACTCACACACACACACGCGCGCGCGCGCACACACATATACACACGCACAAACATACACACACACACACACACACTCTATCTATCTATCTATCTATCTATCTATCTATCTATCTCTATCTCTCTTTTCTTTCCCAGGTCAATAACGTGACATCGGATTCTCTACTTCTTCTCTGGGCGCGAGAAGACGGCGGGAAGAAGGTGTCTGGTTATACTATCAAATATTGGAGCGCCGATGATAAGAAAGTGCAGGTAAGAGCAATATTACTTTTTCTTATGTTTCCTTCTTCTTTTTTTCTTTTTCTCTTTTTTTTTGGGGGGGGGGGATGGCGCTTTTTTTCTTTTGGGGTTAATGATGTGTTTTCTTTCTTTTTTCTTTTTTTGAGAGGTTTTGATATATTTCTTTAATATATAATATATATATATATATATATATATATATATATATAATAAATAGCTCATAAAATACACTAAAATGCTTCGGTTTGAAAATTGGTTCTATATTTGCCTCAGCGTATATACACATAATCATATACACAGTTATACCCAAATGTATATACTCATACCATACATAATTTGTATGGGTGCGTGTGTGTGCGTGTGTGTGCGCGCGCGCGTGTGTGTGTGTTTGTGTGTGTGTCTCTGTGGGTGTGGTTTGTGTGTGTGTCTGTGTTCGTGTGTGGTGTGCGTGTGCGTGTGCGTGTGCGTGTGCGTGTGAGTGTGCGTGTGCCTATGTGTTGTGTGTGTGTTTTGTGTCTGTGTATCTGTGTGACTGTATTTGTGTGTATATGTATCCATGTATTTAAGTTCATTTACCCAGTACATATGTACATGAAAAAGCGTTGTTGAAATACAAATTTCAACAGAGCTTCGAGATAAAAAAAAAAAACTAATACCCCAAATCTTGCAACAGTGCGGTGCTTTGGGTCATCTAACACAGCGTGCACAGAACAAATGACGCCCATTCGAGTTCATTAGTCTCACAGCAATTATGCAGTGTTGGGCAATCCACAGGGAGAGAAAGGGGGGGAGGGGAGGGGAGCCAGAGGAAGGGAAAGCGAGTCACACACAAATGTCGTTTTGTTATTTTATTAACCGGGATTAAAAGTTCGGCTTATTCTTTCCCCCTTTGTCCTTTCCCCGAGGCTCCGAAATGAAGTACAAAACTATTCTCATATCAACAGCTTTGGGTACTTAATCCTCACAAGAGTTTTGAAATAAAAAAAATCCTGACGTACACTTGCCTGATTTTACCAACCCGACGTCCACAGGAAAACAAAGATACGCCACTCGAAGTTTATAACAATCAGCGCCATCTGTGAGCGTTATAATCAACACCACCTGCGAGTAACATTTCACCTTGGGTACTCATGTCTTTCTCTTTTCTTTTTCCTTGACAGTACATCGACGTGAGTGGAGGCAATGTCACCAACATAGTAGTGCGTGGCTTAATTCCAGCCACGAAATACCAGTTCACAGTCCAAGCTTACAGTGAGCAAGGACGGTCTCGTTTCGCCACGCCTACGGTGCCAGTTACGACTCTTGGTAATCCTTTTGCTCTTTGCTCGTTCTTATTTGTTCCCTTGTCTTGTCTTGTGTTACTGTATTTGGGGAAAATATGTATGATGCCTGGTGGTGCTAGTAATAATGGTGGAGAATCTGTAGGGGTTGTGATAGTAGCAACTAGTAGTAATAGGAACTAATGTAGCAATAACTGCAGTAGTTGTAATGCCAGTGCTGACGGTGGAAATAGCAGTATTCGCAGTAACAGTCGCAGATGTAGCTGTGGTGACGTTATAAGTAATAATGACTGTACACGCAGTGGTGTTAAAATAGTAGCAGGTATAGCTAAAATGTTACAAGTATAGTACCAGCAGTACTTAAAGTATTACTTTTATACTATGGGCGCATTCTACTTAATAATTAATTGCATCAGTGACCCTCTGGCCCGGGCGGAGTGCTTCATGTTTTATATACGGGAATTGAAATGCTAGAGATACCATTCTTGCTCTTCTATAAGGGAACTGAAACGCTAGAGCATGT
>NW_020870219.1:756458-758958 GCF_003789085.1 Penaeus vannamei | reverse complement strand
GTCTGAGTGCGCACGTGTGTGCGTGTGTGAGTATGTATGTACGTATGTACGTATATAAGAAGCCTTGTAACACAATCGCATATCAAAGATCACAGAAAAAGCACAATTTCCTCTCCGGATTATCTTACAAAGCCTCCTTTCCAGCGTCGTCCAGTAAGACCACGACCCTCGAGGTCTTTTCCCCGGCCACGACCCCCGGGGCCACCCAGGGGGACGACCTGCCTCTGACCTCCACGACCCAGCTCCCCCCTGCCGGGTACCAGGTGAGATATATTGGGTATTGTAAGATATAGTATGAGATATATTATACCAGGTGAGATATATTGGGTATTATAATATATATATATATATATATATATATATATATATATATATATATATATATATATATATTATACCAGGTGAGATATATTGGGTATTAGAAGATATATTATGAGATATATTATATCAGGTGGGATATATAGGGTAATATAAGATATACAATGATATATATATTTATACTAGGTGATATATATCGGGTATAAGATATAATATGAGGTACATATTATACCAGGTGAGATATATATTAAGTATTATTTACTCCTCTTTCCCCATGCCTTTTTTGTCTAATGTTTGCTCTATTTTTTTCTTTTTTTATGATTATTGTTCTTCCTTCTCGTCAATTTCTTCTTTTTTATTCCCTGTTTCGTATTCTGTTCCTCCTCCTACTCCTCTTTTCTTCTTTTTATTTGTCCTTTCTTCTCCCTCTATTTGTTTACTCTCTTTTTTCTGATCCTTTTTTGTCCCACATTTAAATTTTCCCCTCCCTTCTTCCTTTTCGTCGTCTTCTTCTCCTTTTTTCTTTTTCTTCATCTTCTTTTCATTCTTCATTATTTTTTTCTTTACCCATCTTATTTTTCCTTTTTTTCTCTTCCTCCTCCTCCTCCCCTTCCTTCCGGTTTGTCCCTTCTCTTCCATATTCTTTTTCTCCTCTTCTTTCACCTTCTACATTTTTTTTTCTTTTTTTTCTTTTTTCCACTTCCTTTATCTGCCTCTCATTCATTTGCCCTTGTCCCTTCTTCTCGTATTCCAATGAGCTTAGTTCCTTGATAACCAACCAGAGGCGAGAGAAGTTCCAAGGTCAGTTCGACGTTCGACCCTCCCCCCTCCCCCCCTCAGCCCCTCATCCCCCCGCCTTCCTTGCAGAAGGTCGAGTGCCAGACGAGCATCGACGACCTGGAGCGGGTGAGCTTGAGTGGGCGGGACGTGAGCGGCAACCAGCCCCTTCTGAGCACCCAGAGGCAGCGCTTCCCCGTCAGCGTCGCGCCGGCCTCCAAGATCAGCGGCATTGGCCACCAGAAGGAGCGGTTCCTCGCCCAGAACGGCGGCCTCTACTGGCAGAAGTACGGCGACGACTCTCCGTACTACTACACCCCGATCCCGCAGACCACCTACGCGCCCAACGACTCCCCTGCCTTCGGCCACCCGGGGAGCCCCCCGGACGTGTGCCCGACGCCGCCGAAACACCAGCAGCATCAACCCGAGCAGCTGCGGCAGGAGGAGATGCACCAGCAGAAAGAGCAGGGGCTTCAGCGGGGATCCAGCCAGACCGACGACCAGGTGTCCCTCGCGTCCTACAACAGCAGCGCCTCCAATCAGACAGCTCGGGTCATGTCTCCGGCCAACAGCCAAATGGCGCTTCAGGCGGAAAACGTGTTGCTGCAGAGACAGTCGAGTCTTCCCGAACAGCCAGTTCAGCCTCAGCATCGGCCGCGGCACCACAACCACCACCATCACCAGCAGCAACCCAAGCAATCAATGCAGCAGCAGCCCGTTCCGTATTACTCGTGGAGCCCGCAGGGACAGCAGAGTCGCGAGAGTCAGCAGAGCCAAGGCATGCAGCAGCAGCAGCAGATTGGATCCCGGCCGTGCGTGCAGCAGCCTGACCTCTACAGCATGTTTCCAGACCGCCCAGGTAACATGGCTATTTCTTGTGCCTTATAGTCATCCCTGGTAGAGGTAATCCTAAGCTCGCTTTGTGGAACCGCAGTTAACTCAACGAGGGCTGTTGGGATCTGAAAGCATTAGAGTTCACAGTATCAGGTTCCAGATTTTCAGGAAGAGCTCATGGTTCTGTAAAAAATTTCGCTTATATCAGTTACGGTACTTGAGACATCATTATGAAAGTGAAAAAGAGAGAACGATAGGGAGATCTAGGTCAACACGCGTATATATATGAACATGAGTTTGTGTTTGTCCATTTGTTTATGTGTGTGTGTGTGAGTGGTGTTGGATTCTGTACAGCAGACTAATCAAGGCCCCTTCTGAAGCAGGACTTGAACTCGGCTACGCCACCGTGGGCCCTCGAGGCTCTCGCTCAACCCCCATGAAGTTCTCGACCCTGCAGCGCCCGAGGCCGTCCTCCTCCTCCAGCACCCCCGTCACCGCCTCCCACGCCATTTCTCCGCTTGACCTCCAGGGAGCGCCCTCGCACCGCCAGGCCACCCATGAGTACGCCAAC
>NW_020870219.1:743958-748958 GCF_003789085.1 Penaeus vannamei | reverse complement strand
AATGATGATAATAATGATAATCATGATGATAATGACTATAATTTTATAATCATAGAAATGATGACAGTAATGAAAATATTGATGATAATAATTTTCATTTAGTCCATTTATAATGAAATAAAGGCCTGAAGAAAAAAAACCCAAAATTCGAAGAAACAGCAAAATCTAGCATATTACAGCCTTTCCGCTTTTTAATGGTAATTATGAGGATTTTAACATTAATTCAGGTAATTATGATGGTTTCCATGATGATAATGACAATAATAATGATAATAATGATAAAGTTATAATGATAATCTTGATAATTACTGCAATAATAGTAATAACTCCATTCCAATAATTTCCATACAAATAAGGGGATAGAAATAATTTCATTATCAATGTCATTATAATTATTAGTATTGTCATTATTATTTCTAAGATCATCATTATTGCTCTTATTGTTATATAAATCATTATAATGATAGAAATAGCAATAATAATTAGCATAATACTTATTATAATTGCAATAATGATAATAATAATGATAATCATGATATCAATGACTATAATGATAATAATCATAAAAATAATGACAGTAATGACAACAATGATGATAATAATTATCATTCAGTCCATTTATAGTGAAATACAGGCCAGAAGTCATAAAATCCCAAAAAGCGAAAAAAGGGCAAAATCTAACGTATTACAGCCTTTTGAGAGAAACGTCGAAAAAAACCTTTTCGCTTTTTAATGGTAATTATGTGGATTTTACATTAATTCGGGTAATTACGATGATTTCCATGATGAAACCTTTATTATGGACAATAATGATATGAGATTAATGAAAATAATAATGAAAATGATAAAGTCATGATTATAATGATAATCTGGATAATTACTGCAATGATAGCAATAATTAACTCTATTCCAATGATTTCCATACTAATAAAGGCAATAGAAATAATATCATTATTGCCATTATAATTATTATTATTGTCATTATTTCTAAGATCATCATTATTGGTATTATCATTTGATGATAAAAATAGCAATAATAATTAGCATAATAATTATTATAACTGCAATATGATGATAATAATAATGATAATCATGATGATAATGACTATAATGATAATAATCATAAAAATGATGACAGTAATGATAATAATGATAATCATTCAGTCCATTTATAAATAAAGGCTAGAAGTAATAAAATTCCAAAAGTCGAGAAAACGGTAAAATCTAGCCTTGTGAGAGAAACGTCGATAAAAACCTTTTCGCTTTTTAATGGTAATTATGAGGATTTTAACACTGGTTCAGGTAATAATGATGATTTCCATGATAATTCCTTTATTATTAACAATAATGATGATAATTATGATGATAATGATAAAGTCATGATTATAATGATAATCTTGATAATTACTGGCAATAATAGCAATAATCAACTCCATTTCAATTATTTCCATACTAATAATTGCAATAGAAATAATAATATCATTATCATTGTCATTATAGTTATTATTATTGTCATTATTAATATCTAAGATCATCATTATTGCTATTATAGTTATAATGATAAAAACAGCAATAATAGTTAGCATAATAATTATTATAACTGCAATAAAGATGATAATAATAATAATAAGATAATAATGACTATAATGATAATAATCATAAAAATGATGACAGTAATGATAATAATGATGATAATATTATTATCATGCAGACCATTTACAGTGAAATAAAGGCAAGAAGTGATAAAATCCCAAAAGTCGAAAAAACGGCAAAATCAGCGTATTACAGCCTTTTGGAGGGAAAAGTCGTTTTTTTTCGTTTTTTAATGGCAATAATGAGGATTTTAACATTAATTCAGGTAACTATGATGATATCAATGATAATTCCTTTATTATTGACAATAATCATGACAATTATGATAATGACAATGATAATGGCAATAGTAATAATAATGATTGTCATAATTATAATGATAATCTTGATAATTACTGCAATAATAGCAATAATTAACTCTATTCCAAAAATCTCCATACAAATAATGAAAAGGAAATAACATCATTATCAATGTCATTATAATTATTATTATTGTCATTATTTCTAAGATCATCATTATTGCTATTATCGTTATATAAATAGTTATAATGATAAAGATAGCAATAATAATTACCATAATAATTATTATAACTACAATAATGATAATAATAATGATACTCATGATGAAAATGACTATAATGATAATAACCATAAAAAGGATGACACTAATGATAATAATGATGATACTAATCATTCAGTCCATTTATAATGAAATAAAGGCGAGAAGTGATAATATCCCAAAAGTCGAAAAAAAGGCAAAATCTAGCCTATTACACCTTTTTGAGAGAAACGTCGAAAAAACCCTGTTCGCTTTTTAATGGTAATTATGAGGATTTTAACATTAATTCAGGTAATTATGATGATTTCCATGATGATTCCTTTATTACTGACAATAATGATAGTTATGATGATAATGACAATAATATGAAATTGATAAAGTCATATTTATAATGATAATCTTGATAATTACTGCAATAATAGCAATAATTAACTCTATTCCAATAATTTCCATTCCAATAAGGGGAATAGAAATAATAATAACGTCATTATCATTGTCATTATAATTATTATTATTGTCATTATTTTCTAAGATCATCATTATTGCTATTATCATTATATAAATAGCTATGATGATAAAAATAGCAATAATAATTAGCATAATAATTATTATAACTGCAAATAATGATAATAATAATGATAAACATGATTATAATGATAAAATCATAAAAATGATGACAGTAATGATAATGATGATAATTATCATTCAGTTCATTTATAAGAAATAAAGGTCAGAAGTAATAAAAATCCCAAAAGTCGAAAAAACGGCAAAGTCTAGATTATTACAGACTTTTGAGAGAAACCGAAAAAAACCTTTTCGTTTTTTAATGGTAATTATGAGGATTTTAACATTAAGTTAATTATGCTGTTTTCCATGATGATTCCATTATTATTGAGAATAATGATGATAGTTATGCTGATAATGACAATGACAATAGTAATGATAATAATGATAAAGTCATAATTATAATGATAATCTTTATAATTACTGCAATAATTAACTCTATTCCAATAATTTCCATACCAATAAGGGGAATAGAAATAATAATAACGTCATTATCATTGTCATTATAATAATTATTATTCTCATTATTATTTCTGATCATTATTGCTATTGTCATTATATAAATAGTTATGATGATAAAAATAGCAATAATAATTAGCATAATATTATTATAACTGCAATAATGACGATAATAATGATAATCATGATGATAATGACTATAATGATAATCGCAAAAATGATGACAGTAATAATGATAATATTTATCATTCAATCCATTTATAATGAAATAAAGGTCAGAAGTAATAAAATCCCAAAATCTAGCGTATTACGGCCTTTGGAGAGAAACGAAAAAACCCTTTTCGCTTTTCGTTATTTCGACTTTTAGGATTTTATTACTTCTGGCCTTTATTTCATTATAAATGGATTGAATGATTATCATCTTTATCATTACTGTCATCATTTTTATGATTATCATTATAGTCATTATCATGTTTATCATTATTATTATCATTATTGCAGTTATAATAATTATTGCTATTTTTATCATTATAACTATCTATATAATGATCGTAGCAATAATGATCTTAGAAATAATAATAGTAATAATAATAATTATAATGACAATGATAATGATATTATTTCTATTGCCATTATTAGTATGGAAATTATTGGAATATAGTTATTTATTGATATTATTGCAGTAATTATCAAGATTATCATTATAATTATGACTTTATCATTATCATTATTATTGTCATTATCATTGTCCTTATCATTACAATTATAATTATTGTCAATAATAAAGGAATCATCATGGAAATCATCATAATTACCTCAATTATTGTTAAAATCCCCATAATTACCAGTAAAAGAGCGAAAAGGTTTTTTTTTCGACGTTTCTCTCAAAAGGCTAGATTTTGTAATTTTTTTCGACTTCTGGGATTTCATTATTTATGGCATTTATTTTGATTATAAATGGACTGAATGATAATTATTATCATTATTATCGTAATATTACAGTCATTTTTATGATTATCATCATTATAGTCATTATCAATATGATTATCATTATTATCATTATTATTGTCATTATTATTGTCATTATGATCATAACTAAAGGAATCATCATGGAAAACAGCATAAATATCTGAATTAATGTTAAAATCCTCATAATTAAAATAAAAAAGCGAAAAGGGTTTTTCTCGACGTTTCCCTCAAAAGGCTGTCATACGCTAGATTTTGCCTTTTTTCGACTTTTGGGATATTATTACTTCTAGACTTTATTTCATTATAAATGGACTGAATGATTATTATCATCATTATTATCATTAGTGTCATCATTTTTATTATTATCATTATAGTCACTTTCATCATGAGTATCATTATTCTTATAATCATTATTTCAGTTATAATAATTATTATGCTAATTATTATTGCTATTTTTATCATTATAACTACTTATAAAACGATAATAGCAATAATAATCTTAGAAATAATGACAATAATACTAATTATAATGACATTTGTGTGTGTGTGTGTGTGTGTATGTGTATATAATTAAATATAAATAATATATAATATATATATATATATATATATATATATATATATATATTATATATATAAATATATATTATATATAATATATATATATTATATATATATATATTATTTATATATATATTATATATATATTATATTATATATATTATATTAATATATATATATATATATATATATATATATTATATATGTATATATATATATATAATATATATTATATATATATATATGATATATAATATATGATATAATATATATATATATATATATATATATATAT
>NW_020870219.1:711478-723978 GCF_003789085.1 Penaeus vannamei | reverse complement strand
TAATGACATCACGTCCATCCCCCTCCCCCCTTCATCCTACCCCTCCCTCTCTCTCCAACGCCCCCCTCCACCATCAACCCCCACCCCCTCCTAAAAAAAACGGATTCCAAGAAACTCTTGTCTCATCTTTCAAAAAAAGAGAAAAAAGGCAAGAAAAAAAGACTGTCTGGGTGGGCTATTTTTAGAAATACGCATACAAATGGGAAGATAAAATGTCTTAATTCATATTTCTTAACTCACGTCACGACGACCCGAAATACGAGGGATTGTAGACGTCTTGAAGAGGTGTGGATGGAGGGGGGAGGGGGTGAAGGAGGAGGAGGAGGGGGAAGGAAGAAGGGAGGTTGAGGAGACGGGCGAAAAAGAGTGTGGGAGAAGAAAGGAGATAAAAGAAAGAGAGAAAAGGTGGGGAGAAGGAGGGAGAGCAGTAGAGGAGAGGAAGAATAAGAATGTGAGAGAGGAGAGGGGAGATACAAGAAAGAGAAGAAAGGCGGGGTGAGGGAAGGAGAGGAGGGGAGAAAAAGAATGTGAGAGAGGAAAAGGGAGATATAAGAAAGAGAGGAAACGTGGGGAGAGGGAAGGAGAGGAGGGGAGAAAAAGAATGTGAGAGAGGAGAGGGGAGAAAAAAAGAGAGGGAGAAAGGTGAAGAGAAGACAGAGGAGACAGGAAATTAAAAATAGTGGGAATATAGAAAGGAGTGAAGACGAAAATGAAGACACAGGGGAAGGAGAGAAGAGGGGAGTGAAAGGAGAGAAAAGAAAATGGTGAGAAGAGAGGGAAGAAGAGAAACTGAGGGGAGAGGAGAAAAGGATAACAAGAACAGAGAAGAGAGGTGAAAGGAAACAGGAAAGAGAGATAATGATAGAGGGTAGAAAAGGACTAGGAAGTGGAAGGAATGGGGCTGAGGTGAGAGGAGAGAAGATGTTCAATAGGAAGAGAAAGACAAGGAAGAATACAGTTAGAGGAAAAAAGAATGAAGACGAAATGAGAGAAATGTCAAGAGAGAAAGAGAGAGAGAGAGAGAGAGAGAGAGAGAGAGAGAGAGAGAGAGAGAGAGAGAGAGAGAGAGAGAGAGAGAGAGAGAGAGAGAGAGAGAGAGAGAGAGAGAGACCGAGCAGAGCCTGAAGGAGAGAGAACGAGAGAGCTAGAGAGAGAGAGAGAGAGAGAGAGAGAGAGAGAGAGAGAGAGAGAGAGAGAGAGAGAGAGAGAGAGAGAGAGAGAGGAGAGAGAGAGAGAGAGAGAGAGAGAGAGAGAGAGAGAGAGAGAGAGAGAGAGAGAAGAGAGAGAGAGAGAGCGATGAGAGAGAGAGAGAGAGCGAACGAGCCTGAGAGAGAGAGAGAGAGCGAACGAGCCTGAGAGAGAGAAAAAAAAACAGAAAAAACGAATGAGAAGAAGGGAGAAGATAAAGAGAAAAGATACAGTACCCCAACATGGGAGGGGAAGAAGGCGTGGAGTGTGGGAGGAGACCCTCGAAAGGGGCGTGGGCAGGAGGGATGATGGGCGGGCAAGGGGCGAAGATGGGAAGGGAAATGGGCGGCGGAAGGTAAAGATGGGGTGGAGAGAAAGGTAGAGAGGAAGAGGGAGATAGAAGTACAGACAGATAGATGAATGAGAGACAGAGAAAAGAAGAGAAAACTGAAAAGATAAGAAGAGTGTGAAGGAGAGAGAGAGATATAGAGGAAACAGTGAGAGAAGAGAGGATAAGAGAAAGTGAGAGAAGAGAAAAGAAAATGAGAGAAGAGAAGAGAAGCGAGACCGAGAAAAGAGAAGAAAGCGAAAGCACGAGATGATAGGAGAAGAGAAGAGAGAGAGAGGGAAGCACAGATGTCGACTGGTCAGGAGGCCCGAATTGGAGGCTCAAGTGACGTGAAAAGAGGTTGCTTAGGACGTCTCAAGTGTGTGTTAGGAAGGAAGGAAGAGGCAGAGGGAGAGGGAGAGGGAGGGAGAGAGAGAAGGGGAGGGGGGAGGGGGAGAGGGAAAGGGAGGGGGAGGTGGAGGGGAAGAGGGAAGGGGAGGGGAGGGGAGGGAAGGGAGAGGGAGGAGAAGGAGGAGGGAAGGGAGGGAAGAACGAGGAGGGCGCTAGTGTGAAGAAAGGCTGGGAAAGAGGGAGGCAAGTCGCACTGAAGGGGATAATGTGGCCCTCCCCCCTTCCTTCCCCTCCCTCTGGGTCCCTCCTCCCCCCTCCGTGAGGTTGAGCTCTGTGACCCATGGCTGGTAGGAGGGGATTAGGCCCCGCCAAGGAGTCGGATAAATGTCACGCACCGGTTATCCTTCTGCCGGTAAATTATCCGCCTGTCTCCCTATCTCCCTTCTTCCTCCTCTCCTTTCTCCCTCGTCCTTTCCTCTCTGGCCCTCATCCCTCCCCTTTACCTCTCTTATCCGTCCCTCCCTTTCCCCCTCCTCTCATTCCTCCCTCTCTACCCTTCTTCCCCTCATCCCTCCTACCACCCCTTCCTCCATCTTCTCATCCCCCTTCCCTCCCCTTTCCCCCTTCTCTCATCCCTCCTTTCCCTCCTCTTCTCCTGCTCGTCCCTCCCCTTCCCCCTCCTCTCATCCTCCCTCCCTCCCTCCCCTTCTCCTTCCCCATTCCTCTCCCCCCCTTTCTCCCTCCACCTCCTTCTCTTCCTCCCCCTTCCCGTACCCAGCCTCTTACCTTCCTTCCCTCCCCTCCCCCCTCCTCTTCCCCTCCCCTCCCCCACCCACCCTCTTACCTTCCTTCCCGTTGTGGCCATCCGAATGGATCTTATTTATTTCCCCCAGGTTTTTGAAAGGCCCAAAAGTGGCTCATTGTACGTGACCAGCCCGTGCTCGCGCCCTTCCGCCAAAGGAATCATCGTCACGCGAGGTTTCGAGGCTCCGAACCCGCGCTCGACCGTCTTTTGTTTCGATTCGGGGAACTGCTTCACACGGGTGGACGGCGCGGCGGCGCGGGTTCGAAGCCCTTGGTTCGGAACGGAGAGCGGACCTTGGAAGGGCGTTTGGTTGGTGACGGAAATATAAAGAAAAGAAAAGAAAAGAAAAAAGAATAGTGCATTCCGGATTCAGAAATGCCGGGGTTCGAATAGTAGCGGGAATAATAATGATTGTGGTAGTGAAAAACAATAACGACCTTGGTAATAATGATGATAATGACGATAAAAATTATCAGAATAATAATAATCATGATGATGATGATTGATAATGACTATGATTATAACAATAGTATAATGATAAAAAATAAAGACAAACATTTCTATCATTACCTCTATTTTGTCATAATCATTATAACAAAAAACGACCTCTATGTTCCCCCCTCGCGACACAACCCCCGAGAACACTTAACCTTTCTCCAAGAACTGAACATCTTGTCTTAGGTCATAACATAAATATCACGTGAATGTCACCTTACAAGAAAGATTTAGCAATAAAATAGTGCCGCACTGTATTCCGTCTGACACGACACCATCATCAACAACAACAACAACAACAACAACAACGGAATGCGACTTCCTTTTGACGACTTGGCAGATACGGAATAACAATGACAATAACGTGTTTGTAAAAGCGTTCACATGGGAGCTTATGACTGGGATGCAAATTTTTAACTTACATAAAGTTACAGAAACCTAGCAATGATAATGTATTTCTTCTTATTTTTATCATTATTATCGATATCATGATCATTATTGATCAATATTATTATTATTATATTATTATTATTTTATTATTATTATTATTATTATCATTATTATTACCATTATTATTTTTGTTGTTATCATTGCAATCAATATTATTGTCATTGTTCTTATTATTATTGTTATTATTATTGTTGTTATTACTATTATCATAACATTATTATTATCGATATAACGTTAAATTAACAATAATGTATATAGGACTGACAATTAAGTAACGATTTCAGCAATGAGGAAGAGAGAGAGAGAGAGAGAGAGAGAGAGAGAGAGAGAGAGAGAGAGAGAGAGAGAGAGAGAGAGAGAGAGAGAGAGAGAGAGAGAGAGAGAGAGAGAGAGGGAGGGGGAAGAGAGAGAGGGAGGAAAAGAAAAGAGAGAGAGAGGGGGGGATAAGAGAGGAGGGGGGGAGAAAAGAGAGAGAGAGAGAAAAAGAAGAGAGAGAGAGAGAGAGAGAGAGAGAGAGAGAGAGAGAGAGAGAGAGAGAGAGAGAGAGAAGAGAGAGAGAGGGAGGAAGAAAAGAGAGAGAGGGGGAGAGAGAGAGAGAGGAAAAAGAAAAGAGAGAGAGAGGGGGGAGAGAAGAGAGAGAGGAGAGAGAGAGAGAGAGAAAAAGAGAGAGAGAGAGAGGAGAGAGAGAGATAGAAAGAGAGAGAGAGAGAGAGAGAGAGAGAGAGAGAGAGAGAGAGAGAGAGAGAGAGAGAGAGAGAGAGAGAGAGAGAGAGAGAGAGAGAGGAGAAGAAGAGAGAGAGGGAGGAAAAAGAAAAGAGAGAGAGGGGGGATAAGAGAGAGAGAGAGGAAAAAGAAAAGAGAGAGAGAGAGGGGAGAGAAGAGAGAGAGGGGGGGGAGAAGAGAGAGAGAGAAAAAAGAAGAGAGAGAGAGAGAGAGAGAGAGAAAGAGAGAGAGAGAGAGAGAGAGAGAGAGAGAGAGAGAGGAGAGAGAGAGAGAGAGAGAGAGAGAGAGAGAGAGAGAGAGAGAGACAGAGAGAGAGAGAGCGAGAAAGAGAGAAGGAGAGAGAGTGTAAGTAAGGGAAACAGAAAGAAAGAAAAAAAGAAAGAAAAAAGAAAAGAAAAGAAAAACACGAAATAAAATCGGGTCCTGAAGTTCCCGCCAGTAAACAGCGCTGTCCCCGCCCCACCGCAGGCATCTTGAATGGGTCGGTTACACACCAGAGAGAGTGAGAGGAAAGTCAACACAGAGACAAAGGCCTACGAAGCCTCAGCCTTAACCTACCCCCTAAACCTCCCCCTCCCCTCCCTCCTTCCCCTCCCTCTTCCTATCCCCTCCCTCCTCCCTCTCCCCTCTTCCCACCTCCCACCCCTTCACCTCCACCCTCTTCCCCTCCCACCCTTCCTCCTCTCCCCTCCCCTTCCACCATCCCCTCTCCCCCACTCACCCACTCACACGCACATAGGGCCTGCATACCCATGCCCCTCCCCTCCCACACGTCCGCTACCCCACCGCAGCCCACCTACGACCCGCCTCTTCCTCTCCCCCAAACACCCGACATCAAACTCACTCAAACAACAAACCTGAAAAAAAACGAAATCCTCTTAATTCAAGACGGCCGAAGACAAGGAACGTGTTGATTAGTCCGCAATACTTTGAGCATAATCAAGTCAAGCCAAGTCAAGCCCGGGCCAAGAAACCGGACACTGCCGTCTCAAGAAAGGCGAGCCTCCTTGGGAATCGTACCTGCAACGCCGCCGAACGCATTCACATCGCCCAGGCTGACGCGGGGACACGATTTTTTTTCCGGAGAAGCAAAACAAACAAGCGAAAGAGATCACACTTTTTTTTCGGAGAGAGAGAGAGAGAGAGAGAGAGAGAGAGAGAGAGAGAGAGAGAGAGAGAGAGAGAGAGAGAGAGAGAGAGAGAGAGAGAGAGAGATCACTATCAAACACGAAATTACTTTTAGAGTAAATGAAACGAGTAAAAAAAAAAAAAAAAAAAAAAAAAAAAAAAAAAGATGGAGACGGAGACGCATTTTTTTTAGAGGAAAACAAACAAGCAAATAAGATGCCGAGAGGATTCTTGTTAACAAAATTACAGACAAACAAAGAATCACTTTTAGAACAAATGAAAGAAATGCAGCTTACTAACTCATTTCTCGAAGAAATAAAACAAGCAAGGAGACACTGAATAGAAGTAATAAGCATACACAAAATAACAAATTCAGAATACATGATACGAAGTAAATTAATGCCGAAAATCATCAACTTAACGCACTCGTATTTCCCCGATGTAGACCCGGAGACATTTTTTTTTTCGAAAAAAAAAAAAAAAAAAAAAAGCTAACGGAATCAAGCAAATACGGTTACTTTTATCACTTTTTAGGACAAATGAAACGATTTTTTTAAAGTAAAACAAAATGGCAAAAGAGATGCTTGAAAAGACGCTACCGAAATTTTTCAAAACAAACGATTTTTTTGAGAAGTAAAATAAACAAGCAAAATATATGTTTAAAAAAATTCTTCCTTATGCAATTACACGCAAAGACGGAACCACATTAAGAACAAGTGCGGAAAATATCTTAATTACAAAAGCCTTCACATCGCCGAAATAGACTCAGACTATTTTTTTATTATTATCATTGTTATTTTATTTATTCATCTATTTTATTTATTCATTTGTTTATCTATTTATTTATCTATTTATCCATTTATCTATTTATTTATTAATCTATAATTCTTTCAGAAGTAAAACAGTCAAAAGAGCTGCTGAATTACCCGGAATCACAAGGAATCACAAGCCAAGGGAATCACCAGCCAACAAGGAATCCCTTTTAGAACACACGAAACAAATAAAATAAACACGAGAGATAATCCTACTTCCGCGCTCACATCGCTCAGACGCGGAAGCACATTCAAAACAAATTAAAAAAAAAAATCATTGCTCAAGAGAACCTCGCTAACGTATAACCGAGGCTTCCACAGTGACACAATCCAATCAAATCAAAATTAAACAAACAAATAAAATCAAAGATAAAAGGCATTTGCCAACGCACTCTCAATCTCCATGATAGACGCGCAAACACACTCAAAACTGACATGGAATCACTTTTAGAGTAAATGAATAAAGTAAAATAAATATTGAAAATTGCCATCACTTTTTGAGCAAATGAATAAAGTAAAATAAATATTGAAAATCACCGAGGTAGACGCGGACACAAACGCAGGTTCATTTCATAAAACAAAGACAAAAAATGCGACGTAGTTATTACTATTATCCATCTTATCATAAAATCAGATACGGAATATCAAATGGGAAAAATCAGTACGTATAGTGGGAAAATTAACACTTGGTTATTCGAACAAGAGAAAAACGAAAACATAAAAGAAGAAGAACAACAACAAGAGGGAGAAGAAGAGGAAGGAGGAGGGAGAGGAAGTGGAGGAGGAGAAGAAGAAGACGGGTACGTAGAAGGAGAAGCAGGAGAAAACGTTTAATAACAAATACGTTTTCATGAAATCGCGATGTCGGTCCCGAAAACGCAAGCGCCGACGACGCCATCCACGATGTTCGCGATGTGGGAAAAAGCCATTGAATTCGGATAAGAGACGAGGATTCTACGTGTGTCCTGGAATTCGAAGATCTCTTTGATTCTCGCTCGTTTTCTCATTTCCATTCTCTCCGTCTGTCTGTGTGTCTATTTGTCCGTCCGTTCTTCTGCCTGTCCGTCTGTCTGTATGTCTATGTGTGAGTGTGTCTGTATGTCTCTGTGTCTATCGGAAAAGTTAGCACAAAAAAAATCTACTGAATTTTATCCTATAGAGGCCTACGTATTTAGACCTTTCTCATACACATAAAAGCGAAATTCTATTTTACGCAGCTTTTGTTTGCAACAGACTTAAGGACAGTATAAACAATGAAAACGATAGATAATGAACTTAAAATAATAATCAAATAATCGAAGAAATAAATATAAAATATTCTGCAGCTTCTGACGCGAGTTTACTCAACTAATCGCCATAATGATAATGACAAAAATCTTACGATCATGATAATGTACTATCTAAAAATGATAGCAGTCATCATGGTGATATCAATCAAAATTATGAGGTTTTAACAATGATAATGATTGAAAAGGGTAATGGTGATTGCTGGCTGATGATAATAGTATTAATGACAATAGCAAGAAAACAATAATGATAATGATGATAATAATAGTGGTAGTAATGATGATGATGATAATAATAACGATAACAACAATAAAATAATAATAATAATAATAATAATAATAATAATAATAATAATAATAATAATAATAATAATAATTATAATAATAATAATAATAATAATAATAATAATAATAATAATAATAATAATAATAACTACAATATCCACAAAACATGATATAATGATAAAGCCAATTTTTTTTCAAACAAAAATAATTATAGCAACTAGGCCTTCTGACCTTACCAGCATTAACATCAACAATAAAGATGGCACAAATATTTCACGAATAAAATAACACAATCAGAGACATGTGTATAATAGTAATGCCGGTTACACCAAAAAGAGATTCATTATCATCGCAATCATTATCCCAATGCCAAGAACAAACACAATAACGGTAGGTTATGATAACAATAATGACAAGATGATAGCGATCATGATGATCATAATGATAATCATTATGCTAATTCTCCTACTACTGCAATATTGATGCTAAAACAAAACAAACAAAAGTAATGTTACACACCTGAGATCGCTTATGAAATTGCTAGTAACAAATGAATAAATAAATAAACAAGAATAAGATAGTATAACTGCCAACCCTAATATTGCAAAATACCAACAGCAACGAGGATGAAAATACTTCAATGATAATAAACAAAACAAAATAAAATACAACAATAAAAACAATATTGGCGGTAACAAAGGAAAGAAACGAATGTAATTAACAAAAAACAAAAAAGGAAGGAAATAAAACAAGTGCGCAAAAAAGTGAAACACAAATGCTTCAGGGAATTTTTTCGTAGCTTTTTACGCGCCGGGAATAAACGGTGACCACAATTCTGCGTGTTCTCAAAAGGACGATCACGTGATATATATTCAACATTTCCGGAATGGCTTGTTTATTACGGGTTACAAGTTTTGGTGTTTTAATAGGATATATTTCCCGTACCTCGTTGTACAACTTAGAGAGAGAGAGAGAGAGAGAGAGAGAGAGAGAGAGAGAGAGAGAGAGAGAGAGAGAGAGAGAGAGAGAGAGAGAGAGAGAGAGAGAGAGAGCATATCAAATATAGAACAACCATCAACGACACAATATTACAACGACAAACAGCAAAAAAAATCTGTCAAAAAGCAAAACAAAAAAATGACATAGGCTTACCTGTATATCATCGCAGTACTGAGGTCTCCGGTGTCTCTTCGCCAAGGAGGTTCCATACTGAATCTGTAACAGGAAAAAGTTTCAGAAATTTCAGGTAAAACACATTTCTTAAGAACGTCTGATGTCCTAATCGTATAAATAATACAGTAGCAGTCTAAGGTGATCGAATAAATAAATTTCTGTAGTCTTATTTTGTGTATTCACTTTAACGGAAATTCAGTCGACAGGTTGGCTATGATTGGCTGACAGCGACTTGTCCGAATGGCATCGTTCTATTTCAAATGGTTACAGATGATGTGAACTGACACTTATTTAATAACCTGAAATCCCCCTCTCATATATGTAACTATAAAAAAACGCAAATATAAATAGCAAATAAATTTCAACTCACATTAGCGGTAGCCATTTGAATTAAACAGTAATATGCAGAGATGTTAATGTTAAGTCAATCCTAGCAAACTTATCGAACGCATTTCAGCTTCAGAGAAAAAAAACGGATAAATAGAATATAAAATAAATAGGATTGTGACTAAATCATTTCCCCATTATATAGTGTTAACTTTCTGCAGAAACTACGTGGTTAGGGCAAAAATAACTAACTTGCAGACATATTTGGTATAGTCACTACAGCATACGTATACATATAAATACTTAAACATATACGTTTATACAAGATGTAGATGGCATACACACATGGATAAATTATTCATACCCATCAAACCATTCTTGAAATCATGCTGAAGGTCAAAAAGAATAAAAAAGAAGCCGGGCCCATGAAAGTAGCACACGTTTGAAAAAGAATGAAAACGTAACTGCCGACTGGAGGAAGACCCGCGTTAATGAACGAGTCTGGCGCTGCCCAGAAACCGGTGAGATGTTGGCTCTGATCCCATACGCACCGAATGAAAAAAATACTGACGTGTGTGTGCATGTACATATATTTATATAATGCGTAGAAAGACCAAAGATAATCAGTTTACACGCGTGGCTTCAAATCGATTGGTGGAGCGAACGCGGGTTTCGGAATGATCGCAGGGTTGCGTTTAACAGGCGATGGCGTTGTGCGGATTACTCCAACGCGCACTGCAACGGAATGGGCGCTGGAACAAGACCGATATTACTCCGTATCCGCTTCGGAGTCTTACTGGGGCATTATATCATGTTTTCGGCAGAAGGTGTGGTGCATAATATTAAACCCCGATACTTGAAAGAAACACCAATTCAACATGTTCTTTATCTTTCTTTCTGTAAAAGAATCTTGTCAGGTAAATTTGGATCCGATAATGAAAAGACAAACGCTTTATCTCACAACAACAAACGTTCCTAACGGCAAAAGAACGAGCCAAGACGCTAAACAAGCTTAGCAAGGCATAATGCCACTTCGCATGGAGACAAGACAGCGAGGGATAAAACACAACAAAAGTGCGCTAACCGCCCCTCTAACTCTGTTGCATCAACCGCCACACAAAGACCTTTTATGTTGCAGCATTTTACGCTATTATCGCGTAGAAAGCGGAACCAGCATGGAGCAGTGTGCGCAAGGATATGCTATAAGCCGAGAAAAATGCAGGCTTTATACTCGCGTTGTATGAATAGCGGGAAGCCGGGACGCCGCGCAGCCTACGACCATCTTTTAAACTCGCGTCTCCTAATGAAACGAAGTGATATGCAGGCTTGTCTTGATCTTGCTTGGCAGTTCTTTGCGAGACACGAATGGATATGGCAAATTTCTCGCTGTCTGAATCTTTTTCGCTCTCGTTTCTGATGTTATTTGCAAACTGAAATGCGTTTTTGATCTGACATTGCCAAAGACTACTTTCCGCAAGCATCGACGATCATTATGTAAATCACCGAAAAAAATGCATGTACCTTTTGTAATATGAAAGATCTACTAAGCCTAATTATAACATCTGAAATACATACCGTATTCATGACTTATCCAACATCTTCATATTTTCAATGTAATGTGTTAGATTAAAAAAGAAAGGAAGAAAAAAAGAATGCAGTCGTGCAGTATTTTTTCTAGGTCTGGCCCAGTCCCCCCATTCATGACTTTCAACATTGATTATCTGTTAATATGTCAAGGCCACGAGGTTTACGAGTCTACAAATATAAATACACACTTTTTTCGTCGCGTGAAATATAGAAGCGAACATAACCACGTTATATCAACTTTACTCTAAGATTAGACATAATTTAAGCATGTAAGCGCTGCGGAGTCAACAACAAGGGGATACGTGTGTACATGTAAAAAAGGCATGTGGAATCATGTAAGCATTAAACAGCGTATCGTATTTACACTTGTTGTGTCTGTCTTCTATTATTATTATTATTGTTGTTATTGTTATTGTTATTATCATTATTATTATTATTATTATCATTACTATTATCATTATTATTAATACTATTTCTGTATCGATTACTATCACTATGATAACTTTTACCGATATCATTTTCATTATCATTATTATTAATCTATTTTTATCATTATCAATATTACTATTAATATTACTATTATCATTATCATTATCGTTATCATTAGTACCATTTTTAATATGCTTGTATTTTTATTGTTGCTATCATAACTAGTATTGCCATTAGTATCGCATTCATTTTCCTAATGAGTATTACTTTCATGGCGACGCAAACCGCGTGCCTGAACAGCTTCTGCAGGGCTTGGGATTCGGGTGAAAAATTATTCTATAAATAAAAAAGATCCGTTTTCATAATCTGATCACCGACATTCTCCATCAAACAGAATCTTTTATTTAACAAACTACGTTATATTTCTCCCCCCTCCGCACTCTTCCGATAATTAATACAAATAACCTTCAAGTCTCATGTTTAATCTACCCTTCACCAAGCAACACTGAGCGCGGTAAGTGCGCTAGATGTAGCCAAGTACAAGTACAAGCGATACACCGTTTCTCAGCCTCACGCCTTCTAATAGCCATGACACTGAGTACCTTATCCTCCGGGGCGCGTCACACCCAGTCAACGTACCTTACCAACCTCGAGTCAGAACGAGAAAAGGGGGGGGAAGGGGGCATACAATCAGAGGGTCAAATTTTATATTTCTAACTACTAATCTGGGAGTGAGTCGTCCGTTTTTTCCCCTCTCGATGTTTGCTTTGCGATGACAAAGCGCTGGAGAAAAAATGAAAACCCACAGGGAGTCGGCACCCGGAGGTTAGTAAAAAAAAAAGACAAAAATAGAAAACAAAAGGAATCGTCCAGAGTCATTTCGTGCCGATTAATTAAGAGAAGAGATATAATCAAGTCCTAAATGCAATTTTCTCCGCGATCCCAAGTTGCATTTCCGCGGAGGGTCGCCAAAGGTGGCGAGCGTCGGGAGATGCTTCGCGGCGAGAGGGCGACCCGCTGTTACGCGCCTCGACCCGCTCGTCACGCGCAAAAACGCCTCCCGCTCGCGATTTCGTAGCGATGACGGTGTCGGCCGGGTCTGTCATTTTAGTCTTAGCCTGTGATGTTGCATA
>NW_020870219.1:683978-686478 GCF_003789085.1 Penaeus vannamei | reverse complement strand
TACATGCGTGTTATGCTCTTACCAGCGCCCTGCGCACATACACACACACACACACATATATATGTGTGTGTGTCTATATATACCCATATATACACACTCACACACCTGCACCCGCACCCACCTCCACCACCACCCACACACACACATATATGCATATGAATAAATAAATAAATAAATAATTTTGTGATTCCTTGAAACAGCATGGTTATCTCGATGAGAATAGTGCATCATTATGGACGATCGTTGGAACGAGGTCCACCAAACCAAGAATACCAAGAATTTTTTAAAACTCGGTATACGGAGACTTTTATTGGGTTGTGTCCTCGGATATCATAATTATACATACGTACATACAAACATGCATACATATGTGTGTGTGTATGTGTGTGATTTTATGTGTATGTATGTGTGTATATGTGTGTGTATGTGTATGTGTGTTGTGTGTGTGTGTGTGTGTGTGTGTGGTGTGTGTGTGTGTGTGTGTGTGTGTGTGTGTATGTGTGTGTGTGTGTGTGTGTGTGTGTGTGTGTGTGTGTGGTGTGTGTGTGTGTGTGTGTGTGTTGTGTGTGTGTGTGCGTGTGTGTGTGTGTGCGTTCGTGTGTACGTGTGTGTGTATGTGTTTGTGTATGTGTAATGATTTTATAGGAACTACAGGACAATACAACTGTATGATTTTGAGTTCCCCACATATACATTATTCTTAATATGAGTCTTCGGTTCTTAGCTTAAAAACTGGGACTCATCTAGCAACATCTAAAATTCTCTCAATGAGCGTTCCAGTATATTTGATTCATTTATACATAATTCTTTCCTCAATAAAAAAGTGGAAATATGCATTTTCTGGAGGGAAACATGAAGGCAAGGCTAATTACTGGGGGGTGGGGGTAAATGATTTTAAAAGACCAAAAAAATCCTGTTCCTCGTCAACGTATACATGTAGAAACCGAAATATGGCGCTACATCATGTTAATGCGTTATCAGTTCAGGCGATATGACCAATAGAGCCTAATCTACTAGACAAATATGTCAAAGGAATATTGACAGAAAATCAACATTCTACCATTTCGTTAGCTTTATTGTTGCTAAGATGAAATACACAAAACAAACATTCTTTGTCTCGACACAAACTGATGAACTGGATGTCCCTTTAAGAATACTTTAGTTACCCCTTAATAAAGAGAGACGTTTTCTGTAAGAGATTGACAGAAAAAAACGATCTCTACTTCTATTATTACGGAGACTATTTTAAAAATATTTTAATAAAGAATGGCAAGGGTTATTGAAACGGATCCGTTTCTACACGATGATTTTCTTTCTTGGAGGCACGGATCCGGTTCCCGATCCGATCCTAACTTAACCAATTCAGGTTATCTGCGGCAGTACTCGGCTGCGTTCGACAACCTCGATCTCGATTCGAGGAAGTGTTCCGGTTGTCCGTCTCTGCAGAGAATAGTCGAACACGAACATGTACAGTAAACAGCCTTTAACATTCACAAGAAAGGGTTTACGTACGGCTTGAACCCGCAAACCACGACCAAGGTCTAAATAACTTATGAAACTTTGGCCCCAATATTGTGAGTCGTTACTGCTGACACATAGCTTCTACTACTGAGATGCGTATGCTGGGCTCTACTTTCGCCAACACTGCTTACGAGACTCGGAAACTACCTTGATTTTTGCGTCACCACTAAACTACAGCCAAACCTCCTGTACACTGGTAAAACCACTTCACAATACAAATCACACCTGATCAGTTGTATCCGGTAAAGGTCCGTGCCCCTACACTAGCGATAATGTGCTTGGAGAGGTAGATAACAGTGATGCCTCTGTATATACAGAAGTATCAAATTATAAATGACATGGATACGTCCACGGTCCAATCTTAGTTCTGATAGCTGGTGAGAGTAACATAGTTACCAGGGAAATTACAGGTTAGCATCCACATTCAACTGTACCGTAGCAGCAGAACATATTATTACAATATTACAACTGCTATGATATGCAATGTTACAATACTGCATCTGACATGGTATAAGGGACCTATGCCGCGCAATGATAAACAAACTTTTCCATGTATATACTGCAAGACAGAACAAAACTAAACACAGATACATCATAAACTACTTCCTGTGAGCCCGGACGCATCAGGAGACCACATGGCATATGAGATACCATCACTGTTGCAACGTAAGGGAGGGCCGTGACCGTGAGTAGAAAGATAGGTTTGGGAGGTATGAACAACGTTACCAACATTACGGAAAGTCTTATCTTTCTATTACTGGTGTGTAGATCTAAAGTTCGACTTGCAATAAAGCCGCTCATAAAATTAAGATCACAAACTGCATGCAAAGGATATGATATTGGAAATATACATATGTTGGAAGGGCTACGAAGTCCTCTTTGTATACTATACACATCCCTTTACATTGTAACATAATGAATTATTCAAAATTAGCATAATCTGCATCAGATATTGAGTACCGTAGAATTACCTCACTCC
>NW_020870219.1:658978-663978 GCF_003789085.1 Penaeus vannamei | reverse complement strand
CAAAGCACAATCACACACACACAATGCACAATCACACACGCACACAATGCACAATCACACACAGACACACGTACACACAATGCACAATCACACACATATATACTAATTCCAAACACGCACATATACACACAATTCAATAAACGACCAACAACATATACTCACACATTGAAATACAGACACACACACAATGCACAATCACACACACACAATGCACAATCACACACACACACACAATGCACAATCACACATACACACAATGCACAATCACACACACACACACACACACACACAATGCACAATCACACACACACACACACACACACACACACAATGCACAATCACACACACACACACAATGCACAATCACATGCACACACAATGCACAATCACACACACACACAATGCACAATCACATGCACACACAATGCACAATCGCACACACACACAATGCATAATCACACACACACACAATGCACAATCACACACACACACACAATGCACAATCACACACATACACACAATGCACAATCGCACACACACACAATGCACAATCACACACACACACAAAATGCACAATCACATACACACACACAATGCACAATCACATACACACACACACACACAATGCACAATCACATACACACATACACAATGCATAATCACACACACACACAATGCACAATCACACACACAGACACACGTACACACAATCAACAATTACATATATACTAATTCCAAACACACATATACACACAATTCAACACATACGGCCAACAACACACATTCACACATTGAAATACACACACATACACAATGCAGAATCACACAAACACACACACACACAAACACATTAATGCATGCTTACTGGCAACGGTCAGACATGCACACACTGAAATACATACATGTCTACTCTATTTTGCACACATGAAGACATGGAGAAGCATGCAATCAAATAAATAAGCATGAACAGACACAGAGGTACATGCACACAAACACACACACACTCTCTCATGCCTCACACGCACACACATATTTGCCCCACACACAAAATTTACCCACGTACACACACACACACACAAGGAGTCCCTCTCCAACTCTCCTTCCCCACACACGAGGACTCCTGGCGGCCCTCTAACGCCTCCTTGGCTCCCTCAGGTACTGTGGCTCGGACGACCACTACGGCGAGCGCGCCCACCAGAGGACGTGGGACGACAGCTCTCGGTCTCTCGACAACTACAAGCGCCGGATGATGGCCGCTTTCGAGTTCTTCTACAAACTCAACATCAAGTACTACTCGGTGGGTGTTTGTCTTTTTTTTCGTGAGACATAGGTGTTGGGAAGCTGGGGTTGTAGATCGCTGGGGAGAGATTGCTAATGGTTCGTCCACCTTCCCAGGTGAGCGACCGCGACATGGCCCCTGAGGGAGACAGTTACGACGAGACCAACCGGTACCTTGACGAGATGGTGACCCTGGCGTGTGACCTCCAGCGACAGACAGGGATGCGGCCCCTCTACTACAGCGCCGACCTGTTCAGCCACCCCCGCTACATGAACGGCGCCGGCGCCAACCCCGACGCCCACGTGTTCGCCTACGCCTGCGCCCAGGTCAAGCGGGCCATGGACGCCGCTAAGCGTCTGGACGCCGAGAACTTCGTCTTCTTCAATCCTCGCGACGGCTACCAGAGCGTTCTCCAGAGGCAGTTCTTCCGCGACATGTCCCACATGGCGCAGCTGTACCGCATGGCCGTCCAGTACAAGGACAAGATCGGCTTCCGCGGCCAGCTGCTGATCCAGCCCAAGCCAGCTGACCCTCGCCGCCACCAGTACGAGGCCGACGCCATGGCCACCATGTACATGCTGCGCCACTTCAACCTGGACAAGCAGTACAAGCTCTACATCAAGCCCGCCTTCTCACGCCTCATGGGCCGCACCTACGAGCACGACGTCTACATGGCAGCTGCTTTCAACATGCTGGGATGCGTCGACGCCTCTGACAGCTTCCCAGAGTTCAGCGGAACGTCTGACACTTGCGCCCAAGACATTCGCGACGCCACGTTCGTCATGAAGTGTGTCCTTGAACAGGTAACGACATCTGCAAACATTGCCACCTTCAACTTAGGCGTTTTAATTTTGATCTGCGAAAATAATAGCTTTTAGAAATATTTAAATAATTCTTGTTCAACCCCATGCTCTAATCTCTTCTCTGACCCCTTTATTCGCACGTGCGCCCACAGGGAGGTCTCCAGGGGCTTCTCCCTGGGCGGCCGCGTGCGCCGCGAGTCCGTTGAGCCTCGTGACCTGTTCCACGGCCACATCCTCGCCATGGACACCTTCGCCCGCGCCCTCAGGAACGCCGCCCGCATGATCTCAGACGGGTTCTTCGCTCGCAGCCTCCAGCAGGTACAATGCGTTTGTTTCTTTTTCACTTGAATATCAGATCATTTTGTTACAAAGAATTATGCAGAAGGAAAAAAATCACAATTCAAAAAGTTCTTCCTTGTAGAGACCTAAATATCTATCACTTATTGTAAAAAACAATATCAACTTGGTCGGCACTCACTGATCCCTCCCGCCCTCCCCTCAGCGCTACACAACCTACAAGTCCGGCTACGGCGAGCGCGTCGAACAGTCCTCCATGAGCTTCGAGGAGTGAGGACTACGTGCGCAAGGCGGCGAGCCTCAGCCTCCAGCGCCTGGGAACACTTCGAGAACATGTTCAACTACTACGTGTATCCGCCACGCCAGTAGAATCCGTCGGCTGACACCCGCGGCTGTAGCGTAACCACACACCACACGCACGCACACGAAGATAAACACACACACGGACATAATACACACACCCCAGTCGTCTACACACACGCGCGCACCATCTCTGGTGATCCACTTTCCCTCAATGTCGTTAAGCCATCAGTTTACCTTTCATGAGCCACCATATCCTACCCTTTCCTATAGTGTCCTTGGTCACAATACCCCACCATAAACCAGCTTGTACTGCCCGTCACCATTCCATAATTTGCTCCTGTAGTGTCCCCTGGTCTGCCCGAAGTAAAGTACGATAGCTTATATCCTGTTTCAACCCATCCTGCACACACCACAACCACCGTAACCCAGGCTGTGGTTCCAGCCGGTCTGCCTGTCAAGCGGCGGACTCCGGCGGCCCACCGGCCCACCCTAACGACTCTCGCTTGTTGTCCCAAATGGTCCAAGAGGTGTTCAAACTTTCGGTTGTTTCGTCTGCACTTTGAAAACGATCAAATCGTTCCCGAAATCGATCCTAAAAGCAGTACCTCTGAGGTTTTGTGTCAGTACTGGAAAATGTTCGACGGCGGCGCGAGTCTCTTTTTAAGCATTAACCTCCGCGCCGCTGGTCTTTGGTTTCTCGAGGCAAACGAGGCTCGTCTCCGAAGGGATGAGTCGCCGTTGAAGGCACTATGTGGCACTCCAGATCGGAAATAGATGATAGACTGATTGATGTAGAAGGACGATCGAGCTCAGAAACGACGGAAATTGATGTCTAGTATGGCTTGATAGGCTGTAAATGCGTACGCAAATCCGAAAGGACATCCCAGGTCTGTCTGAACGCTTTTTCCCGAAAGAGTTTCCGGATCCAGACCGTCAAGTCGTCCAGCCCAGCGAAGTTTCCCAACAACAGCCAACAACCTTCACCTCTGCAGAGGTTAGCGGTACTAGCGTAACTGTTCACTCTGATCGCCTGAACTTCGCAAATCATACGGTCGATAAACTCCTGTTACTTCAAATTTGCGAACGACTTTACTGTCACGAACGGCGTCGCGGTTACCTCAGACCGTGCTTTGAACACGGTGACCGCCCCCAAAGCACCCTCGCAAGACCCGGCCAAACCCCTCCGGCAGACCGACGACCCCCCTCCGACTCCCCCCCCTAGTCA
This sequence comes from Penaeus vannamei, assembly GCF_003789085.1. Taxonomy (NCBI): domain Eukaryota; kingdom Metazoa; phylum Arthropoda; class Malacostraca; order Decapoda; family Penaeidae; genus Penaeus; species Penaeus vannamei. Next base: position 660,071 of record NW_020870219.1, on the reverse strand, counting down.
ACACAGACCACAACACAGCATCTAAAATCAATGGAATTCAGAATCTGAATTAGGCTTCGAATCGGTCGCTTGATTAGTCCACACTTCCAGTGACTAAATTCTAAATTCCATCGACTGTAATTCAACTGTATTTTGGCAATAAATACCACTAAATCCATTGTCTTGCTTCGTGACCTCAGCTTCAGTTTGGCTATTTTTGCTTCAGAAAATATTCCCTGTGATACATTATGAATAATTAGATGGAAACAAATACACGAAATAGATAAATTATTCACTATCAAAAAAGAGTTTCATTCCAGTCACACTTGGTCATCAAAAACCTGATTTTCTTCGACGATTTTATTCATGTATATAATATCACATACAAAAATAAGCATGATTTACATCTAAATATGTTTGTTACATGTTGAAAAGTGATTGACAGAAGTGGTGTGTTCTGGGCCCAGAATACCAGACATCGTAAACCAATTTATACATGAAGAGGAACAGAATTTCGTGATCTCTCTCTCATGCAGTAAAAGGAACATAGTATCGAGAACAACTGCGAGAACATGAAGAACACTTAACACTCTATACAAATGACTCCTGATAAAAAACGTGGGTTCAGGTGATTCAAATCAGTTTTCCTGAAATGACAGTTATTCCTGAATCGATTACAACTGATGGTGATCTTCATTTGTCTAACTCTGCTGCACCGAAATTGGCTTGGCTATTAAAGGGATAAGTTAACTTGTTAATTATAATGGAATATTAGTGGCGAACTATTCGTCAATAGGAAGAAGTTTCGCGTGAATGCAAAAAATACGACAAACTCGTTCATTTCTTTGACAAAGAAAGTCTGGTGGATGAGTAAGTAGCACTGTCTGCTTCTGGAACTACAAGTCGTGTTGAAACGTTTAACAAGTCAATGTTTGCTCCTGTCGCTGCGTCAGAAATGAAGGAAAAAGAGTCAACAGTGAAATTCGCGTTTTGATTTGGAAAGACTTGGATTAACTAAACGAGGAGAAAGGAAGAGGCGGATGAAAGAGAGGACACGGAGGATGAATGGGCGAGAAGGGAGAAAGATGAGAGAAAGGAGGATGAGAGGAAGACA
>NW_020870219.1:646478-653978 GCF_003789085.1 Penaeus vannamei | reverse complement strand
GTCTCTTCTCCTCCTTCTGTCCTTTGTCTTATACTCTCTTACATTCTCCCAATCCCTCCCTTTCTCCTCATTCCCTCTCCCTCTTCGCCTTTTCCCTTCCTTCCTTCATCCCATTCCCTCCTTTCCCCTCCCTTATTCTCATTTCTTCCCTTCCTCCCTCCCTCCTCTGTTTCTCCCCATTGCTCTCTACCTCACTCTTCCTCTTCCCCCACCTCTTCCTCCATCCCTTCCCCTCCTTCCCCTTTTCTTCTCTCCCCCTCCTCTTTCCCTTTCCCTTTTTTTCCCTCCTTCCCTCACATTTTTTTGTGTTATTCGCCTATAGCTCTATGTTTCGTTTGGTTTTGGTTTTAATATCTTGTATTGCATTCTCATATATATATATATATATTATATATATATATATATATATATATATATATATATATATATACATATATATATATATATATATATATATATATATATATATATATATATATATATATATATATATATATATATATATATATATATATATATATATATACCTCTTACATATATTGAAAAATGATATTTTGACATGCACACACGTAAAGATTCGACTTGTCATCACTATTATTAGCCATTTCTTTCTTTTTTCTCTTCTTTTTTATTACATTTATTTTTTTCTATTGTTTTTGGTGCTTTATTTTTTTTCAACTCCAGTATAACACAACACAAAATGAAAATGGAAATGAAATGTTATGAGTGTTCACATTTTCTGTTTTTTTTCTCGTGTCAACATGAATCTGTATTTTTTTCTGATTTTCATTTTTTTCAGATGCTGCTGATGATGATAATAATGACAATAACAATAATAGCAATAAATATGGTAATAACAGTAAAATAATATCAATAATGATGATAATAGAAATGTAAACGAAAGACAATTAACTTGATAATCTTATTAACATATTTTCTATTGCTGAATTACGTATTCATGAAAAGGATTTCTTTTCAAATATTTAATGACATTTGACATTATTGCTTACTATGATATATATATATATAATAAATATATAATCATATATAATTTCAAAATATATATTTTATCAAACTATATCGTTTAGTAGAATTTAGTTATAGAAAAGTTATATGAATTTCATTAGATTATTGAGGTGAGGAAGGAAATAGAGAAAAACAAGAGGAAATGATAATAATATACAAGATGCTCAAGTGGATTAAGAGATCATGATGATAAAAATTGTCTTACAAACAAACAAAAAACAAAACAAAACAAAAAAAACTATTATATATTTAGATCCGGTTTAAGAACGTCAAATATGAGATTGTGAGAAAAAAATCTAAAAAAAAATGAAAGAAAATATCAAAATGAAATTGAAAATGAAATTGAAGAAGACGAAGAAGAAGAAGAAGAAGAAAAAAAAAAAAAAAACACACACATATAGACGAATGTTTTCAAAATCGGCGTCACACAATAACAACAGTAATTATGATTTTGCTAATGATGATGATGGTAATAATAATCGCAATAACAACATTGATAATACTGATAATAGAAATAACAACAACAATAATAATGATAGTAATAATGATAATGATAATATAACAATAATGGTAATGATGACTCCAGGTAGAGAGATAGATAGATGGATAGAGAGACAAATAGATAGAGAGATAAGATTAGATAAATACAGAGACATAATAAGTAGATCCACATACATATGGATACATTACAATTATATCAAAGCTGAAGGGTAGAAAAAAAAAACGGCAAGTGTTGAAAAGCAAAAATATATGAATAGTATGTTAAAAATAAAAAAGCAAGTTAATCCGGTCTTGTTGAGCTAATATGAAAATGATAGCATAAAAAAGTATAATGTTTTTTAAGCATAATAATAATGACAAATACCATTTGGTTGAAATCGTCATCGTATTTTTCTATGTTCATTTTTATGTTTATATGTTCTCTATCTCTTTCTCTCTCTCTCTCTCTCACACACACACACATACATCCTTTGTTCTTCTTTCTCACTAGTTTCTAATACTTGGACAAAAAAAACCTTCCTACGCAAATATTGGCTATGCTGTACCACAACCTCAGATAACAAAGCATTTTCAAGAGGGGAAAATTAACAGCTGTAACCCGATCACAGGAAACAGCCGTTTATCTATGCCATAATTTCAAGACTTCAAGAGCGTGTATTTCAAAACTTCCACCCAAAAGTAAAGTTACAGGTTCAACGGAGAACCTCACGTAGAACTTCTTCAATAATGTAGGGACATTTCTTTTCATGCGACACTTTCCGCCGGTTAAGGTAAGTACCACTGACGTGTGACCCTTTTAGACATGTAAAATTCATCTTGAATTGACAGCTCCCTTAGTCAGTAGCGTGTTCGCCACTGTTGGACGTTTTTTTTTTTTTTTTTTTTTTTTTGAGAGGAACTTATAATGGCTCTGCGAACAAACATTTCTACTAGAGTATATTCAGTTCGAGTTCTTTCTCTTTTTGTTTATCCTCTCTCTCTCTCTCTCGATTTTTTATCTTTGTCCTTGCCTCTTTCTGTCAATCTGTGTGTCTATACTAACTATATTTGACCTCGTCATCTATAGCATGTTTGTAAGGCCACAGACCAAGCTGTATGGGCTTCCATGTTGTTCCAAGCCATGTGGGCTTCCGTGTTGTCTGCACGGTTCTAATAATGACCTATGCTAAGCCACGGGTCATGTCTGGAAACGAGCACTGTTACAGGAGGGCGCGTGTGTCGGCGTGACCCAGCCTCACTCAGACAGAAGCAGACAGGGAAAAATCCCACCGCTGCCACCACTTTGCAAAACGTTATGAACAGTAATGATAGTGGCAAATATATACGGGTTTACTCTTGGAAAAGTATAACACAAGTAAAATGGATCCACAATACATGAGACTGGGACAATGGTTGGGGAGGGCTATGCACAGGTCTTCACAGCTTTGCCTATTTTTAGAAGTTTGCGGACATGGAGACCCACAGGGCTTGAGACAACATGGAAGCCCACGTGGCTTGGTCTCTGAACCTATATAGTGAGAGTGAGGATATTTTTTCCTACAAACCCTGTGTGAGAATGTACATTTTGTACTGCCTAACAGATTTGTGGGAGGAAAGAAGGAAAAAAAAATTGGGCCATAATGTGTACTCCTGTAGTTTTAAAGACATGGTTGTCGCATCAAGCAAGCTGAACAGATGCAAACTACCACCCTGCCACTAGATATAACAGGTTCTGGTAAATGTCTCACAACACAACTGACAACCACCCACACTTTATGAGAGACTGGGCAGTGCTTGAGTGGTGGTCCACAGCTGGCCAGCCCTGGAGACGGCCCAGCACAATAGGCATTGAAAGTAACATGGCGAGGCACTTCTCTGTCTGTCTGTGTGACCTGATGTCGCATTACTGCAAACAGAGGTGGGAATATGACCCCTTGTAGCTTACATGAAATATTGTTCATTGTGAAATTGCTTCATTTCTAGTTTTTTTTAGAGATTAATATTGTTTCAGCTACAATGAATTTAATGCGTTTGTGGTATTTTCGCAAACTGATAATCGACTTCTTGTGATTTTGCAGTTACTTCGCGAAATTCCATGTACTCCATTCCCTTCCTGTACGCGTTTTGTCGATTGACTGTTAGAAATTTAATCTTTTTGGTTTATCCTCTCACTGATTTCGTTATCCGTATTCATAAATATCATACCACTTATTTCTTCTCATGTAAATAACTTGACCTAACCTGACCTCTTTTTCCCTTTTCATCTCTGGTCATTTGCGCGCTTGGAGAGAGCTCTCATATTTAGTTGTGTCATTTACTAGAGAAGTAGTACCATTAAATTACGCATTTCTATTGGCGCCAGAGAGGAGCTTGTAATGTGCTTATTTATATATTTTTCGTTTAGATGTAGCGTTAGTATCTTATCCTCGATCTTGCCCATATCAGGGCAGGGGCGCTCCACCGGTCTAAGTACCGTCCCAGTCTCGCATATCGTGAATCCTTTTTACTTGTGTTATACTCTTCCATAATAAAGGGTCAAGCCGTATCTTTACTGCCAACCAGGCCTTCCGTAGAGGTTCAAAACATTTTACATCACCTCGCTCTCTCTCTCTTTTTTTTGTGTATGTATTCCTTCTCCTATTTAGCAATAACAAAACACAATCTCCATAGTAACAGTATCCAAAAATGATTAAAAAAAAAAAAAGAAAGAAGTATTAGGAGAAAAAACTAGTCGAAAGCAAAAAAGAAAAAAAAAAAATCCTCTCTCTCTCTTCTCTCTCTCTCTCTCTCTCTCTCTCTCTCTCTTCTCTCCTCTCTCTCTATCCTCCCTCTCTCTCTCTCTCTCTCTCTCTCTCTATTTGTCAACCTCTGTCTGTCTGTCAATGACCCATAAAAAATTGTCTGGTAGTGAATAAAAGAATAAAACAGAGTGGGTGAAGGTAAGGCTCTTTCGTAATAAAATTCGATTTTTTGATAAGCAACAGCAAGTAGCAGGTCGTCGTCACTAATTTTTGACTGGTTTGGCGTTGGTATTGACGGTGCTGGTGGTGATCGGGAGATTTCTCTCTGGTCTTTTCTCTTGTTCTGCATGTGTGTCTCGGTCTGCTTTCTCTCTGTTTTTTTTTTTGTTTCTGTTTCTTGTTCTTGTTTTTTGTTTTTCTGTTAGTCTCAGTTCTGTCCGTCTCTTTTTCTCTTTCTGTCTGTCTGTCTGTCTGTCTCTCTGTCTCTCTCTCTCTCGCAAGCAAATGTTACTACACCACACACACACACACACACACACACACACACACACAACACACAACACACACACACACACACACACGACACATACTACACACACACATGCACAACCTCCCCTTAGCCCCTCCACGCACCACCCCCCCCCCAGCCTCTCCACGCGCAAGCAAACACGTGCACTTACACGCACGCACATTTTTGCAGCGAAAGTATTTCTCGGAGTCGGATTCAGTATCTCTGAAGGATATCAAGCCCACAACTGGATATTACTCCCCCGATCCTACTGGCACTCCTGAGGCACTGTCGGCACTCCATTCACGCGAGAAAGCAATCACACTCTTTCTGCTTCCCTAGCCTCTCTCCCTCTCTTCCCCACCCCCCTCTTCTCCTTCTCCCCTCTCCTCGTGTTCTTTCTCCTCCTCCGCTGCTCGTTCTCTCGCCTCTTCTCTCTTCCTATCCATTTTTTCCTCCCTTTCTCTTATCCCCCGTCTCATTCTCTCGTTGTCCTCCCGTCTCCCTTCCCTTCCCTCCCCTTCACACATACCTTCCCCTTCTCCTCCCCTCCTTCCCCTCCCTTTCCCTCCTCCTCCTCACCCTCTCCCTCTCCTCCTTCTCCTCCTCCCACTCCTCCCTCTCCTCTCCCCTCCTCTCTCCCTTCCCCCTTCCCTCCCTCCCTTCCCTCCCCTTCCCCCCCTCCCCTTTCCACTTACCCTTCCCCTACACCCCCTCCTACTCACCTTCCTTCGCCCTTTCCAACCTCCCTGTTACCACCACGCAACAAGAAACTGAAATCTTCTAATATTAGAAACATCCTGATCCTGACAGACAGACAGACAAGAGAGAGAGAAGAGAGAGAGAGAAGAGAGAGAGAGAGAGAGAGAGAGAGAGAGAGAGAGAGAGAGAGAGAGAGAGAGAGAGAGAGAGAGAGAGAGAGAGAGGAGAGAGAGAGAGGAGAGAGAGAGAGAGAGAGAGAGAGAAGAGAGAGAGAAGAGAGAGAGAGAGATAGAGAGAGAGAGAGAGAGAGAGAAGAAGAAGAAGATCGATCGATCAGAACCGAACGAAAGAGAAGAGAAAAGAAGAGAGAATATCAACACGGATGATTAATAATAATAATAATAATAGAATAGAGACACCTTCTTTGAACACAGATTGGGAGGGGAATCGAACCGAGTCACCCGTCCACTGCCTTAGAATTAGACGACACCCCTCCCCCCACCCCCACCCACCCCACCCGACCCGACATATCCCCCGACACCGACCAAAGTCCCCTCTCGTGGTCGGGAAATTTTCAAAAAAAAAAAAAAAAAAAAAAAAAAAAATTACCCCCCCTCAAAAAAAAAAAAAAAAAAAAAATCATCTTAGCAACTAACAGTCTATTTAAGGAATCTTGTCAGCCTTCACATTCTCTTGCTCTTGGCGGTGTCATTTTAAAGGTGTGGGAGGTGAGGGAGAGTCAAGAAAGGAGGTTTGGGTGCGATGAGTTGAGAACCAGGGGATAGATAGATAGATAGATAGATAGGTAGGAATAGATAGAGGGATAGAGATAGAGGGATAGAGATAGCTAGATAGGAAGAGATAGATGGATAGAGATAGATAGATAGATGGATAGAGATAGATAGAGGGATAGATAGTTAGTTAGGTAGAGATAGATAGAGAGAGGGATAGAGATAGATAGATAGGTTGAGATAGATAGATGGATAGAGATAGATAGAGGGATAGAGATAGATAGATAGGTAGAGATTGATAGATGGATAGAGACAGATAGACAGAAAGATAGGTAGGGATAGATAGATGGATAGATCTAGATAGATAGATAGGTAGGGATAGACAGATGGATAGAGCTAGATAGATAGATAGACAGATAGGTAGAGGTAGATGGATAGACAGATAGTTAGGGATAGATAGACGGATAGAGATCGATAAATAGATAGACATGTAGAGATAGATAAATGGATAGAGGTAGATAGACAGACAGATAGGTAGATATAGATAGATGAATAGAGAGATAGATAGATAGGTAGATAGGTAGGTGGAGATAGACAGAGAGATATATAGCTTTATATTTTGATATAACTGATAGACTGACCTATATATAGATAGATATATAGATAGATAGAAGGAGAAGAGAGAAGAGAGAGAGAGAGAGAGAGAGAGAGAGAGAGAGAGAGAGAGAGAGAGAGAGAGAGAGAGAGAGGAGAAGAGAGAGAGAGAGAGAGAGAGAGAGAGAGAGAGAGAGAGACAGACAGACAGACAGACAGACAGACAGACAGACAGACAGAGACACACAGACAGAAAGAAAGAGAGAGACAGACAGACAGACAGAAAGAGAGAGAGAGAGCGAAAGAGAGAATGAGAGAAAGTGACGATACATCTTTTATGAAAGAAACTGAAAACCTTTACTTAGTCTCACGCAAATGGCTTGAAGGCGATAAAAGAAAAGTGTAAGAAAATTGAAAAGAAAAACAGAGGAAAATACGAAGAGGAGAGGAGGAGAAAGTGGAAAACGCAGATGAAATGAAGAATGAGGGAAGAGAGAGAGAGAAGAGAGGAAAAAAGAAAGGAGAAAGAATAATTTGATTTAAAAATGTACTTCGAACAGAAGACGAGGAAGTACAGCAATAAACCAAAATCACGCAGTCAAGAAGAAGAAAAAGAAGAAGAAGAAGAAGAAAGAAAAAAAATCAGTGACGGAAATACTTTTATGAATTTTGGAAAACAAGGTTGCCGTCTTGAAGACAAGGTTGCCGTCTTGAGAGA
>NW_020870219.1:639603-642762 GCF_003789085.1 Penaeus vannamei | reverse complement strand
CACTCCTTCCTCCCCCTTCTCCTCCTCCTAACAACTCCTCCAAACTTATTCCTCTGCCTAACTTCCCTCTTCCTTTCTTCTTCTCCTTTCCTCCTCCTCCTACAACTCCTTCCAATCTTCCAGCCTCTGAGTCCTCTCTATTTCCTCCTCCTCCTCCCTCTTCTTTCCTTCTTCTTTCTTCCTTCTTTCTTCTTCTTCTAATCTCTCTTCCTCGCTCTTCATATTCTTCTTCTTCTGTCTTCTCCTCCTCCTCCTCCTCCCCTCCTTATCTCCCCCCTAGCGCGTCGCTTCCGCTACTTTCGCAAAACACGTTCGAATGGTTAATCGCTCTACCAGAACGCGCCCTTTCGAAGAAGGAAGAAGTTGAAGGTATTAAGAAAGAAATGAGAAAGAGAGAGAGGGGTAGCTCGCACAACATAGGGAGAGACAGGAGAGAGAGACGAAGAGAGACAAGAGACGAGAGGAGAGAGACTGGAGAAGACGAGAGAGATAGAGAGAGATGAGAGAGGCGATGAGAGAGAGAGGAGTGAGGAAGAGACAAGACAAGACTAAGACGAGAGAGAGAGGCAGATAGAACAATATAAGCATAATAGACGGAGATTTCGAAGGAGAGATGGCAGGAGATAGACCAGATAGATAGATTAGAATTTAGAGAGATGAGATGAGATGAGCAGGGGAAGAAGAAAGAACGGATTGATGACAGAGAGAAGAAATCAGAATCAGTTCTTAAGAAAATGGACACGAAAAAACAGCGTTCCGAGATCCCTGAATAAGGGAAAAGGCAGCCATGACCAGACAAACAGACAGACACAGACAGACAGGGAACAAACAGGAAAATACAGACAGACAAAACAAATAACAGACAGAGAAAACAGAACATACAGACAAACACAGACAAACAGAAAGACAGACAGAAAAACAGCAACCGGACAGAAAAACCAAACAAACAGACAGACAACAGACAGACAGACAAACACAGGACAAACAGAACAGACAAAACAAACACGACAGAAAAAACAACATACAGACCACAAAACAGAACAAACAAGAAAAACATAAGACAGATGGACAGAAAAACAATACCAAACAGTACAAACAAACAGGACAGGACAATACAAAGACAAAAAACATGGACCAAACAAACAAACAGAACAAACAGACAGGAACAAACATGACCAGAACCATAAAATACGTCGCTGTTTGGTTCGTCACCAGGAAGATATACAATGTACAATGTGAATAATCAGAGATTGCGGAACGACACGCAGATTCGAAAGATTTACGACTGCCAGTACCGAACTAGCGATACAGTCGCGCAACGAGGGGAAGTGACCCAGCGCTGCGCACCGCACCGGCTACACCGAAACGTTCAGACGTGACGAGCTTAGCGGCGCTCATGACAAGGCGACAGGTATTCGTCGCTGCCTCGAGACTGAGCTTTGTTCTGCTTTTATTTTTTATTTTTTTTATTTTTTATTTATTTATTTTTTTTTTATTTTTTATTTTTATTTTATTTTTATTTTTTCAAGAGGCAGAGGATTTTTTTTTAGAGTTTTTTTTTTTGTTTATTTTTAAGAGGCAAAGACTTTTTTTTTTTTTTTTTTTTTTTTTTAAGAGCGGGGGTACGGAGTGTTTCTTGGGTTCTTTCTCGTTTCCTTGAGTTTTCTGCCTATTTACTCTGCTGGTTATTTATTTATTTATTATTATTTTTTATAGTGTGTTTGTTTTCTGTTTAGATGTGTAATTGTTTTTTTGCACTTTCTCTCTCTCTTTCCGGTCAACTTTCTCTGTCTTTGCTGTCTTATCTCTGTCTCTCTCTCTGCTCAGTCACCCTCTCTCTCTCTCTCTCTCAGTCTCTCTCTCTCTTCTCTCCCTCTCTCTCTCTCTCTCGCTCTCTCTCTCTCTCTCTCTCTCTCTCTCTCGCTCTCTCTCTCTCTCTCTCTCTCTCTCTCTCTCCTCTCTCTCTCTCTCTCTCTCTCTCTCTCTCTCTCTCTCTTCTCTTATCTCTCTCTCTCTCTCTCTCTCTTCTCTCTGCCCCCCCCCTCTCTCTCTCTCTCTCTCATCAGTCGGTACTTTCACTGTCTGTTTTCCTTGAAATTTTGCTTGTCGATATAAAATCTATCTACATCTTTTATTCTCTTCTTTGCTCTCATTGTCTTATTTGCCTTCTTCTCTCCCTCTCTGTTTATCCTCTACTTCCTCTCCCTTCTTTCTTCCGTTCCCATCCCCCTTCTCTCTCTTTCTCTCTCTGTCCTATCTCCCTCCTTCCTTGCCTTTCCTCCTCCCCTCTCCCCAACTCTCTTCTCTCTCCTCCTTCCTCCATCCCTCCTCTGTCTCTCCCTCCCCCTACCTCCCTTCTCTCCCTGCCTCCCTTCCCTTCCTCCCTCTCCCCCTCCCCCTTCCCTTCCTCCCTCTCTCCCTTCCCTCCTCCCTTCCCCTCTTCCCCCTCCCTCTTCTCCCCTTCCCTCTCCCTTCCTCCATCTCCCTCACTCGCATTACGGAAAAAATCCCGGAAATTCTCAACATCTAAGAATGTCATACGTTTGGTCTCAGAAAGAATTCAGTCCCACACACTTAATTTTTTTTTTTTTTTTTTTTGGGGGGGTAATAACCACACAGTAAACTCGTCCAAATGGTTACCTCAAGGTTAATCGACACTGTCTTTGGCAGAACGTTTTAATACTTAAAGACGTCGGCAGAATGTATATATATATATAAAGACGTTTTACGGTTTGTGAGATTTATGTTACGTAATAGATAAAGAGTTAAAAATAAATCAGAAATAGGTATTCTATTTAAATACGTGCTAAGGTTTGTGAGATTGTGTTGCGTAATAAAAAAAAAATAAATAAAGAATAAAAAAGAGAAGAAGAATCAGAAATAGGTCAGAAATAGATCTTAAACTCATAAACACCGTTTATATAACAAGGATGCAACTTTTCCGCTATCTTTATTATCCATCTATGTCATCACAGATCGAAGGAACCCAGCATGCAGGCCTCAAATGGAGCAATCCACATTTCCATAGAGTGGTGACATCGGCGCTAAACCAATCAAGTGGATGTTCTGCTTGATCTCCCGCCGCTGGAGAACCAATGAACGACCTCTAATCTCCGACCAATCAAGTTCCGGCGTTGCAGGTGACGTCATCGATGGTGA
>NW_020870219.1:619603-634603 GCF_003789085.1 Penaeus vannamei | reverse complement strand
GATTTGGCGGAGGAGGGGGAGGAGGGAGGGAGGGAGAGGGAGAGGGAGGGAGAGGGAGGGATGAGGAGGGAGGATGAGGGAGGAGGGGAGAGGGAGGGGATGAGGGAGGGAGAGGGAGGGATGGAGGGAGGATGAGGGAGGGAAGGAGAGAGGGGAGGGAGGGAGAGTAGGATGGGAGGAAGGGGGAGAGGGAGAGAAGGAGGGAGAGGGCAAGAGAGAGAGAGAGAGAGAGAGAGAGAGAGAGAGAGAGAGAGAGAGAGAGAGAGAGAGAGAGAGAGAGAGAGAGAAGAGAGAGAGACAGAGAGAGACACTGTGACAAGGAGACAACAATAGGTTGAAAAAATGTTGATTATCTGACCATTGTCAATGGCAATACTGATTAAGGCAATGATACAACAATACATCATAATATCAGATAAAAATATAAAACAGAAAACACTCCACTGATGCAGAAATACGCCCAAAGTATGCAACAGACAACAATAAAAACAACAAATGCAAAGAGAAGAGAGAGAGAGAGGAGAGAAAGAGAGAGAGAGAGAGAGAGAGAGGAGAGAGAGAGAGAGACAGAGAGAGAGAGAGAGAGAGAGAGAGAGAGAGAGAGAGAGAGAGAGAGAGAGAGAAAGAGAGAGAGAGAGAGAGAAGAAGAGAGAGAGAGAGAGAGAGAGAGAGAGAGAGAGAAAGAGACAGAGAGAGACAGAGAGAGAGAGAGAGAAAGAGAGAGAGAGAGAGAAAGAAAAGAAGTAGAAGAAGAAGAAAACATGAATAAGTGAAAGCAACTTCTAAACTCGATTTGTCGGATCACTGGAAAGGTTCGCCAAGCCGCTCCTGAAAAAGTGTCTTGGGAAGATTCTCGACTCGTTGAAGTCTCCGAAGGGAAGACGCTGGCGGAGACGAAGGGGAGGTCCTTAGAAGGTGGCGATTGCACGTGTCTGTCTGTCTGTGTCTGTCTCTCTCTTTTCTCTTTCTCTTCTCTGTTTTTTCTCTCTCTCTGTCTCTGTTTGTCTTGCCTGTCTGTCTGTCTCTCATTTCCTTTTCTCTCTCATATTCTCTCTTTTCCCTCTCTCTGTCTCTGTTTGTCTTGCCTGTCTGTCTGTCTCTCATTTCCTTTTCTCTCTCATATTCTCTATTCTCTCGCTCTGTCTCTGTTTGTCTTGCCTGTCTAATTTCTATCTCTCATATTCTTCTCCTGTTTTCTCTCTTATTTTCTTCTCTCTTGTTTTTTTTCTCTCATTTTCTTCTCTCTTGTTTGTCTGTCTGCTGTCTGTCTGCCTCTCTCTCTCTCTCTCTCTCTTTCCGTGAGGTCCTGAGACAAACAGAAAATGCGACACTTGAAATTCCTGTGGTCTGGTTCCCAAAGAAAAAAAATCACGACTGCTAAGAAAGCACGAAAGAATAAGAAAGAATAGAAAGGAGATGAAATCTGCAGGGCAGGGTATAGGAGGGAGACGTGGATAAAGAGAGGGGAGAGAGAGAGAGGGAGAGGAAGGCACCTCCTCAAGTTTCTCAAGATTATTTTGTGTCAGGAATTCGTCTGGTTGTGATTTCTCTCCTGTGATGTAAAGATAGGAGGTTCGATCCTTATTTCTCACTCCTTTATACTCCCTCTCCATGCCAAAATACCCTCCTCTTCCCCCTCCCCCTCTTTCCTCCTTTCCCCCCCCTCATTCCTCCATCCCCTCCTATTCCCCTCTCCCTATCTCCCCTATTCCTCTCCCCCCTTTATATGACAAACCACCTCCTCTCTCCCCTACTCTTCCCTCCCTCCCCTCTATCCTCCTCTCCCAAATACATCCCCCAACCTTCCTCTCCTCTCCCTCACTATACCTCAAGCCCCCCCTCTTTTTCTACCTACCTCCCCCCCCTCCCCCACGTCGTCAATACATGCATCCCACAAGAACAAAATAGCGGAGTCCTTACGCCGAGGAATCTGGCATCAAGCAATACAGTTACCTCCTCGTTGCCAGATATCGCCAGACCGCATCACCAACCCCCCCCCCCCTTTGCCGAAAACCTCCAGATCAGATGGAAACTCCAACCCATCGTAGGAAAGTTCCAAAACCCCAATAATATCATCACTTTCCCAAACGAAAAAAAAAAAAAAAAGAGAGAGAGAAAAAAAAGATTAAAACGATAATTATCTTTTTTTATATATAGAAATAAGCACTTTTTAAAAAAAATGAAAACATAAAAAAAATATAGCACACGACCTCGAACTATAAACGAAAAGTGTGATTTTGAGAAAAGTAATCGCAAAATGAGGTAAGAACGGTCTTCGTCGCCTTTCCAACCTCAAGGAGATGAGACCGAGAGCCGTGGCCGGGCGTGCAAGAGCGGTCTATCTGGCCGAGAGGAAGGCCTTGTTCACGGTGCGGGGGCGGGGCGTGGGGAGGTCAGGGAGGGGGGGGAGGGAGGAGGGGGGCGTGGGAGGGGGGGGGGGAAGGCCAGGGGGAGGGAGGGTAGGGACGGAGGTAAGGGAGATAGGAGAGAGAGGAGGGGGAGGGGAGGGGGAAGGGAGGAGGGGGAAGGGAGGAAGCGAGGGTGTCTCCAACCACCCCGCTCGAAATACAGGTGAAAGGAAGAATTTCCCGGACGCGAAAAAAACCCGAAGAGAAAATGGCGTCTCCGAACTCACCCTCTCCCTTCCACCAACACCTCTCTCGACCTCTCTATAACCTCTCTCTTCTCTTCTCCTCCGAGCCTATTCCAAGAGAGAGAGAAGAGCTACGAAAGGGGGGGAGAGAGAGGAGGGGGAGGAGGAGGGGGTGGGAAGTCTACATCGCGGAAGAGAGCGTTTACGAAAGTAATGAGGGCGCAACCTACAAACACTCTATCGCGAGGTGGCAACACGCGCGCCCGGGTTCTCTGCGTCTCTCTTTCGTGGCTTCTTTTGCGATCTATTTGCCTATCTATCTATCGGTTATCTTATCTATCTGTCTGTTGATAGGTTTGAGGGTAGGGAGAGAGAGAGTGGGAGGAGGAGTTCGAGGAGAGGGAGAGAGGAGGAGAGAGGAGAGAGAGAGAGAGAGAGAGAGAGAGAGAGAGAGAGAGAGAGAGAGAGAGAGAGAGAGAGAGAGAGAGAGAGAGAGAGAGAGAGAGAGAGAGAGAGAGAGAGAGAGAGAGAGAAAAAGAAAGAGAGAGAACAGAGAAATACTAATTGAAAGAAAACCAAACCAAACCAAAACACACAGGAGGAACCCGAACGAAAAGACGAAAAAGAAAGTTAAAGAGAAACAAAAGAGATAAAACAAGTGAAAAAAAATAGAAAAGCGAAACGAAACAAAACCCAAAAGGAGAAAGAGAGAGAGAGACACACAGAGAGACAGACACACGCGCAGTTAGAATAGAACGCAGCAGCAGCAGATAGACCACTTCAGCAGCGAGGCCACATAGTTTCCAAGGCAGCTTTCACACAGGGTAGCTTGTCGTTCATTGGCTGAGCGCTTTTGTTGATGTGCTATTTATAGACGCCGATTGTTCCACGTCACGGCAGTTTTCGGGAACACTCAATTGGTTGTTATGGTTGCTGGCTTTTTTTTTTCTCTCTCTCTCTTTCTCTGTTTTCGTGTTTTTTTTCTTTTTCTCTCTCTTTTCGTGTGTTTTGTATCTATTGTTTCGTGTTTTTCTTTCTTCTTCTCTCTTTTCGTGTTCTTTTTACTATTGTGTCGTGTTTTTCTTTCTCTCTCTTTTCGTGTTCTTTTTCTCTTTACCTTCTCTCTCTCTCTCTCTCTCTCTCTCTCTCTCTCTCTCTCTCTCTCTCTCTCTCTCTCTCTCTCTCTCTCTCTCTCTCTCTCTCTCTCTCTCTCTCTCTCTCTCTCTCTCTCTCTCTCTCTCTCTCTCTCTCTCTCTCTCTCTCTCTCTCTCTCTCTCTCTCTCTCTCTCTCTCTCTCTCTCTCTCCCTCCCTCCCTCCCTCTCCTCCCTCCCCCTCCCTCTCTATCTATCTCTCTCCCTCCCTCTCTCTTTTTCCTTTTTCTTTCTTTTTGTTTTGGTTCTACTTTGAAGGTGGACGATGTTTTGGTAGATCGTTTCGTAAATTTCTTATTCCCTCTTTTTATGCGAAGGAAGAACAGGTGTGTTAGAGAGTTGTATGGGAAAGATTGAAGAACAGGTGCGGTCGTGGGAGAGAAAAAAAAAACCTATTGCAAAAGAACAGGTGTGTGGTTACGTTACAGAAACAGGTGCTTTGAGTGTGTCATAAGGTTGGTGTTTTTGCTATTCAGGTTTCTGTGTATGGGGTGTTGGTTGTGTTTTTGATTCGTGTGTTTGTGTGTGTCTGTGAGTAGGTTTGTTTGTGTTTGTGTGTGTTTGTACGTGTTTGTTTGTTTGTTGTGCGTGTGTGTGTGTGTGTGTGAGTGTGTGAGTGAGTGAGTGAGTGAGTGAGTGAGTGAGTGATGTGAGTGAGTGGTGAGTGTGTGAGTGTGTGTGTGTGTGTGTTTCAGAGAGAGAAAAAAAAAAAAGAAACAAAGAAAACAAAAAGGAATGAGAGAGAAAAAAAACACATTCGAAATAAAACAACATAATGCATATTCGATATCCACCAATCTGAAGGATACACGCGCCAACTTAATCAAAACTGGAAACCCCTTTAACGAAATCAAGATAGAGTGACGTAACACTACCCCCTCCCCCCCCTCCGGCCCCCAACATACACACGTGGCTGCCTACCTGGCCAAGGTGACACATGAAAGGAGATTCAAAAACGTCTCTTTTTAAACTCCCTTGAAAATGAGAGAAAACTGCTAGACAAAACCAAAACAAAAAGATGTTAGAAGTAAAACACGATCTTACCGTTAACTAAAAAAACAGAAAAAAAGGAAAAAGAATTTACATAACGGTTAAAACAAACGGTCTTTTATATTCTTCGTTTCTGCCTTATACAAGGATTTATATAATTACACAGGAATCCTGCTCATAGCGAATTCTCTTCTCTTCTTTCTTTCTCTCTTCCGTGTTCTCTCTCTCTCTCTCTCTCTCTCTCTCTCTCTCTCTCTCTTCTCTCTCTCTCTCTCTCTCTCTCTCTCTCTCTCCTCTCTCTCTCTCTCTTCTCCCCCTCCTCCCTCCCTCCCTCCTTTCCTCAAAGAGAGAGTATATGTATCTACTTGTGACGATAATGACACAGTAATATCTATAATGATAATGATGATAACTACTGTTACTACTACTATTACTGCTACTAATGAATAATATTGGTAATAGCAACAACCACAACAGCAACAATAATGATGGTGATGATGATTGATGATGATGGTGAAGGGGGTGGTGATGCTGATGATGATAATGATAGTAAGTCATAATAAAAAGGGTAAATGATAGCAGCCATAATTACCTGGGTCTTCCAGACAACATTTCTAAAAAGCTGAGTTGGCAATAAAAGTGACAATGAAGGTCTCATTCCATTTGTTTCTATTTTACGGTTTTTATCTTTATTTCTTTCTCTCTCTCATCCCTCGGTATTATGTATCTTAATCTTTTCCCTCTTCTCTTTCTCTCTCTCTCTCTCTCTCTCTCTCTCTCTCTCTCTCTCTCTCTCCCTCTTCCTCTCCCTCTCTCTCTTCTCTCCCTCTCCCTCCCTCTCTCTCTCTCTCTCTCCCTCCTCCCTCTCTCCCCCTCCCTCCCTCCCTCTCTCCCTCTCTCTCTCCTCCCTACCTCCCCTTCTCTCCCAGTTTTACCTTTCCATTCGGCCAAGAACGATCCAACACGCCCATTAATGTCTCTAACCTACTTCTGGCGTGCGTGGGCGGTAAGTAATGAAAGGAAGGGAAGGAGAGTCAAGGATAAACATGAGAAGCAGATAAAAAGACGATGTTGAAGAAGACTCGAACGGAAGAGGGAGAGAGAGAAGGGGGGACTGAGTTAATTTATCTCTCTATTAATCTATATCTATCTATCTGTGTCTACTGAGTTAATCTATCTCTGTCAATCTATATCTGTCTATCTGTGTCTATGATTGTCTGTCTGGAGAATAAGATAAAAATGAGTTATCTATCTATCTATCTATCTTTGACTGATTGTCTATCTGGATGATAAGATAAAACGGAGTTATCTATCTATCAATGTTTGTCTACCTGTCTATCTGGGCTTATGGTTGTCCATCTGGTAAATGAGATGAAAAATATCTATCAATATCTAGCTATCTGTCAATTTATATCCATCTATTTACGTCTATTTTTTATCTATTTGTTTATCTATCTATATTCATCTGCCTATGCTTATCTATCTGGGAGAGAAAGGGGAACTGAGTTATCTATGTCTATCATTCCATATCTATCTACCTGCGTCTATGCATATCTATCTGCATATCTATTTGAATCTATCTACAAAACACACGCAATCGTCTTTGCTCTTTTGGTTATTTCCAATTTCCATTTGACAAGAAAATTGCGGGTTCTTCTTTGTGTCCTGTTATCAGTTACTTTCTGTTTTATTGCTTTCTAAACTTGCATTACTTTTACTTCTATCTATCGTTTAGCCTTCTCTCGTTTCTCTCTGTTGCTCTGTCTGTTTCTTCTTTTTTCATTCCTTTTCTGTCTGTCTGTCTGTCTCTTTTCTCTTTTTCTTTTCTCTCTTTCTCTTTCTCTCTCTCTATTTTCTCTCTTTCTCTCTCTCTCTCTCTTCTCTCTCTCTCTCTCTCTCTCTCTCTCTCTCTCTCTCTCTCTCTCTTCTCTCTCTCTCTCTCTCTCTCTCTCTCTCTCTCTCTCTCTCTCTCTCTCTCTCTCTCTCTCTCTCTCTTCTCTCTCTCTCTCTCTCTCTCTCTCTATATATATATATATATATATATATATATATATATATATATATATATATATATATATATATATATATATACATGCACGTCTCTATCTCTCTCTCAGAATGAAAAAAAAGAAAAAGAAAGTTCTGGAATCTCCCCAAAAAGAAGTGACTCCAAGATTCTCTCACGTGATAGAGCACTTACTCTCCACCCCCACCCCCCACCCCTCCCCCTCCCCCTCCCTCCCCTCCCCTCCCTCCCCACATCCTCCTGCGCACACCTCCTTGCAACACACCAGAAGACGCATCATCCGTTTCGATTTGCACGTATCAGCCAGTATATATATATATATATGTGTGTGTGTATACATACATATATACATACATATTTATTCGTTATATATATATACTATATATGTGTGTGTGTGTGTGTGTGTGTGTGTGTGTGTATTATATATATATATATATATATATATATATATATATATATATATACATATATATATATATATATATATATATATATATATATATATATATATATATATATATATATTAATATGTATGTATATATGATGTGTGTGTATTGTGTGTGTTTCTTCTCGTCGTTTCTCAGTTTGTTCGTCTCCTTCTTCTCCTCCTTCTAAACAAACTCCATCCTCCTATTCCGAGCAAGAGGTTTCCCCGTCCTTGCAATACCTCACCTTCCTAAGTCCTCCCTCAAAGCCTTCCTTCACATCCTCCTTCCTCCTCAAAATGCCTTCCTTCCCATTCCTCCTTCCTCCCTCAAATGCCTTCCTTCACATCCCTTCCCATTCCTCCCCAAAAATCTCTTCCTTCACATGCACGAGCTGTCGGAATACCTTCAGTGGCACTTCAACCTCCTGAAGGTTAGTCAGGAGGAGGCGGAGGAGGAGGAGGCGGAGGAGGAGGAGGCGATGCAGTGGCCTCTGGTTGCCTCGTCAGCTTGGCGGAGGTCGGGGATACAGCTCTTTGTTTATCCGATATATATATAAAAAGGTTTTATGTTTGGAGTTTGGTGGGTTAGGATTAGAGAGAGAGTTTTTTTTTTTCTTTTTTTTCGTTCTTAAGTTGCAAGATCTTTGTTTTTTTCGTTCTTAAGTTGCAAGATCTTTGTTTTTTTCGTTCTTAAGTTGCAAGATCTTTGTTTTTTTCGTTCTTAAGTTGCAAGATCTTTGTTTTTTTCGTTCTTAAGTTGCAAGATCTTGGGAGTGTCGAGTGCTTAAGATAAAGAGACCTGTGTGTGTTTAAGTAAGACGTGTAGAGTGGATATTAAGTATATATTTTGTATATATATATTATATAAGACGTGTAGAGTGGATATTAAGAACTGTATATATTTTGTCACAGTGTATATTTTGATTCGGCGGAGACAGGAAGACCCTTCAGACTCCAGTGTCATAAGAAACGGCATTGAAGCATAGATGAGAAAGAATGTTGTGCAAAAAAAGGAGGTAATGATAAAATGTCAGTCCACATTCCTGAATCAATGTAGTCATATAAGAGAAAAATCGAACTAAAAATATTAAATTGAATAAGGTAGCAATGGCAGGTAGAGATAGTGGTAGCAGTAGTATTTACAATGATGATGATAATGAACAATAGTACTGGGTAATAATGACCATAATGGTAACAGTAATGACACTAATACAGAGAACAGTATTAGTAATCATAGTAACGATACTAATCACAAAGGCAATATAACAGTGATAATAACGGATAAAAACACATTCCAGAAAGGGATCGCAACCCACTCAACAGAGAGAGAGAGAGAGAGAAAAGAGAGAGAGAGAAGAGAGAAGAGAGAGAGAGAGAGAGAGAGAGAGAGAGAGAGAGAGAGAGAGAGAGAGACTAGAGAGAGAGAGACGAGAGAGAGAGAGAGAGAGAGAGGAGAGAGAGAGAGAGGAGAGAGAGAGAGAGAGAGAGAGAGAGAGAGAGAGAGAGAGAGAGAGAGAGAGAGAGAGAGAGAGATAGAGAGAGAGAGAGAGAGAGAGAGAGAGAGAGAGAGATGGAGAGAGAGAGAGAGAGAGAGAGAGAGAGAGAAGGTTAACAAAAACAAAGATGCAAAACGTTCTCTCCTTGCCTCTCGAACACCGTGCTATCAAATGAGGTCTTTTATGAGGGCCAGGAATGCCGTCTCGTAGAACCTTCCGACTGTCACGCCAGGGTTCAATGAAAGGTTCACAGGGTTCGTGAACAAGCGTGTTCTAGCTGGGCGCTGTCGTTTGTTCCTCCGCCGAAAACAAAGAACAAAGGACGAGACAAAGAGATGTGGAGAGAATAGGGAGAGGAGGAGGGGGGAGGGATGGCGAGTGGATAGTAGATATAGAGAGAGGGTTGAGATTGACGAATAAGTAGATAGGTAGAACGAAAAAAACTCTAGAGGGTGAGAAAGAGAGTAAGAAAGAAGGGGAGGGAGAAACAAGACTTCCAGAGAGAAAGTCTGCAAGACACGCAAGAGAAACATTTCACAAGACATACGACTTAATCTAACTAAATAACAATAAAACAAAAAAAAAAAAAAAAATACATATCTACAAATACATATCATTTCTGGAGGAAAATCTATAGAAAACTTATGACATTAGCGATGCCAAAAGAAACGTTGATACAGTTATAAATAAACGGCCTTGCCTGGGGGGTGCCACTCGAACAAGTTATTGACCGCTGAGAACAAATAAATCCCTGAGCTATAAAAAAAAAAGATAACAATAACTTCAGAAGATAAAGGTCAGAGACAAAGGAATAAAGATCAAAACAGAATTAAAACGAAAAAAAAGAAAAAATATCTAAACACAGATTATATATATCCACAAACGGGATTCTGTTTGCGATAAAACGCAACAACAAAAGAAGATAAAGATAAAGAGACAAATTAAAAGAAAAACAAACAAAACCAAAAAACCAAAACAAAAACACGAGAGAGAAATCCAAACACGATGAAACACAACAAAAAAAGAAGATAAAGATAAATCGACAAATTAAAAAAAAAAAAAAAAAAAAAACACGAGAGAGAAATCCAAACACAGACATATCTCCAAAAAAAAACGAGATTCCAGACCATACGTCGCCAAACGCGGCAGAATTGCAATGGCGCGCGTGCTGGTTTTGATAAATAGGCCACGGAATCATCACGGCCATTGTGTGCAACACCTTTAGCAACGTGCAACTGGAAGGATCCGATCGCAGGGGCTCGCCGGCCGTTGTTGCAAGAGGAGCTTCGCAAATTCTGGAGATTCTGAGAGAGATAGAGAGAGAGAGAGAGAGAGGGAGGGAGGGAGGGAGGAGGAGAGAGAGAGAGAGGAGAGAGGAGAGAGAGAGAGAGAGAGAGAGAGAGGAGAGAGAGAGAGAGAGGAGAGAGAGAGAGAAGAGAGAGAAAGAGAGAGAGAAGAGAGAGAGAGAGAGAGAGGAGAGAGAAGAGAGAAGAGAGACAGAGAGAGAGAGAGAGAGAGAGAGAGAGAGAGAGAGAGAGAGAGAGAGAGAGAGAGAGAGAGAGAGAGAGAGAGAGAGAGAGAAGAGAGAGAGAGAGAGAAGTAGAAGTACCCGGATGCATGCGCCGACGTGCCATTATCACACAGCGCTACGGCAGAGGACGGATCCATTCGTTACGGCATCGTTATACTCTGTTTACAGCGTAGTACTCTCTCCCTCCGTCGTCACATCGGACCGAGTTGCGCTGACGTCGAAAGCACTCGCTGTATGGCCCTGCTCAAGGATGTTCTTCGGCTCCTCCTCGGCTCCTCCTCGCTTCTCCTCCTTCGAGCTTCGTTCTCTTTCTCTGTCACCTCCTGGTCTTTTGCTTTTTTTTTTTCTATCTCTTTTCTTTCCTCTTCCTCTTCGTTTCTTCCTAGTCTCTTCTCTGTCACCTCTTTGTTTCTGTTTCTTCAAGCACCTCTTGGTCTTTTTTTTCTCTCTCTCTCTTCTCTTTCTGTTCTTCACTAGCGTTGTCTCTTCTCTGTCGCCTCCTTGGTCTTTGTTTTTTTTTCTCTCTCTCTCTTCTCTTCCTCTTTCTGTTTCTTCACTAGCGTTGTCTCTTCTCTGTCATGTTCTTTCTTCACTTAACCTCCTCTTGTCTCTGTTCTCTAGCGTCTCCTCTGAGTTTCTTCACTAGCTCTCTTCTCTGTCTCCTTGGTCTTTTTTCTCTCTCTCTCTTCTCTCCTCCTTCTGTTTCTTCACTAGCGTTGTCTCTTCTCTGTCACCTCCTTGGTCTTTGTTTTTTTTTTTCTCTCTCTTCTCTTCCTCTTTCTGTTTCTTCACTAGCGTTGTCTCTTCTCTGTCACCTTTCTTGGTCTTTTTTTTTTCTCTCTCTCTTCTCTTCCTCTTTCTGTTTCTTCACTAGCGTTGTCTCTTCTCTGTCACCTCCTTGGTCTTTGTTTTTTTTCTCTCTCTCTTCTCTTCCTCTTTCTGTTTTTTCACTAGCGTTGTCTCTTCTCTGTCACCTCCTTGGTCTTTGTTTTTCTCTCTCTCTCTTCTCTTCCTCTTTCCGATTCTTCACTAGCGTCGTCACCTCCTCCTTCGCTACCACACGATTTGTTCCTCCTCCAACTCCTCCTCCATCACGAATTACACCTCCTATTCCTCCTACTCATCCCACTCCTTCTCTGTACTCCCTTTTCCCACCACCTCTCTCCACACCCTTCCTCCTCCTCCTCCTCCTCCTCTACCACCACCGACCCCTTTCTCCTCCTTCCCCTCATCCCCTCCCCCCCCTCCCCATCCCTATCTCCTTCGCCCACCTGTGTGAAGGACGACTAATAAAAGCTCCCCTTAAGCACAGGTATAGTGAGTCCTTTCCACGACCTCCGTTACGTACGCAGAGAACAGACCTTGGCCCCTACACAGGCTATGAGACGCTCTCCTACCTGTACACCGAAGCCACCTTGTGCACCTGTGGAATCTCGCGATGTCAGAAGGTGTGCTGTGCCACATGCTGGAGGAGGAGGAGGAGGAGGAGGGAGGAGGAGGAGGAGGGGGAGGGAGGAGGGGAGGGGAGGGAGAGAGGAGGAGGAGGAGGAGAGGAGGTGGAGGTGGAGGTGGAGGAGGAGGAGGGGGAGGAGGAGGGGGAGGAGGGGAAGAGGAGGGGAGGGGGAGGAAGAAGGAGGTGGAGGTGGAGGAAGAGGAGGAGAGGAGGAGAAGGAGGAGGAGGAGAAGAAGAAAGAGAAGAAAAGGAGAAAGGAAGGAGGAGGAGAAGAAGAGAAGAAGAAGAGAGAGGAGGAGGAGGAGGGAGACGCACAGGAGACGAGTAGTGGTGGTGGTTGATGGCGGGTGGTGGAGGAGAGAGAAGACAGTGGAGGAAGAAAACTGGCGATAGAGAAGGAGATGGAAGAAGAAAAGGAGAAAATACCGCTTATATTTCCTCTATTTCAGTGAAATGGAAGAACAAGCAGACACAAACAGAGCAAGAATCAGATCCAGAGAAGGAGAAACAGACACAAAGCATTCAGATAGAGAGAGAGAAGGAGAGAAAGAGAGAGGCAGAAGACAAGAGAGATGAGAAGAGAAAAAAAGAGAAAGGCAGATGAAATAAAATACCAAGAGAAAATCGAAAGAAAGAAGAAAAAAGAGGCAGAGAAAGAGGAAAGAAGAAGAGCAGAGAAAGAAGAGAGACAAAGAGAAAATAGAAAATAGAAAGAAAGAAAGAGAAAGAGAAAGAAGAGAAGAAAGAGAGAGAAAGAAGAAAGAGACAGACAAAGAGAAAGAGAAAGAAGAGAGACGGATAATTAGGTCGCCATGACAGCCTAGCGACGCACCGCCAAGAGAGAGAGTATTGAAAGTGAATTACACAACAAACTTACTGCGCAGTGGTGGCTGAAAGGGGCTGGGAAGGGGGGGCTGAGCTTGAAAGTGAAAGTGGAGAAAGGGAGAGAGCGGGGGGCTTTGAAAGGGGGTGGGGGGGATGGGGTGGAAGAAAGGGAGGAGGAGGGAGTTTGAAGGTATGGGGGGAGGGTGAGGTATTGAAGGGAAGGTGGAGAAAAGGGGAGGGAAGGAGGGAGAAGGGAAGAGAAGGGCGGAGGAGGTTTGAAGGTTGGGGGTGGGGTGGGAGAAAGGGGAGGAGGGAAGGAGGGAGGGAAGGAGGAGAAGGAGGTTTGAAGGTGGGTGGGTGAAGAAAGGGGAGGAGGGGAAGGAGGAGAAAGGGAGGAGAAGGGAGGAAGGGAAGGAGGAGAGTGGGAGACGGTTTGAAGGTGTGGGTGGGGGTGGAGAAAGAAGGAGGAGGGGGGGGGGGAGACTGGAAGTGAGGAGAGTGGGGGAAGGTTGAATGTGTGGGTGGAGGTGGGGGTGGGTTGTAAAGAAGGAGGAGGAGGAAGAGGAGGTCGGGTGGGGGGTGGGGTGGATTTTGGGGGGAGAGGGAAGGAGAGGGGGTAAAGGGGGGTAGGTAAAGTTATTTTTTGAAAGTGTCGTGGCAAAGAAAAGAGAGGAAGAGAGAGAGAGAAAAAAAAGAAGGGTGGGTGGGAGTTTCTGAGGAAGTGTGTGGGGGGGGGAGGGGGAGAAGGAAGAAATCTGAATGAAATGGAAAAGAAAGATAAGAAGATAGAAGAGATAGAATCAGAAGGCGGGGCTGCATTGCTTTGTCTCGAAGGGGGGGTTAAGGGGGGGGAGGGAGAATGCAAGCCAATCCACTTGTTATTGTTGTTGCTTTTGTTGTTGCTTTTGTTGTTGTTACCGTACCGTTAAGGCGTTCATTACTATAATTACCATTGCTATCATTACTGCATATATCATAATCATTTTCATATTTACTATTATTACCATTCCCCTCGTTACAATTTACATAACTGATGTTCCTATAATTCTAACCAAGATTTTTTTTTTATCAATATATATGTTAACGTTATTGTACCATTAGTAACCCTTATGAAATTATTAGTTATATCGAAGCAAGTTTTAGAATATGTCAAACAATATGTAGAAGGTTGTTAAAATATAAACAAGAGTTGTTGTTGTGTTCGTGTTCACTGCTGTTGTCATTGTTTTTGTTGTAGTCTTAATCTTTTGTTGTGAGTCTCATTGTTGCAGTAGTACTAATAGCAGTACCAATTGTAGTAGTACCCAGTACTAGTTGTTATTGTTGTTGTTGTAGTCTTTTGTTGTGGTCTCTGTTGTGTAGTACTAGTAGCAGTACCGGTTGTTATTGTTGTTGTTGTCGTAGTCCTAGTCTTTTGTTGTGAGTCTCCTTGTTGTAGTAGTTAGTGGCAGCGGTTGTTATTGTTGTTATTGTTGTTGTTGTAGTCTTTTGTTGTGAGTCTCCTTGTTGTAGTAGTACCAGCAGCAGTACCGGTTGTTATTGTTGTTGTTGTCGCCGTTGTAGCACGTACACGAGGCACGTGTGGGTGTAAAACGGTAGAAAGTAGGCGAGGGCGAGGTGGCTTGTGGGCGGTTGGAGCAACGCCGTAGTGGGAGGGTGTGGCCAAGTGTAGGCGGTAGGGCCAGATGGGCTTCGAATCCTGGTAAAAGTGACCCAGGAAAGAGGGCACACGCGCACGCACGCACGCACGCACGCACGCACGCTTACAAATATCCAGAAGCAGGATATTCATATTTCGGTGCAGTTACGTACGTATGCATGTCCGGTGGAGAAGAATGTTTATATTCATGTACAAGCGAGAGCGTATACATACCCAAGAATATATATATACAAGATATACATACATGCACATGCACACAAGCATGCAGCACACACACACACACACACACACACACACACACACACACACACACACACACACACACACACACACACACACGCACACACACACACACACACACACACACACAGACACACACACACACACACACACGCACACACACCAAGTCGCAGAGACCTGCATTTACACGCTTTCATGAGAACAGTCGCATGCACAGACCAATAAGCAATGCATGACCAAAAACGCCGCAGCATATTCGAGAAACGACCAGATGGGCGGACATTTTACAAAACCAATGATGGTGAGGGCGTGATGGTGACAAGGAGGTAAATGATAATGAGAACGGCATTGATAAAGAAGGAATAAATATACTAGTAATGATAATAAAGAGTTGTAGATAGATAGACAAAGGGAGAAAAAAGGTAGATAACCATTCAGA
Organism: Penaeus vannamei; assembly: GCF_003789085.1. NCBI lineage: Eukaryota > Metazoa > Arthropoda > Malacostraca > Decapoda > Penaeidae > Penaeus > Penaeus vannamei. The sequence continues at coordinate 619,770 of NW_020870219.1, read as the reverse complement.
TAGATATTGATTGACAGGGAGATAGGTAAATAAAAAATAGATAGATAGAGAGAGAGAGAGAGAGAGGAGAGAGAGAGAGAGAGAGAGAGAGAGAGAGAGAGAGAGAGAGAGAGAGAGAGAGAGAGAGAGAGAGAGGAGAGAGAGAGAGAGAGAGAGAGAGAAGAGAG
>NW_020870219.1:597103-614603 GCF_003789085.1 Penaeus vannamei | reverse complement strand
GGGTGAGAGCATGGGAGGGAGGAGGGAGAGAGAGAGAGAAAGAAAGGGAGAGAGAGAGAGAGAGAAAGAAAGGAGAGGAGAGAAGAGAGAGAGAGAGAGAGAGAAAGAAGGGAGAGAGAAGAGGAGAGAGAGAGAGAGAGAGAGAGAGAGAGAGAGAGAGAGAGAGAGAGAGAGAGAGAGAGAGAGAGAGAGAGAGAGAGAGAGAGAGAGAGAGAGAGAACATATGCACCGTCTCAGCTCTCAAAAAAAAAAAAAAAAAATAAAAAAAAAACATCAATCACACCTAACGAGAACACTTACAAGAACAAGAACATCCGAAAAGCGACTCAAGAACACACATCCGGAAGAACATTCCAGAAGAACAGTCCAGAACAGACAGACACAGACAAAACGGAGGAAAAAGAGAAACTGGCTAACGACAAGAGAGTGAGAGTGAAGTGGTTGAAAGTGACATCTAGAACAGGTATTGCGCCGTTTGGTGGAGGAGGAGGTGGTGGAGGAGGAGGAGGAAGGTGTGGCAGAAGGAGGAGGATATGGTGGAGGAGGAGGAGATAGGGGAGGGGGAGGGGATGATGATGAATGATGATGATGATGATGATGATGATGATTGATGATGATGATGATGATGATGATGATGATGATGATGATGATGATGATGATGATGATTGATGATGGAGGAGGGAGGAGGAGCAGAAGGAGGAGGAGGAGAGGAGGAAGCTGAGGGGGGGGAGCTGGAGGCAGGAAGGTGTGGCGAGGGGGGAGCGAAGGTGTGGCAGAAGGAGGAGGATGGTGGAGGAGGAGGAGGAGGGGGGGGGGGGGCTGGAGGAGGAGGACGAGGAGGAGGAAGGTGTGGCAGAAGGAGGAGGATATGGTGGAGGAGGAGGGGAAGGTGTGGCAGAAGGAGGAGGAGGATGAGATGGTGGGGGAGGAGAGATGGTGGAGGAGGAGATAGTGGAGGGGAGGAAGTGGAGAGGAGGAAGGTGTGGCAGAAGGAGGAGGATATGGTGGAGGAGGAGGAGAGAGGGGGGGGCTGGAGGAGGAAGGTGTGGCAGAAGGAGGAGGATATGGTAGGTGTGGAGAGAGGAGGGAGAGAGATGGTGGAGGAGGAGATGGTGGAGGAGGAGGAGGAAAGAAGGAGGAGGATATGGTGGAGGAGGAGGAAGGTGTGGCAGAAGGAGGAGGATATGGTGGAGGAGGAGGGAGAGGGGGGGGGCTAGAGGAGGAGATGGTGGAGGAGGAGGAGAGGGGGGGGGCTGGAGGAGAGAGATGGAGGAGGAGGAGGAAGGGTGTGACAGAAAGAGGAGGAGGAGGAGCCTGAGGGGGGGGGGGGCTGGAGGAGGAATGGTGGAGGAGGAGAGGAGGAGGAGGAGGAGCTGAGGGGGGGGGGGGGAGCTGGAGGAGGAGGAGGAGAGGAGAAGGTGTGGCAGAAGGAGGGAGGAGGAGAGGAGGAAGGAAGGTTGGAGCAAGGAGGAGAGGTGGTTGAGGGGAGGAGGAGGAGGTGGAGGAGGAGGAGGAGGAGAAGGTGTGGCAGAAGGAGGAGGAGATGGTGGAGGAGGAGATGATGGAGGAGAAGGTGTGGCAGAAGAGGAGGAGGGAGGAGGAGGAGGAAGGTGTGGCAGAGGAGGAGGAGGAGGAGATAGTGGAGGAGGAGGAGATGATGGTGTGGAGGAGGAGGAGGAGGAGGAGCTGGAGGGGAGGAGGGAGGAGGAGTAAATGGTAGGGAGGAGAAATAGTGAAGTGAGCGAGGAGGAGGAGGAGGAGGAGGAGGAGGAGGGGAGCAGGAAGAGGAGAAGGTGTGGCAGAGAGGGAGGAGAGTGGAGGAGGAGGAGGAGGAGAAGGGTGTGCAGAAGAGGAGGAGATGGTGGAGGAGGAGGAGATGGGGGAGGGGATGAGGAGGAGGAAGGTGTGGCAGAAGGAGGAGGAGGAGGAGGGGGAAGGTGTGACAGAAGGAGGAGGAGAGGAGATAGTGGAGGAGGAGGAGATGATTGGTGGTGGAGGAGGAGGGAGGAGGAGGAGCTGGAGGAGGGAGAAGGAGGAGTAATGGTAGAGGAGGAGAAAATAGTGAAGTGGAGCTGGAGGAGGGAGGAGGAGGAGGAGGAGGAGATGGTGGAGCTGGAGGAGGAGGAGGATATGATGGAGGAGGAGGAAGAGGATGAAGGTGTGGCAGAAGGAAGAGGAGGAGGAGATGGTGGAGGAGGAGGAGGAGGAGAAGGGTGTGGCAGAAGGAGGAGGAGATGGTGGAGGAGGAGAAGGAGGAGGAAGAAGAGATAGGGGAGTAGGAGGACGAGGGAAAGAAAAAAAATAAAAGAAAAAATAAAGAGAACGAAGGAAACGAAGAGGAGGAGGTAAAGAGACAAACAAGTGAAAAAATAAGAATCATCTAAAATTGAGGTAGATTAAAAGGAGGAATATTAAAAAAAGGAAAGAAAAGTAGGAGAAATAGTGGATGAAATGTCTGAAAAGAGAAAGGAAGTAAAGGGGATGACTATGAAAGAGGAAGTAGGACACCAGCGAGAAGAAAGCAGAGAAAGACAAAGCTAAAAAAAAAAAAAAGAAGATAGAACAAAGAAAAAAACATAAGAAAAAAAATAATAAAAAAGGAAAAAATAAACAAATATATAAATCAAATAAAAAATGATAAAAAAAAAATCATGAACTTGTGAAAATAAAAGACAGAAGAATCACACATACACACATACACACACAAAACACACACACACACACACACACACAAACACACACACACACACACACACACACACACACACACACACACAAACACACACACACAACACACAACACACACACACACACACAAACACACACACACACACACACACACAAACACACACACACACACACCACCCCAACCCCCCCACCCCCACCCACCCCCACCCCACACACAGAAAATCTTCAAATTTCAAAAAAAAAAAAAAAAAAAAAAAAAAAAAAATCGATGAGATGAGTTTGAGAGTGAGAACATCATTTGCACATCAAGACAGCAGCATCCCTCCGAGCTGCAGACGTGACCGGGAGAAGATGCTGAAGGAGAGAAGAGTGAAATGAAACGAGATTTTTTTTTTTTTAATGAAAGTCTATTTGATGGGAAGCTGTGTGGGGATTCGTGCGTGTGCGTGTGCGTGTACGTGTGAGCATGTGTGTGCTTTTTTATGCATGTGTGAATGCGTTTATGTGCATGTTTATGTCAGTATGCATGTTTTTTTTTTTTTTTTAATGTAAATAGGGTTTTCTGTGTATGTATGCCGTAGGAATCTTTGCATGTATGTCTTTATTTGTATGTATGTATGTATGTACGTATATAGGAATGTAGGAATGAATGAATGGATAGATAGATGGATGGAATGACTTATGGATGGATCTATGTATGTATTGGCCTATGTACGCTTGTATTAATAGATCCATAGATTCACTGCATATCCGTCTATCCATCTGTCTATCTAGTCACCCCTCCCCTTCTACCCCTTATCCACTCATCCATATCCTATTGAAAGGTTTCCATCCACTCACAAAAGGTAAGAAGGATTCACTGGAAGAACCCCACCCCCACCCCACCCCCCTTCACCCCCTCTCCCTCCAGGCAAGGCACGAGCGCCCTTGGCTTACGCCCACAGCGATTAGCGCGTGCTGGAGGTTGGTGGTTGAGGGGGTGGGGGGAGGGCGGGAAGGAGGGGAGGGAGAGGGGTGGGAGGGTGAGGGACGGAGAAGGGGAGGGAGAGGGGTGTGAGAGGGATGTGAGGGATGTGAGGGGAAGAGGAAGGGGTGAGGGGGAGGAGAGGGGGGAGGGGTCTCAGGAGGAGAGATTAGGAAGAAGGAGAGGGAGAGGGGGATGAGAGGGATGTGAGGGGAAGAAAGAAGGAAATGGGGGTAGGGAGAGGAGTGGGAGGGGTCTCAGTGGGAGAGGAGAGGGACAGAGAGATTAGGGAGAAGGGGAGGGAGAGGGGATGAGAGGGGATCTGAGGGGAGATGGGAATGGAGAGAGGAGTTAGGAAGTGCTGGGAAGGAGTAGAATAGGGAGAGGGGGAGAAGGGGAAAGGATGGAAGACGATTAGGATTTCTGGCGAAGAATGGAGAGGGAGAGCAGAGTAAAGGGGAGAGGGAGGGGAATCAGGGAGTGTTGGGAAGGAGGAGAGGCGAGGGGATAGGGTAGGGGGGGGTTATAGAAGGGAATGGAAAAGGAAAACGGATAATTGCATACCCGAAAAAGCAATAATTTCTTGATTGTATTTTCTTGTTTCTTAAATTTTTGCTTCTCTCTCTCTTTCCTTTTTCCATGATAATTATAATGACTAAACGACACTGATCTAACAAAATAAATGAAAGAAAGAAAGAAAAAAAACATATTTAATAATCCTCAATGTAGTACTAATGGCAACAGTAAATGACAGAATATATATATATATATATATAATATATATATATATATATATATATATATATATATATATATATATATATATATATATATATATATATATATATTTTTTTTTTTTTTTTTTTTTTTTTTTTTTTTTTTTTTTTTTTTTTTTTTTTTTCTTTTCTTTTCTTTTTTTTTTCTTTTTTTCTTTTTTTTTTCTTTCTCTAACCCATTACTATAATCTTAAATATTATAAATATTGTTATCATTACTTTAATGTGTCATTTTCTTTATTATCATTATGATTGTTGTTATCATTAATATTTCATATTATCATTATTATCATCATTTATATCATCATCATCACTATTAGCAACATTACTGTCATTCCAGTTTTCTTTTCTTTATCATTATTATTACCATTTTTCGTATCTTTACCATCATTATTATTATCATTGTTACCATCAATATTATTACAGTTATCATCATTATTACTATTAACACTAGTATTAGTACTACCATCAGCACACATACATACATATATACGTAAAGATAAGTGGAGAGATATTTAGATAAATGGATAGAACTAGCGAAGAAGAGGAAGAGAAGATAGACAGAAGACAGAAGAAGCGAAGAGATAAACAGATAAATGGATAGAAGAAGAGAAGAGATAAACAGAGTAGAAAGAACAAAAACAAAAGAACAAAATTGCTCCTATAATGAAGGAGGTGAAGGTAAAATAATGCAGTGAAAGTGACATAATGTACACAAGAGAAACGGCGATAAGGAGATAGACAGAAAAGGAGATAGAGGTAAAAGATGAAGAAAAATAGATAGATACATAGGTGGAGATATATAAGTAGATGTAGAGAGATAGAGAGATAGAGAGATAGATAGATAGACAGAGAGAGAGAAAGAGAAAGAGACATTGGAAGAGATACAAATAAAACAAAAACATAGAAATGAAGAGAGAGAAACCGAAAGAAATAAGAAGAGACAGACAGACAAAGAGAAAGATCTCAAAACACGCCCACAAACAAAACACGACAGACCACCGCCCACACCACCAACTTGTCTCCACCTCGCCGCCCACCTCCGCCCATCCAGATCCTGTGTGCACCTGTGATATTGACCTCACAAACCTTCCCACCCACACTTTCATGTAAGGAAAAATGTGTGTGTGTGTGTGTGTGTGTGTGTGTGTGTGTGTGTGAGGTGTGTGTGCGTGTGTGAGATGTAGGTGGGACGGAAAGATGAAGAGAGAGAGAGAAAGAGATGGAGGTGATACAAGAGAAGAGAGAGAGAGAGAGAGAGAGAGAGAGAGAGAGAGAGAGAGAGAGAGAGAGAGAGAGAGAGAGAGAGAGAGAGAGAGAGAGAGAGAGAGAGAGAGAGAGAGAGAGAGAGAGAGAGAGAAGAGAGAGAGAGAGAGAGAGAGAGAGAGAGAGAGAGAGAGAGAGAGAGAGAGAGAGAGAGAGGAGAGAGAGAGAGAGAGAGAGAGAGAGGGAGGGAGAGGGAGAGAGAGAGAGAGAAAAAAAAGTAGTGGGACGGAAAGATGAAGAGAGAGAGAGAGAAAGAGATAGACAGATCGATAGATAGAGAGAGACAGAAAGAGTTCAGAAGCGAACTGTACATGAAAAAAAAAAACCCCTCCATCTGCGGGAGAAGGGAAGGAAAGAAGTTGAGAAGCGTTGGAGAAGGAAGAGAGGAAAAGGAGGAGTAGTGGAGAAGTCGAGGAGGAGAAAGGGGAGAGGAGGAGAAGGGAAGGAAAGAAGTTGAGAAGCGTTGGAGAAGGAAGAGAAGAATGGGGAGAAGGAGGAGAAGTCGAGGAGGAGAAAAGGGTTGAGGAGGAGAAGGGGGAAGGGAGGGGAGAAGCGTTGGAGAAGGAAGAGAAGAAGAAAAGAAGGAGGAGGAGTTGAGGAAGGAAAGAAGTTGAGAAGCGTTGGAGAAGGAAGAGAAGAAGGGAGGGAGGAGTAGTGAAGTCGAGGAGGAAAAAGGGGAGAGGAGGAGAGAAATGAAGGGAGGGGGAGAAGCGTTGGAGAAGGAAGAGAGGAAAAGGAGGGAGGAGGAGTGGAGAAGTCGAGGAGGAGAGGGGGAAGGAAAGAAGTTGAGAAGCGTTGGAGAAGGAAGAGAGGAAAAGGAGGGAGGAGGAGTGGAGAAGTCGAGGAGGAGAAAGGGGAGAGGAGGAGAGGGGGAAGGGAGGGGGAGGAGACTCTTGCCCTGACCACTTGCCTCGCTCCCATGACTTAAAAAGGCAGTCGCTTCATGGCAGTCAAGAATTCATTCATCTGCCGGGGATTTTGTTGAAGTGCAGGTTTCCTCTTGTCGTAATGGCTTCATCCGCCTGTAAGCATGATGAATGGGCATCACTCCATCACTCCACCATCTCTCATCTGTTGTGGTGAGAGAAGTGAGTGGGAAAAGAAAGAAGGAGAGAAAGAAAATGAGAACGTAGAGGAACACTCCACCATCTTTCATCTGTTGTGGCGAGAGAAGTGAGTGGGAAAGAAGGAAGGAGAGAAGGGAAATGAGAACGTAGAGGAACACTCCACTATCTCTCATCTATTGTGGTGAGAGAAGTGAGTGGGAAAGAAGGAAGGAGAGAGAGAAAATAAGAACGTAGAGGAACACTCCACCATCTCTCATCTGTTGTGGTGAGAGAAGTGAGTGGGAAAGAAGGAAGGAGAGAAGGGAAATGAGAACGTAGAGGAACACTCCACTATCTTTCATCTGTTGTGGTGAGAGAAGTGAGTGGGAAAGAAGGAAGGAGAGAAGGGAAATGAGAACGTAGAGGAAACTTCCACCATCTTTCATCTGTTGTGGCGAGAGAAGTGAGTGGGAAAGAAGGAAGGAGAGAAGGGAAATGAGAACGTAGAGGAACACTCCACCATCTTTCTCTTGTGTGGCGAGAAGTGAGTGGGAAAGAAGGAAGGAGAGAAGGGAAATGAGAACGTAGAGGAACACTCCACCATCTTTCATCTGTTGTGGCGAGAGAAGTGAGTGGGAAAGAAGGAAGGAGAGAAGGGAAATGAGAACGTAGAGGAACACTCCACTATCTCTCATCTATTGTGGTGAGAGAAGTGAGTGGGAAAGAGAAGGAGAGAGAGAAAAAAGAACGTAGAGGAACACCACCATCTCTCATCTGTTGTGGTGAGAGAAGTGAGTGGGAAAGAAGGAAGGAGAGAAGGGAAATGAGAACGTAGAGGAACACTCCACTATCTTTCATCTGTTGTGGTGAGAGAAGTGAGTGGGAAAGAAGGAAGGAGAGAGAGAAAATGAGAACGTAGAGGAACACTCCACATCCTCATCTGTTGGGGTGAGAGAAGTGAGTAGGAAAGAAGGAAGGAGAGAGGGGAAAGGAGAAAGTAGAGGAAAAGCGAAGGACGGAAAAGAAGAGTGAGTGGGAAAGAAGGAAGGAGAGAGAGAAAATGAGAACGTAGAGGAACACTCCTCCATCTTTCATCTGTTGTGGTAAGAGAAGTGAGTGGGAAAAGAAGGAAGGAGAGAAGGGAAATGAGAAAGTAGAGGAATAGCGAGGACGGGAAAAGAGAAGTGAGTAGGAAAGAAGGAAGGAGAGAAGGAAAATGAGAACGTAGAGGAAAAGCGAGGAAGGGAATTGGGTCACTCCATCATCTCTCATCTGTTGGGGTAAGAGAAATGGGAAAGAAAGAAGGAAAGAAGGAAAATGAAAACGCAGAGGAAAGGCGAGGATGGGAAATGGGAACGGACGAGTAAGGAGGAAGGAGAGAAGAGAAGGGGAGTGATGAGGTTACTGGAAGGAGAGAAGGAGGGAGGAGGGAGGGAGAAAGGGAAGGGAGGAAGGAGGGAGGGAGGGAGGGAAGAAGGGAGGGAGGGAAGAAGGGAGGGAAGGAGGGAGGGAGGAGGGAAGGAGGGAGGGAGGGAGGGAAGAAGGAGGGAGGGAAGGGGGGGGGGGAAAGAAGGAATGGAAAGATAATTAGAGCGTATGTGGGAAGGAGGGAGGAAGAGAAAGGGAACGATAGTACTGGAAGGGAGAAGGGAAGGAGAGACGATTAGAACGTATGAGTGAAGAATGGAAACGAGGAAGGAAAAGGGAAGGGAAGGAACGTAAAAGAAATAACAACCGACCAAAACCTTCGCAACTTCTTCACAAAAACGAAAAAGAAAAGAAGAAAAGAAAAGAAAGAAAGAAAAAAACTGAGAGAGAACCCACTCCCAATCTCTTAAACCTAAAAAAAAAACGAAAAAATAAACACATCAAACTACAGACTAACCCCACCAATCATTTGACCCATTTTTAAAAGGGAGAAAAACGAAAAAAAAGAAGGATTTCGGATATAGAACACAAGCGCGCCGTATTCATGGCACACTTTCTTTGTTTCCTGCCTCACCCGCTGTGGAAATCGAGGTTACTGCTCCCAAAAAGTCGTGTCTATCCTCAACCGTAAAGGCAATAATCGATGAGAATGGACTTTGCAAACAAGAAATAAACAAACAAACAAAAACATACATATGGTCTTGGCAAACTGGAAACAAACAAACAAAAAAACACATGGACTTTGCAAACAAGAAACAAACAAACAAACAAACAAAAACACATGGACTTTGCAAACAAGAAAAAAACACATGGTCTTTGCAAACAAGAAAATAAACATGTGGACTCTGCAAACAAGAAAGAAAGAAACAAACAAAAACACACACACATGGCCTTTGCACACAAGAAACTAAACAAAACAAAAAAAACATACACATACTCACACATACACACACACACACACACACACACACACACACACACGCACGCACGCACGCACACACACACACACACACACAATATATATATATATATATAATATATATATATATATATATATATATATATATATATATATATATATATATATATATATAATAATATATATACATATATAACCAAATAAAAAAAGAAAGATTAATGTTTACCTTTTCGCAGGAAGGAGAGAGAGATAAAAAAAGAGAAAGACAGAAGGAAAGAATGATGATATATATATGAATGAATTTTGCTCTTATCACTTAGCTCATCTTACACAGTTATTTATCAGCGTCCGTCTTATTATTGTTTGTTTATATGTTCTGTTTCATACTCGATCATTCCTTTCACTCTTAATCTTTGTCCTTGTCACCTTTATATTCTGTTTACTTTCCTCTTCCTCTCTCTCTCTGTCTTTCTGTCTGTCTGTCTCTCATTCACTCTTTGTCTGTCTGTCTACCTCTCACTCACTCGCTGTGACTCTTAATCTCTCTGTCTGTCTATGTCTCTCATTCACTCTCTTTCTCTTGTCTGTCTGTCTCTCACTCACTCCTCTTTCTCTCTCTCTCTCTCTTGTCTGTCTGTCTCTCAGTCACTCCTTATCTGTCTCTATCTCTTACTCTCTTTGTCTGTCTCTCAGTCACTCCTTATCTGTCTCTATCTCTTTCTTACATATTCTCTCTGTCTCTCTCTCTCTCTCTCTTACTCTCTTTGTCTGTCTCTCAGTCACTCCTTACCTGTCTCTATCTCTTTGTCTGTCTGTCTGTCTGTCTGTCTGTCTCTCTCTCTCTCTCTCTCTCTCTCTCTCTCTCTCTCTCTCTCTCTCTCTATCTCTCTCTCTCTATCTATCTCTATTCTCTTTCTCTCTTTATCTCTCTCTCCTCTTTTATCTCCTTTAAATCAATTGACGACAAATTCTTCCCCTGACCCATATCCTCTGGATTCCAAGGAAGAATCTTTTTATAACTCTTTGTTCCAGGCTGACCTAATGACCCGATTCTCCTCCTCTCCCTTTGGGCTGCTCGCTCCCTTCTCTCTCTCTCTCTCTCGTTTACTCTCGTAATCTCTCTCTCTCTCTCTCTCGTTCTCGTTTGTCTTTCCTTCTGTCTCTCTAGTTTACTCTCGTAATCTCATTTCTCTCTCCTTCTCTCTCTCTCGTTTACTCTCGTAATCTCTCTCTCTCTCGTTTACTCTCGTAATCTCTCTCTCTCCGTTACTCTCGAATCTCTCTCTCTCCTCGTTCTCATTCGTCTCACCTTCTCTCTCTCTCGTTTACTCTCATAATCTCTCTCTCTCTCTCGCTTTCTCATTTCTCTCTCCTTCTGTCTCTCCAGTTTGCTGTTATAATCTCCCTCTCTGTCGCGTTCTCATTTCTCTCTCCTTGTCTCTCTCTCTCGTTTACTCTCGTAATCTCTCTCTCTCTCTCTCGTTCTCGTTTGTCTTTCCTTCTGTCTCTCTAGTTTACTCTCATAATCTCTCTCTCTCTCTCGTTCTCATTCGTCTCTCCTTCTCTCTCTCTCGTTTACTCTCATAATCTCTCTCTGTCTGTCTGTCTCTCTCTCTCTCTCTCTCTCTCTCTCTCTCTCTCTCTCTCTCTCTCTCTCTCTCTCGATCTCTCTCTCATCTCTCTCTCTACATCTCTCTCTCTCTCCTCTCTCTTCTTCTCTTCTCTCTTCCCTCTCTCCCTCGTCATCTCTCTCGTCTCTCTCTCTCTCCCCTCCCCTCTCCTCTCCTCTCCCATCTCTCTTCTCATGTTCTCATTTCATTCTCTCCCTTCTCTCTCGTCGTTTTACTCCCCCTAATTCTTCTCTTACCTCCTCGTTCTCATTTCTCTCTTCCTTTTCTCGTCTCATCTCGCTTGCTGTTTATCTCTCTCTCTCTCTCTTCGGTTTCCTTTCCTCTCCCTTCCTCTTGTATCGTTTTACTCTCATAATCTCTCTCTCTCTCTCGTTTTCTCATTTCTCTCTCCTTCTCTCTCTCTCCCGCTTGCTGTTATAATCTCTCTCTCTCTCGTTCTCAATCCTCTTACTTCCTCTCCTTCCTCTCTTTCTCTTCTCCCTTATCTCTCTCGTTCTCATTCCTTTTACGTCTCCTTCCCTCTCTTTGCCCCTCTCCCTCTGTCTCCCTTTTCTCTTCTCTTTATCCTCTATCTTCTCCTACCCATTTTATCTCTCATCCATTATTCTTTTCTGACGTTTCTCTTCCTTTTACCTTCCTCCCTTTGACCTTCTACCTCCACTTCTCTTCTCTGCTCCCTCCCTACCTCCTGTCCATGCCTTCTCTGTCGTTTCTTCCTAATCTCTCTCCACCTATCCCTCTTCTCTCGTCCACAACTTCCTGTTCCTTTAAATCCTTTCCTCTCCTTTTTTTCATCCCCTTCTCCTCTACAAACCCCCACCCACCCCCCCTCCACACACCCCCACCTACCACCCCCCCCTCTCCCCAAAAAAATCTGTCTACCCCACCCCCTGCCACCCCCCTCTCTCTCTCTCTCTGTGCTGTCTTGTCTGTCTGTCTTCATCGTTCTCGCCTTTTCTCTTCTCTCTCTACCTCCTTTCTCTTCTCTCCTCTCTCTCTCTCTCCTCTCATCCGTCTCTCCTCTCTCATCCTTCTCTCTCCTCCTCTTCTCTTCTCTCCTCCTCCTCTCTCTCTCTCTCTTCTCACTCCTTCTCTCTCCTCCTCGCCCTCTCACTCTNTAACCATCCCACTTTCGCAAGGAAATGAGGAGAGAGAGAGCAGAGGAGAAAAAGAGGGAAACGAGAGGGAGAGAGAGAGAGAGAAGAGACCGAAGAGAGAGAGAGAGAGAGAAGAGAGAGAGAGAGAGAGAGAGAGAGAGAGAGAGAGAGAGAGAGAGAGAGAGAGAAGAAGGAAAATGAGAGAGAGGGAGAGAGAAAAGGAGGAAAGAGAGAGAGAGAGAAATGAAGGAAAGAGAGAGGGAGAAAGAAAAGAAGGAAGAGAGAGAGAAAAAAAGAGGAAGGAAAGAGAAGAGAGAAAAGAGAGAGAGAAAAGAAAGGAAAGAGAGAGAGAAAAAAGAAAGGAAAGAGAGATAAGAAAGGAAAAACAGGAGAGAAAAGAAGGAAAGAGAGAGAGAAAAAAAGAAGGAAAGAGAAAGAGAAAAAAAAGAATGAAAGAGAGAGAGAAAGAAAAGGAGGAAAGAGAGAGAGAGAGAAAAGAAGGAAAGAGAGAGAGAGAGGTAAAGAAGGAAAGAGAAGAGAGAGAGAGAAAAGAAGAGCGAGAGGAGAAAAAAAGAAAGGAAAGAGAGAGAGAGAGAGAGAGGAAAAGAAGGAAAGAGAGAAGAGAAAAAAAAAACGAAAAGAGAGCAAGGGCCCAACGAAGGCGAGAAGAGACAAAGGGCTTTAAAAAAAAAACGGTCCTCCACCCCGTCCTTCTCTTCCTCGTCCTCCGGATCGTCCCTTTAGGTGTATCTCCCCGCACCGATCTCCCAAGCACTTAATAATTTTGAAAAGCAATCGTCACACGGAGGTATCCAATCCCTTCTTACGGTAGCGGATTCTCCATTTGTGTCCCTATGCTTCATCCCGTGGCGTGAGAGACGGGGAAATGACGTCTTTATGACACGCTGTTGCCGATTCATTATATATGTCTTTACTGTGTGTGGAATGGCGCCCGTTGAGGGAGAAGAGCGAGGGAAGGAGACAGATAGATAGACAGATAGATAGACGGTGTGTGCGTGAGGGAGGGGAAGGGAGACAGATAGATAGACAGATAGATAGACAGACGGTTGAGCAGGAAGGTAGTACAGACGGCAAAGAACAGAGAGACAGATTAATGGATAGATAGACTATAATAAGAAAGGGAGAGTAGGATAGAGAATATGAAAGAAAGAGAGACAGATAAACAGATAAATAGAGAGAGAGAAAAGAAAGAGGGTTGAGCAGAAAGGTAGACAAACGGAAAAGACAGAGAGACAGATTAACGGATAGATAGATATATAGAGAGGGAGAGTAGGATAGAGAGTATGAAAGAGAGAGAGAGACAGATAAACAGATAGATAGAGAGACAGATAGATAGACGGTTAAGTAGGAAGGTAGACAAACGGAAAGACAGAAAGACAGATTAACGGATAGATAGACATATAGAGAGGAGATAGGATAAGAAAGTAATGAAAGAGAGAGAGACATATAAACAGATAGATAGATAGAGAGATAGATAGACGGTTGAGCAGGAAGGTAGACAAACGGAAAGACAGAGAGACAGATTAATGGATATATAGACATATAGAGAGGGAGAGTAGGATAGAAAGTATGAAAGAGAGAGAGAGAGAGATAAACAGATAGATATATAGAGAGAAAATACAAGAGGATTAAGCAGAAAGGTAGACAAACGGAAAGATAGAGAGACAGATTAATGGATAGGTAGACATATAGAGAGGGAGAGTAGGATAGAAAGTATGAAAGAGAGAGAGACAGATAAACAGATAGAGAGAGAGAGAGAAAAGAAAGAGGGTTAAGCAGCAAGGTAGACAAACGGAAAGACAGAGAGACAGATTAACGGATAGATAGACAAATAGAGAGGGAGAATAAGAGAGAGAATATGAAAGAGAGAGACAGATAAACAGATAGACAGACAGACAGACAGATAGACGGTTGAGCAGGAAGGTAGACAGATGGAAAGACAGAGAGACAAATTAACGGATAGATAGACAAATAGAGAGGGAGAGAAGGATAGAAAGTATGAAAGAGAGAGAGACAGATAAACAGACAGAGAGAGAGAGAGAAAAGAAAGAGGGTTAAGCAGCAAGGTAGACAAACGGCAAGACAGAGAGACAGATTAACGGATAGATAGACATATAGAGAGGGAGAGTAGGATAGAAAGTATGAAAGAGAGAGAGAGAGAGATAAACAGATAGATATATAGAGAGAAAATACAGAGGATTAAGCAGAAAGGTAGACAAACGGAAAGATAGAGAGACAGATTAACGGATAGATAGACATATAGAGAGGGAGAGTAGGATAGAGTATGAAAGAGAGAGAGGCAGATAAACAGATAGATAGAGAGAGAGAAAAGAAAGAGGGTTAAGCAGAAAGGTAGACAAACGGAAAGACAGAGAGACAGATTAACGGATAGATAGACATATAGAGAGGGAGAGGAAGATAGAGAGTATGAAAAAAGAGAGACAGACTAATATAAACAGATAAACAGATAGATAGAGAGAGAAAAGAAAGAAACAGGCAGACAGACAAGTAAACAAACACACAGACACACCCAGAGAGTATGTGCGTGTCCTTCTCTCTCTCTCTTCTATCCCCTGTCTATCCCCAGTCCCACCTACACCTCATGTAATATAAAAACAGCTAACGTCTCTTTTTATGACATCTTATTCTTCTTCTCTGTTGTCAGTGTCAAGGAAAGAAAATAGCCAGCGGGTATTATCGTATCATTCTGATTATTTTTCCCTGTTTCGTGATGAACAAAGGAGAAATAATGCTTTTCTTGCTCTAAAATCGGATGTATTACGAAACGTAAACAGAAATGTTCTTATATTTACCTTGTACATTGCATTAACAGAGGGGAGGAATGAGAGTGGGGAAGGAAGAAGAGAGAGAGAGAGAGAGAGAGAGAGAGAGAGAGAGAGAAGAGAGAGAGAGAGAGAGAGAGAGAGAGAGAGAGAGAGAGGAGAGAGAGAGAGAGAGAGAGAGAGAGAGAGAGAGAGAGAGAGAGAGAGAGACAGAGAGAGAGAGAGAGAGAGAGAGAGGGAGGGAGGGAGAGAGGGAATGGAGACAGATGGAGAGAGAGAGGGAGAGAGGGAAGGAGGGAGAGAGAGAGAGAGGAGGAAAGGAGGGAGGGGGAGAGTGAGAAATAGGGAGAGAGAAATAAAGAGAGAGCAAGAGAGAGATAAAGAGAGCAAGAGCAAGAGAGAGACAGAAAGAGAGTGTGTGTGGAGAGAGAGAGAGAGAGAGAGAGAAAGAGAGCAAGACAAAGACACACACACACCGAGAGAGAGAGAGAGAGAGAGAGAGAGAGAGAGAGAGAGAGGGGGGGGAGGGAGGGAGAGGGAGGGAGGGAGGAGGGAGAGAGAGAGGGGGGGAGAGTGAGAAAGAGGGAGAGAGAAATAAAGAGAAAGCAAGAGAGAGAGAGAAAGAGAGAGAAAGAAGAGACAAGAGAGAGAAGAAAAAGACAGAGACAGAGAGAGAGAGAAAGAAAGAGACAGAGAAGAAACAAAGGCAGAGATAGACACATAAAGACAAATTGAGAAACAGACAGACAGAAAATTTAGTCATGGATACTAAAACGGTGAATCTAATCAGATATTCATAATGTTGATTTTATTTATTACTCTTCGTTAATCAATGACACAAATTTTACGTATTCTGTAGATTGATTTATGTACCCAAGCACTGATAAGATTGAGTCATATTTCATAATTCAAGATGCTTATTATGTAGATATTTCGTATATTAACTCAAATACGGTGATCTAATGATTGTTTTTTTTTCTTTTTTCTTATCAAATCTTAATCGATATTAATTGTAATTATATGGCAATCATTGGTACAATTCTTTGGGTAAGTTTATATGAAGAAGATATTAGATATTATCATTTAGGAAAAAAAGTGAAAAAGGCAGACAAATTGACACAGTATTGAAGTCCCATCTCTGCGCTGGTGTTTGACTATATCACCATATTACTCTCTCTCTCTCTCTCTCTCTCTTTCTCTCTTTCTCTCTTTCTCTCTTTCTCTCTCTCTCTCTATCTCTCGCTCTTTCTCTCTCTGTCTGTCTGTCTGTCTGTCTCTCTCTCTCTCTCTCCTCTCTCTCCTCTCTCTCATCTCTCTATCTCATGCTCTCTCTCTCTCTCCATCGTCTTCCTGATCCACCCACCTCTCTCACACAGACACACGAACACAACACACAGTAGCTCTTTTGCTTCTGTCTCCTCTCCCTCTCGGGATCCCGCGAGATCACAGTTACTATGCACAAGAG
Source organism: Penaeus vannamei (assembly GCF_003789085.1). Taxonomy (NCBI): domain Eukaryota; kingdom Metazoa; phylum Arthropoda; class Malacostraca; order Decapoda; family Penaeidae; genus Penaeus; species Penaeus vannamei. The sequence goes on along the minus strand of NW_020870219.1, from coordinate 598,519 downwards.
TGGACATACAAGCTCTACTCTCACATCATCCTAGGCATTCGCGGGGCCTGCCAGCCCTCTCTCTCCTTGCCGACCTTACTGCCCCGTGGGATTATCCCCCCGCTTCTGCACAAGCGCCCACCCATCCCCTCTTCGATTACCCCTCCGCCCACCACGCTCTCGCTCCCCTCCGCGGCCTGCGGACGCGGACGCCTAACCACTATACAGCCGTAGGACTCCAGTCCACCAGGGGTACCACTCCCCCGACGCGCGCTAGCCCTTGGTACTAAGCTCGCTCCCCGCAGGACCGAGGAAAGGCTTCTTTGCGCTTCTGACTGTTCGTTCTTCTTCTCATCTTTAGCTACTCTTCTCGTTCCTTTTCGTCGTCTTCCTTCTCTCCTCTCCTCGTCTCTCTCTCTCTCTCCTCTTCCTCCTCTTTCCTCTCTCGTTCTCTCTATCTCTCCCTCTGCGTTTGTCTCCTCCTCCGTCTCGTCTCTTCCCTCTCCTCTCTCCGATCATCTCTGCATCTCATAGCCCCTCCTCTCATCTCTCTCCCTCCATCTCTACTCATAATACTATATGTATTGTATATATTATATATATATACTTCATCTATACTTTTCTATTTCTATATTCTCTTTCTGTTATCTTATTCACCAGGCTCGCTTACTATACTCTTTATGAATATTTGAGTCTACTAGTATCGATCTGTATGTTTAAATATACAAATTTAACCTTATAAAAAAAAATAAATATAATAAATAAAAATAAAATCAATGAAGTAACAAATATAAAAAAGAGTAGTGAGAATATTGCGTGTCCAAACTAATGTATTAATAATAGTACATTTTATATCAAAGCATATTCTAATAATGATATCAGATCTGAAGACGTTATATATATAGCTGTGGATATATTTTCGAGTGAGGAGAAAATCCTATCACTCACGTGAGACTAGTACGTGAGCGCTATTCTGTGATACTGAGGCACATATATAGGCGCCGGGACGGCTCACTAGGCGCTTATATACATTCACGGTACATCATAACTACGAGTGAACATAATAATAAGTATATTAGCGTTCACGACGGAGGTGAGTACGAGGTGTATTAGGAATATATATATATATAGCTTATATGAACGGTCCGTTAATATAGTAGCATGTATATTAATGTATATATATATAGAGAGAGAGTATAGCTCAACTTACCTCGTAGGGCATTATTAAATAGCAGTAACGTATATATAATAGGATACATAGCTCATGAGTGCGTCGCTATACCAGAGTATATACGTTATAAGTGAGCTAAAATATAGCTACGGCAAGCCGAGGTTAGTGTGCATGTGTGTTGTGATGTGGCGTGTGGGTGTGTGTGTGTGTGTTGGTTGTGTGTAGCTGCTGTGTCGTCCGCATGTGTTGTAATGTGTGTTCCGATA
>NW_020870219.1:590910-597077 GCF_003789085.1 Penaeus vannamei | reverse complement strand
ACGTCAGAAATTCTAACGTTATTTCATCCCAACCCCTTCATCACTATCGCTTAATCTACTTGGTCTTTAGATAGATAGAATAGATAGGCAATGTCAGTGGACTCTACGGAGGTTCGGTCTGGGAAGGTCTTTGGCTGGTCTTTATGGATCTTGGGCTTAGTACTGATGTTTATCTCACTCTCTCTCTGTCTCTCTCTCTCTCTTCCTTTTTGTTTCTTTCTCAAAATCGCTCTGTCTTCTGTATATGTCTTTTTCTTGTTGTCATATATATGTGTGTGGTATGTGTCTATATATATAATATATTAGATATATTATAATTATATTAATATATATATAAATTATATTTATATATAATATAGATAAATATTACATATAATATATATTATATATAGGTATAGTATATATATATATATTGTATATAATATATATATATATATATATATATATATATATATATATACATACATATATATATATATATATATATATATATATATATGTATATATATATATATATATATATTATATATATATATAGGTTATATTATGTATATGTATATATATATATATAATATATATATATAGTAGATATATTATGTATATATATATACTATATAATGAATGAGGAGGAGAAGGGAATAGGGGTCCGGGGGTGGGTGAGAGAGAGAGACGAGAGAGAGAGAGAGAGGGATGGGGGGAGAAATATACTATATAATAATGATGGTAGGTAGTGGGTGAGAGAGCTATAACATAATTATATATACTACATATATATATTATATATATACATATATATATATATTTCATATATATATATACTAGTAATATCCCATTATATATATATATATATATATATGTGTAACAATATCCACCCATATATATATATATATATATAGTGTATATATATATGATATAGAATATGAAGGTATAGTATATGGATATATATATATATGTAGTATATATATATATGAGATGAAACTTAGTGAGTAGGTAGGGTAGTATATATATGGGATGAGGGTGGGTAGTGGAATATAGTGATACTTCTATATATATATATAATATGGATATATATATATATATAATATATATAGTAGTATATATAGACAGAGGGGCTAAGAGAAAAACATAATAATACGATATAAAAAATATACAATAGTTTATCATACATATAACATATTCGTACTGGCGAAATCCGGAACATTGAATTTGGGCATTAATTTGTGACTATTAGAGTCGTCTTTATCTTATTTTATTCTCCCACTTATTCAGCATTCAACTCCAGCCCTCTCCACATCGCTCGCCTCATTTTCCCACGAATTTATTACCCCTCTTTCCCTACGTCTGCTTTCCTCCGGTCGTGATAGCCTGGGTGTTCGATCGCGCTCTGGCTACCTCCTCCTCCCTCTATTCTCTTCCTTTGAATCTCTCATTCCCTCCTTATTTCTTTCCCTCCTGTTCTCTCCCTCTGCACCGCCTTACCTAACCACGCGGGCGGACGAAACCGTATCAGCTTCCCGGTGCGGTCAGTGATCCTGGGCTGCCGCCCCTGTCGGGCCTGCCGCGGCGGTGGCTGTTCTCCTTCCTATCCCTGCTATTCCGATAATCCCTTCCCTTTAAATCCCTTCCTTCCAGTCGCCACCTCTCCCCACTAGGCATCCGCTCCCGGAGCGGCGTTCGCTGGCCGTGCATCCCTCCACCCCCGGTATACTCCGCTCCCTCTACTCTCTCTCCACTCCTCTCGCGCGGCCGGGTGGGCGCTTGCCCTCACCCCGGCTGCTCCGCTGGACACCCCGCATACTAGCCACGCCCCAGCTCTGTCCACCGTGTGCCCCCCCTATGCTGGGGAGGGGGGGGGCGCTGCACAGGAAAGGCGGGGGGGGGAGGGAGACCACAATCCCGTGGTTGTCCCGGTAGGTTGGGGGCGCTATGGGAGGGGTCAAGGATCAATAAAGATAGGGCGTTTTGATGATTCGCTTATACAGTGAGGTCAGATAACCGAGTAAGAGGAGAGAGAGAAAGGAAATGATAGGCCGAGGCAGGAGGGCGGGTGAGGAAGAATGTGTCTTTCAGATGAGAGAGGAGAAGACGAAGAGAGGGAGACCCCATCCCTCTCCCCTCTCCCCATCACCTCCCTCCCTCCCTCTCCCTATTCCTTATATCCCTTCCTATCCCTACCACCTTCTCCTCTTCCCTTTCCCTCTCCCTCGACTATGCCGTCCCCTTGGGTGAGAGAGGAGTCTTGAATGCCCCCAGTACCCGAAGACGAGAATCCCTCCGCCTCCCTCTCCCCTAGCGTCGCCGGAGTACCGGCCGCCCCAACCCCCCCCCCCCCCCCCCGCCTGATCCCCCTGGGGTCCGGCCCGATCCCTCGTGGGCGCCCATCCCCCCCATATCCCCCTTCCCCCATCCCTCTCCCATCCCTCCCTCTCCCTATCCCTTAACGCCTATCCCTCTCCCCATCCCTCCCTCTCACCATCACTCTCCCTCCCTCCCTTCAACCTCTCCCCCATTCCCCCCCCCTTCATCCCCATCCCTTCCCTCGAGATCCCCTGCTACACCCAGTCCTTCCCTGATCCGAATGCACCGCTGCCGCATTGTGCCCTCCCCTTCTCCGATGCCCATATCCGCGTGCCACCGCCTCCCTTCCGTACCCCGAGCCCGAAGCCGAGACGGAGGGCACGCCAAAGATCCCTCTCCCGTCTCCGCTTCCAGGGACCTCTCCGCCCTGTCCGAAAGTGCGGTTGAGAAGCTCTTAACACGGGGTCTCGCCTATAACATTTTTTTTTTTCTCCCCAGAAACATTTTTAACTTTGGCGCTTTCCCCTTGAAATGCGAGGAAGCGAGCGAATAAAAGGTAACGAAGAAGTTTGCGACTCTCAGCCGATCCCCCCCTCCCCCCCATCCCCCTCAATCCCCCCTCTCCCCAACACCGAAAGACGTGTATTGAAATTCTATGACAGAGAGGTAGAAAAAGGATTTGCATAATGTGGGCAGCGAGATTGATATACAACGTATTTTGGGTAAGGGAAGGGGAAGCGAAGGGGTGGGGAGGGGGAGGGTTATGGAGGGGGATTTTACTATTCGGTCCTCTCTCTCTCTCATCTCTCTCTCTCTCTACTCTCTCCTCTGCTCTGGTTTCCTGGTTTCTCTCTCTTCCTGTTTCCCTTTCCTCTTTTTCTCTCTATTATTTCTCTATTTCTCTGTTTCTCTCTCTCTGTTTCTTACGATTTCTTTCTGTTTCTGTTCTCTTTTTTCTTCTCTCTCTCTCTATTTCTCTGTTTCTCTCTCTCTCTCTCTCTCCTCTCTCATCTCTCTCTCTCTCTCTCTCTCTCTCTCTCTCTCTCTCTCTCTCTCTCTCTCTCTCTCTCTCTCTCTCTCTCTCTCTCTCTTTCTATATTCTCTCTCTCTCTCTCTCCTCTCTCTCTTTCTATCTATCTATTTATCTGTCTTTCTCTTTCTTTCCCTCGCTTACACGCTCGCTCTCTCTATCCACCTATCTATAAAAAGATATAACAAAGAATGATTTCTCATCTTCACAAAACATGTATTTGACAGGTTTCGAATTCATCTTTCAAACAGAAACATATTGTTTTTCTGACGAAGATATAATCCAAGTCGGTCAAATTATCCGCACTGTGAAGGCATCAATCTCATTCATACTTTTACACATTTGTCGTAATGAATACAGCTTCCAATCATTCAATCAGGAATCTCATCTTCTCTCTCTCTTCTCTCATCTCTTCTCATCTCTCTCTCTCTCTCTCTCTCTTCTCTCTTCTCTCTCTCTCTCTCTCTCTCTCTCTCTCTCTCTCTCTCTCTCTCTCTCTCTCTCTCTCGTCTGGTCTGCTCTGTCTATCTATGTATGGTGTGTCGTATGTTTACATTGTGTGTGTTGGGTGTGGTGTGATCTGGTGTGTGTAAGAGTTGAGTGTGATAGAGAGAGAGAGTGTGTGTGTGTGTGTGCTGGAGAGTAGAGAGAGAGACGAAGAGAGAGAAGATGAGGAGAGCAGAGAATCGAGAGAATAGAGAGAGAGAGAGAGAGAGAGAGAGAGAGGAGAGAGAAGAAGAGACTTGAGGACAGCACAGAGCAGTAGAGCCAGACAGAAAAAGGAAAAAAGGGCGCAGGACAGACCAGATGAGGACAAACAGAACAGACAGAGAGACAAACAGACAACGAGAGAGGGAATATGAAGAGACAGGAAGAAGAGAGAGAGAGAGGGAAAATCCGAGGCAGAGAGAGAGACAGAGGAGAAGGGAAGGAGAATGAGAATAGAGAGAGTAAGAGAGACAGAGAGAGAATAACAAGAAGAGGAGAAAAGAGAAAAGGAGAAGCGACAGACAGACAGGACAATAACACACACCAAAGCGAGCAACTGAAGAAAGTGAAAATAAATAACAAAAAATCTATGTATAAATAAATAAATAACAAAGCTTATAAACCGTATTCTCCCTTTTAGAAGAGTTATATCTGATGTTTCTTCCCTTTGATATATCACGGGACTTCCTCTAACCGTGACATGATAATCAATCTGGCTATATAAACCTCTTGACGTCAAAGGTCCAGTAATCCTAAATTTTAAAATCCTGAAGAGATAAAATCCATTTATTTGTCAGTTCGAGTCAGGGGAAGTTTGATGTTTTTTTTATGGAGTAAAATGAGGAAAGGGTAGGAGAGGGAGGGAGGGTAAGGGCAGGAGGGTGGTAGGTCTGTTTTTTCCGATTAAGTTTTCTCTCTTCTCTCTCTCTCTTCTCTCTCTCTTTCTTCTTCTTCTCCTCCCTAACAATCTTTCTTCTCTCTCTCCCTCACTGTTCTTCTTCTCTCTGTCTCTTTTTCTTCCTCTTTTTCTCTTTTCTTCGTCTTCTTCTCTCTGTTCTCTTTTTCTTCCTCTTTGATTCTCTTTTGAAGAGGAGGAAGCTTAGTCATATCTTCTTCTGTACTTCCTCTCTCTCTTTCTTTCTTTTCTCTCTTCGTCCTTCTCACGGAGAATGTCTTCTTCTCTCTGTCTCTCTTTTCCTTCCTATTTTTCTCTTTTCTTCTTCTTCTCTTCTTCTCTCTCTCTCTCTCTTCCTCTCTACTCTCTCTCTCTTCTCTCTCTCTCTCTCTCTCTCTCTCTCTCTCTCTCTCGTCTCCTCCTCTCTCTCTCTCTCTCCTCTCTCTCGCTCTCTCTTTCCATTCTTTCTACGCACCTCACTAACACAGCCATACGCACGTACAGTTAACACCCCCCATCTTTACACACCGAAGTCCACGCATTTTCCTGTTTAGAACTGCCATGAATACTTCTTCATAGACTTAATCCCTAGTCTGGTCGGTCTCCAATTTACTCTATCCTGTACTGTCTCTCCTTCACTATGTATCATCCTGAACTAATTTATCCGTGAATACTATAGTCGTTCGATGCCAAAAAAGAAGTCTTGGACAGAATCATCCTGAACTAATTTAATCCGTAGAAATACTATATCGTTTCGATGCAAAAAAGAATCTTGGACAATCATCCTGAACTAATTTATCCGTGAATACTAATATCGAATCTTGGACAATTTTGCGTGTATAGCCTTCTTACCCTACATTCAGAAATGAGATGTTTATGAACATTTTGCGTTTTACAATTGGGAATGTAAGATCTTATTACATGGTAAATTTACGTTTTGTATACTGTTATATTTCACAAAATAATTCAGATATATCAATGCCTAAGACACTGGGAAGGTGAATCAGAGCGTGTGTGTGTGACAGCTGCCGTGTGCATGTGTGTGTGTGTATCTGTGTGTGTTTGTGTATGATCTGTGTATGTTTGTGTAGTAAACTATTAATTCATAATCTGATTATAACATGAACCTACATGCAATGGGAGGCACAAAATCTAAAATAGAATCTGAATACAACATAAATTCATTAACCTCCCAAACCATAAATACCCCCCCCACACCCAAAACAAAAAGAGAGAAAAAACACGAAGAAAAGAAAATGAGAGACACACATGACCCCCAAACCCCCAAAAAAAAACCGACAAAGAGAAAAGAGACACTCTATGACCCACCCACAATCTCTCTCATCTTCTCTCTCTTCTCTCTCTCTTCCCTTCTCAAAAGAACGAAAGGAATCCCACAAAAGATGTCCCTCGGCCTATTCTTCGAGAGCGTGGCACGATTTTCGGAATTCTTTC
>NW_020870219.1:542392-569892 GCF_003789085.1 Penaeus vannamei | reverse complement strand
GGGGTGGGAGGAGGAATGTATTTGAGGATGATGGGGGAAAGGGGAAGGGGGGAGAGGAGGGGGAAGGGGGAAGGGGTGGGGGTTTGTTTTTGAGGATGGGTGGAAGGGGGAGGAGAGAGGAGTGGGTGGGGAAGGGGAGGGTGGTGTCTTGCTTTTGAGGGTAGGGGAGGGGGGGTTAGGGGGGGGGGGGTTTTGGGTTCTGATTTATTTTCTTTCGTTTTATTTTTTGTTGGATTTTCCGGTTTCTTTATCGTTTTTTTTCTCTTTCTCTCCCTTTCTCTCTCCTCACCCTTCCTTTCTTCTCTATCTATCTATTTATCTATCTATCTCTATCTCTTTTCCTTTGTCGTTCTCTCTCTCACTCACTCTCTATCTTTAATCGCTATCTCTCTCTCTCTCTCATCTTTTATCTCATTCTCATCCCCCTCCCCATCCCTCCCCCCAATCTCCCTCTCTCCGAACACCACTCCAAATTAATACGAATTTCGAAACAAATAAACAAAGAAATCGCCAAAAGTACTTCCACCCTTCCCTTCCCCCCTCCCCCCCCTCCCACCCCACCCCTCCTCCCAAGCCCCCACCCCCTCCTCCCAAAGCCCTCCACCCCAACCCTCCCCCCCCCTCCCCACCCCAGCTGGCAAGCAGAAAGCAGCGTCTTGTGTCGGTGACCTTTGACGCCGCGTTTGACCTCCTCGGTGACGTCGGGCGGACCGGGAAGTCGGGAAGTCGGGGGCGCTGTGTCGGGGGGGGGAGAGAGAGAGAGAGAGAGAGAGAGAGAGAGAGAGAGAGAGAGAGAGAGAGAGAGAGAGAGAGAGAGAGAGGAGAGAGAGAGAGAGAGAGAGAGGGAGAGGGAGGGAGGGAGGGAGGTTGAGAGGTGTCGGTGTTTTGGGTCGGATGGGGGGGTGGGTGTAGGAGGAGGGAAGGGAGGAGGGAGGGTGAGGGGAGGGAGGGGGGAGAGGAGGGGAGAGGGGATGGGAAAGAAGAGAAGGTTAAGGAAAGAATAAAGAAATAAAGAAAAAGACAGATGAGAACACAAAGAGTGAGAAGAGAGAAGAAAACCGAACCCCCAAAGCGAAGAAGGAGAGAGAGAGCAAGGGAGATAAGAAGCGGAAGAGGCTTATCTCGAGACCCCATCTCCTTACGCTCAGGCCGCTCCGTCCGTCCCGCCGCCGCCGCCGCTACTGTAGCCGCTACCGTCGCTTCTACCGCTACCGTAGCCCTCTCCGCCTCCCCAGCCGCTACCTACCGCCGCCGCCGCCGCTACCCGTAGCCCTCACCGCCACCGCCGCCGTCGCCTCCACCACTACCACTCGCAGCCTCCTCCGCCGCTACCGTCACCGCCTCCTCACCATCGCCCTCGCAGCCTCCGCTACCGCCTCTCACCGTACCGCCTCCCCCGCGCCGCCGCCACCATCTCCCTTCACCGCTACACCTCCCCCACCGCCACCGCTACACCTCACTCACCGCCTTCCCCGCCCCGCGCCGCACCACCACCACTCCCTCACACATCCGTAACGGGCCGCCGTAACGACCGGCCCCGCGGGTGTCGGAATGCGAGTCCTCCTTCCGCGGCGCCAGGGATTCGACGCGCTCTCGGGGCCCGTCGCGTGGGCTTCCTTCTGCGGTTGCGGGCGTTCGAATCTGTGTCTGTGCTGTCTATGTCTCTTTCGTTTTCTTCGTCTCTTTTTTTTTTTTCTTTCTTTTAAATCTTTCTAAATGTCCTCTTTTTCTCTCCTTTATTTCTTCCTCGCTCTCTCTCATTATCTCTCTCTCTCTCTCTCTCTCTCTCTCTCTTCTCCTCTCTCTCTCTCTCTCTCTCTCTCTCTCTCTCTCTCTCTCCTCTTCTCTCTCTCTCTCTCTCTCTCTCTCTCTCGTTTGAAATACGATTTGAAATCTGTCAATCTATCTGTCTATCTATCTTATACATATATCTTCTTATCTCTCTCTATTTCTGTTTCTTTATCTATTTTTGTCTTTGTCTCTAAATAATCATTCAAGTTCTTTATTTATCGCCATTTTTTTCTCGAAAAAAAAACATTTTTCTTCTCATATTTTCAAAATAAGACAAAATAAAAAATAAAAAATAAAATAAATTAGAAAAAATAAGAAAGTTTAAAAATAGAAAAAAAAAAAAATAAATAATAAAATATATAAATAAATAAACAGACAAGTTTTCGGGTGTTCTTGTTATAATAATTCGTCTCAACAGTTTCTTCACGTAGTATCGAAATAACTTTTGGCAAAAGTTCTTCAAAAAAGTTCTTCAAGCGTTCTTCAGTTGTTATTCGAAAGTTCTTCAGATATTCTTCGCGTATGTGAGTTCTTCAGATGTGTGTGTGTGCGTGTGTGTGTGTGTGTTTGTGCGTGCGTGTGTGATGCCTTTTAAGTGTTATTTAAAAGTTCTTTAGATGTTCTTCACATGTTCAAAAAGTTCGTCGACGGTTCTTCAAAGAATCTTCAATATATTGTTCAAAAAGTTCTTCAAAATGTTGACATGCAATTCAAAAGTTCTTCAAAAAGCTCCTCAAAATGTTTTTCATGTTCTTCAAAAGTTCTTCAAAAAATTATCAAAAAGTTATTCATGTTCTTCAAAAAGCTCCTAAAAGTTTTCATGTCAGAAGTTCTTCAAAAAGTTATTCATGTTCTTCATTCTCAAAAAAGTTCTTCAAAAAACGTATTCGTTATTCAAAGTTTTCAAAAAGTTATTCATTTCTTCATTTCTTCAAAAAGTTCTTCAAAAACGTATTCGTATTCAAAAGTTCTTAAAAGTTATTCAGTTCTTCATTTCTTCAAAAGTTCTTCAAAAACGTATTCGTTCTTCAAAAGTTCTTCATAAAGTTCTTAATATGTTCTTCAAAAGTTCTCGCGGGTTCACTTCAGTCAGGAGATGATACCTTGTCATGGAAACAACTTTGTCCTTGAAAGCGCTGTTTTGCTGTCATGCGCCTGTCATTGCGCGACGAGTGACATGACAGGTGACATGTGTGATGCTGTTGACAGGTACATGGATAGCGTGTCAATTGTATGTGTGTGCGTGCGTGTGCGTGCGTGTGTGTGTGTGTGTGTGCGTGCGTGTGTGTGTGTGTGTGTGTGTGTGTGTGTGTGTGTGTGTGTGTGTGTGTGTGTGTGTTGTGTCCCTCCCTCCCTCCAACACCTCTCCCATCCTTACTTCTCCATCATTCTCCCTTATCTCCCATCCTCTCCTCCTCTCTCCTCCTTATCCATCACCTCCTCCTTCCTCCCTCCTCCCTACCCCTCTCCCTACCCCTCTCCCTCTCCATTCTCCTCCTCCTCTCCCCTCCTTTCCCTCCCTCCCTTCCCTCCCCTCTCCCTACCCTCTCCCTATCCCTCTCTTCTCCCTCCCTCTCTCCCTCTCCTTTTCCTCCCCTCCCTATCCATCTCTCTCTCTCTCCTCCCTATCCATCTCTCCCTCTCCCTCCTCCCTCCCCTCCTCTCCTTTCCCTCCCTCCCCCCGCCCTCTCCTTTCCCTCTCTCCCTCCCTCCCTATCCACACTCTCCCCCTCCCTCCTATCCTATCTTCTTCCCTCCTCACCACTCCGTCCTCCCGTTCCTTCTTTCTCCTCCCTCCCTCCCTCTCCTTTCCCTCCCTATCTCCCTCCTCTTCTTCCCTCCTCCTCTCTCCACTCCCCCTCTCTCCCTCCTCCTATCCATCTCTCCCTCCTCTCCTCCCTTCCTTTTCCCTCCTCCCTCCCTCCTTCTCTCCCTCCCTATCCCTTCCTCCCTCCCTTCCTTCCCTCCTTTTATTTTTTCATCCCGACTGCGTGCTGCCGTCTTCGTTTCACAGGCCAGCTAACGGCTCCCTGTCCTTATAAGGAGAACGTCTTGGCGTGGGTGAATCTCTGTCTTTGTAGAATGTGTCTTTAGTGCCACTCTCTGCCGGACTCTGTCGATAGGCTATGTTTTTGTTTGTTGTTGTTGTTGTTTTGTTTCTCTTGTGTGTGTTTGTTTTTTGGGGGGTGCGTTTTTTTCTTTCTTTGTTTGTTTGTTTCTTTCTTTCTTGTGTGTGTTTGTTTTTTGGGGGTTTCGTTTTTCTTCTTCTTCTTCTTTCTTTCTTTCTTTCTTTCTTTCTTGTGTGTGTTTGTTGGGGGGGGTTCGTTTTTTTTTTTTTTTTTTTTTTTGTCTAGTTTCTTTATATTTCTCGGTTTTCTTTCCTTTTTTTCCCTCTTATTTATTATCCTCTTCTCTCTCTTTTCTCTCTTTCTGTCTGTCTAGCGCTTTCTCTCTCGCTTCGTCTTGTGGTGTTGTGCGTCGGCGGCGGCGGTTATGTGGGCCAGTGATGTGAGTGTGATGTGAATGTGATGTTTTTTTTTTTTTTGTGTTGTGTGTGTGTGTGTGTGTGTGTGTGTGTGTGTGTGTGTGTGTGGTGTGTGTGGTGTGTGTGTGTGTGTGTGTGTGTGTGTGGTAGAGGTGGTGTGGAGGTGGGGAGGCATTTTTCTCTTGTTTTCTGTTCTTTCTGTGGGGGGGTGGGGGGGGTTCTAATTTCCTCTCTGTCTCTCTCTGTCTTTCTTTCTTTTGTTTACTTTTTCTCTTTCTTTCTATTCTTTTTCTCTCGATCCTTGTTTTATTATCTGTCTCTCCTCCTTCCCCCTCTCTTATTCTTCCTCCTTCCTTCCCTCTCTTCCTCCCTCCCTTCCTCTCTCCCTTTCCCTCCACCTCTCCCTCCTCCTCTCCCTCCCCCTCCACCCCTCTCTCTCTCTCTCCCTCTCCCTCTCCTCTCTCCCTTTCCTTCCCTCCTCCTTTCTTCTCTCTCCTTCCCTCCCTCCCTCCCTCCCTTTCCCTCCTCTCCCTCCCTCTCCCTCCCTCTCCCTCATTAACAGTCGTAGCTGCATATTCCCCCGCCCCTAAAACACGGGAAAATGGACCTTGCATACTGAGGCGAGTTGGCAGTGTATGTCTTGCGTGTTAAGATTTCTCGTGTTGTGTTGTAGGCGAGTGTGTGCGTGATGCTGTGTTGTGTGCTGTTGTGTGTGTGTGTGTGTGTGTGTGTGCTGTGGCTGTGTGTGTGTACGTGCGTTTGTGTTTGTGTGTGGGAGTGTGTGTGTGTGGGTGTTTTTGTGTGTGTGTCTGTGTGTGTGTGATGCTATGTGTGTGCTGTGTGTGTGTGATGCTATGTGTGCTGTGTCTGTGTATGTGTGATGCTATGTGTGTGCTGTGTGTCTGTGTGTGGGTGTTTGTGTACGTGCGTTTGTGTTTGTGTGTGGAATGTGTGTGTGTGGGTGTTTGTGTGTGTGTGTCTGTGTTGTGTGTGTGTGTGTGTGTGTGTGTGTGATGTATGTGTGTGCTGTGTGTGTGTGATGCTATGTGTGTGCTGTGTGCTGTGTGTTGTGTGTGTGTGTGTGTGATGCTATGTGTGTGCTGTGTCTGTGTGTGTGTGATGCTATGTGTGTGCTGTGTGTCTGTGTGTGGGTGTTTGTGTACGTGCGTTTGTGTTTGTGTGTGGGAGTGTGTGTGTGTGGGAGTGTGTGTGTTGTGTGATGTGTGTCTGTGGTGTGTGTGTGCTATGTGTGTGTCTGTGTGTGTGTGTGTGTGGTGCTGTGTGTGCTGTGTTGTGTGTGAATGTGTTGTGCTGTGTGTCTGTGTGTGTGTGATGCTATGCTATGTGTGTGTGTGCTGTGTGTCTGTGTGTGGTGTGTGATGTATGTGTGTGATGCTGTGTGTCTGTGTGTGGGTGTTTGTGTACGTGCGTGTGTGTGTGTGGAGTGTGTGTGGGTGTTTGTGATGCTATGTTGTGTGTGTGCTGTGTGTTTGTGTGTGGGAGTGGGCGTGTGTGTGATGCTATGTGTGTGTTGTGTGTCTGTGTGTGGGTGTTTGCGTACGTGCGTCTGTGTGTGTGTGTTGTGTGTTTTGTGTGTGGGTGTTTGCGTACGTGCGTCTGTGTGTGGGTGTGTTGTGTGTTTGTGTGTGGGGAGTGTGTGTGATGCTATGTGTGTGCCGTGTGGTGTGTGTGTGGGTGTTTGTGTACGTGCGTTGTGGTGTGTGTGTGTGTGTGTGTTTGTGTGTTGAGTGGGCGTGTGTTTGATGCTATGTGTGTGTGTTGTGTGGTGTGTGTGTGTCTGGTGGGTGAGTAGGTGTGGTGTGTATGAAGGTGGGTAGGTAGGTGTGTGTGTGGGGTGTTTGTGTACGTTCGTTTGTGTTTGTGTGTGTGTGTTTTGTGTACGTGTGTTTGTGTGTGTGTTCGTATGTGTGTGTGTGTTGTATGTGTGTGTTTGTGGGTTGTGAGAGTGTGTGATTGTGTTTGTGTTTGTTGTTGTGTATTGTTGTGTGTGTGTGTGTTGTCATATACAAGAGAGAGTTTGTGTGTGTGTGTGTTTGTGTGTATCTGTTCGTATGTGTGGTGTTTGTGTGTGTGTGTGTTTCCCAAGAGTAAAAGTAGCGAAGCAAAGAGACAGTAACTTCGCAAAGGTAAATGGGACAAAGAGACAATAGCACCAATTTTTGTTCATGTTCTTTATTCTGTCTGTCTCTTCCTTTTACTTCGCTTCTTTTGTTATCACTTGCATTGTCGTGTGCTCTTCCCTCTTTTTCTCTTTTCCTTTCTCTTCTCTACTCCATCTATCCTTTTTTAATCCCTTTTCTTCTTCTCTACTTCTTCATCCTTTTTTTATTCCTTTCTCTTCTTCATCCTTTTTTTTTATTCCTTTCTCTTCTCTCTCCATCCAATCTTTTTTTATTCCTTTCTCTTCTCTCTACTTCTTCAATCCTTTTTATTCCTTTCTCTTCTTCTCTACTTCTTATCTTTTTTATTCCTTTCTCTTCTTCTCTAATTCCTTTCTCTTCTTCTCTACTTCTTTTTATTCCTTTCTCTTCTACTATACTCCATCCACCCTTCTTCTTCCTCCTCCTCCTCTCCTTTGTTCTCCTATCTCATCTTGCATTCTTCCTCTCCCCTTCTCTCATCCTGATTCTTAAATCGATTTACCACAACGAAAGGGGTCCAAGGAGAGAGAAGAAGATAGTTAAATATCGTTAATTGTTATGAGCTGATATCATTATGATTACTCGAATTATTGTAAATTAGTGAGAGTTATACTTTATTATGTTATTATGATTATTCGAATTATAATAAAAATAGTGAGAGTTATATTTTTTTATGAATTATGAGTATTATGATTATCGAATTATTATAAATAGTGAGTTTTTTATGAATTATGAGTAAGTTATTATAATTACTCGAATTATTATGATTAGTGAGAGTTATGTTATTATGATTATTCGAATTATTATAAAGATAGTGAGAGTTATATTTTTTTATGAATTATGGGTAAGATATTTTTTGTTACTAATGATATTATTGTTTAATTAGGAGCTATGTATGTTATTGTTATTATGAGTTATTGAAGTTATTATTATTATGAATTTTGTTATGAATTGTGAGTTATGTGTTATTATGAATTAACGAAGGAAGAGGAAAGAAAAAGGAAGATTAGGATAAAACAAGAAGGAGGAGGGAAGAGAAGAAGAAAAAGAAAGGAGGAGGAGGAGAAGGAGAAGGATCAGGAAGAGGAGAGGAGGAGAAGGAAGAGGGATGAGGGTGACGACAGGAGGAGGAGGCGACAGAAGGAGGAAGGGAGGAGAAGAAGGAAGATGAGGCGATAAGGAGGAGGAGGAGAAGAAAGAAGATGAGGCGACAAGGAGGAGGAGGAGAAGGAAAAGGATGAGGCGACAGAAGGAGGAGGAGGAGGCGACGGCAGGAAGAGGAGGAGAAGGAGGAGGAGGAGGCGGACGGCAGGAAGAGGAGGGAGAAGGATGAGGCGACAGAAGGAGGAGGAGGAGGCGACGGCAGGAAGAGGAGGAGGCGAAGGGAGGAGGAGGAGGAGGCGCCAGGCATAACGGGACTGGGCGCCGAGGCAAGACGAGACAAGCGGCGCGCGTGCCTTGCCTTCGACGGGGATGAGGGAGGTCAGGTGAGGGAGGGAGGGGGGGGGAGGGGGGGAGAGAGAGAGAGAGAAAGAGAAAGAGAGCGAGAAACAAAGAGAGAAAGAGAGAAAAAAAAACAGACAGAGAGAGACAGAAACAGAGACAGACAGACAGAGAGAGCGAGAGAGAGAAACAGACAGAGTAAGCGAGAGAGAAAAGAGAGAGCAAGGAGAAGAGAGAGAGAGCGAGAGAGGAGAGAGAAGGAGAAGAGAGGAGAGAGAGAGAGAGAGAGAGGAGAGAAGAGAGAGGGAACAGGATGAGATGGAGAGGCAGAGAGAGAGAGACCAGAACAGACAACATGAGAGGAGCGCAGAGAGACGGACAGACAGGACGGGATCAGAGACAGAGGGAGAAAGAAGAACAGACACAGCACGCGAGCAGAACGAGGAGAGAGAGAGAAGAGAGAGAGAGGAAGAGAGCATGGAGAAGAAGAGGGAGTGCAGGACAAGAAGAGGCAGCAAACAACGAGAGCGAAAAAACAATAAACAACACTAGAAACAAGACAACGAGAGAGAGAAAAAAAAAGCACGGCAACATGAGAGAGCAGAGACAGCCTGCCATCGCAGGACAAACAACACAGGAGAGAGAGGGGAGAGACGAAGGCTATAACCTCCCTGCTAAAGTCGTCGTGGCTATTTATCCGGCTGTCGGTTTTATTAGCGATAGAGGCTCGGAAGAGTCGTTTCGGCAGCGGGGGACAAAATGAAGGGAAAGATCGCGAGTGGACCTCCTCTCCATTGATCGGCCCGTGGGGGGGGGGGGATCTAGTCTGTCTGTCTGGTTTTTCTACTCTCTGTTTTGTCTGTTGTTTGTAAATGTGTGTCTCTTTCTTTCTCTCCCGTTTTTCTTTCTTTCTTCTGTCGTCTCTCTCTCTGTCTCGTCCTCTTCTGTCTCCCATCATCATAGTCGCGTGAGTGCTCCTCCTCAGGCCCTGCTTCGTCCCTCGTTGCTCCTCCCTCGTCCTCGATCCCCTATTTCCACAGGCGCTTGCCCTCCCTTCCGCCGCGTCTTCCAGCACTCGTAGCTCGGGCCTTCCTCGACCGTATCAGTCGCCTCCTCGATCACAGTCCCACGCCGCAGTGCACTTCTATCGTTCCCCCGCCACTCTCTCGTCTTTCCAGCCCACGCTCCGTTTCCGACTTCCTCTTCTCCCTCTCTCTCGTCTCTCCAGATCTCTCTCTCTTCGTCTCTCTCTCTCCTCTCATCTCTCTCCTTCTCTCTCTCTCTCGTCTTCATGTCCCGCATTACCTCCCATCTACCATGCCTCCATCGCGCCCCATCCATCCTCCCTCTCTCCCTTCTTTGCCCTCCTCCCATCCATCCATCCCATCCTCTCCCCTCTCTCCTTCTTCCCTCCCTCTCCTCCATATTCATGCACCCATCTCATCCATGCATCCCTCTCTTACTTCTCCCTCTCCCTCTCCTCCCCCTCTCCCCTCTCTCTCCTTTCCCCTCTTTCTCTCACCCCGCATCCTCTTCCTCTTCTCCCCGACAGGATCTGTATCCCGCCGTCTTCAGATTAAACCTAGCTCCCTGCTTTATCTTGTTTTGCTTGTTCCTTTTTATGTATGTCTTTTATTTCGTCTCTGTCTGGCGTGTGTGTGTGCGTGTGCGTGTGTGTGCGTGTGTGTGTGTGTTGTGTGTTTGGGTGTGTGTGTGTGTTGTGTGTGTGTGTGTGTTTGTTTGTGTGTGTGTGTGCGTTTTTTTATGCGTGTTGTATATCTATCTGTCTGTATTTATGTCTGTGTGTATGTGTTTGGTGGTCTTTTCGTGTTGTATGTATCTGTGTGGTGTTCGGCATGTGTGCGTGTGTGTGTGGTGGCGTTTTTATGCGTGTTGTGTATCTTCTGTCTGTCTGTAATTTTTATGTGTGTTCGTGTGTGTTTGCGTTTTCGTGCTTATGTATTGGTGTGTGTGTTGGCATGTGTGCGGTGTGTGTGTGTGCGTTTTTATGCGTGTTGTGTATCTGTCTGTCTGTATTTATGTGTGTGTGTGTGTTTCTTTTCGTGCTTTGTATCTGTGTGTGGTGTTCGGCATGTGGTGCGTGTGTGTGTGTGCGTTTTTATGCGTGTTGTGTATCTCTGTCTGTCTGTATTTAATGTGTGTGTGTGTGGTTTTCTTTTCGTGCTTATGTATCCGTGTGTGTGTTCGGCATGTGTGCGTTGTGTGTGTGTGTGCGTTTTTTATGCGTGTTGTATATATGTCTGTTGTATTTATGTGTGTGTGTGTGTTTTTTCGTGTGTGGTGTTCGGGCATGTGCGTTCGTTTTGTGTGTGTTTGCGTGTAGGTGTATCACTTTGTTCTACTTTTTGTTCGCACCGTCTACGAGCTTCGCCCTTCGGAGAAACCCCCAACGCCCTTCGCATCATGATCGGAACGCAATTGGAAATCAACTCCTCCACCTCCCTCCCTCCATCCCTCTTCTAGTCCTGCGCCACCTTTCCTCCCCCTCCATTCCATATCCCTCTCACTCCACCTTCCCGCCCTTCACTGCTTCCTTCCCTCCACTCCCTCCACCTCCCTTCACCTTCCACCTCCCTCCCCTCCTCCATCCCTATGCTCCCACCTCCTCCCTCTCCCTCCACCCCATCGCACTTCCACTCCACCTCCACCTCCTCCACCTTCGCCTCCCTTCCACCTCCCCCTTCACCTTCCACCTCCCTCTCCTCCCCTCCCTCCACCCTATGCCGCGCACTTCCACCTCTTCTCCATCTCCCTCCACCTTCCACCTCCCCCACCTCCCTCCACCCCCTCCACGCTTCCACCTTCCACCTCCACGTCTTTCTCTCCCTCCGCTCCACCTAGTGCCGCCGGGCACTTCCACTTCCGCCGGCCAACTCCACTTCCAGAAGGTCGGTGATTGAGTAGCAGGCGTCGTGACTCGAAAAGGCCTCTCTCCCTCGCTCTCTATTTCTCTCTATTCTTCTATCTCTTTTTTTCTCTTTATCTCTCTTTATTTATTTATCTCCTTCTCTTTTCTTTTTCTTCTTTTTTTTCCTTCTTTTTCTCTTCTCCTCTTTTTTCTGTCTTTTCTCTTTCTCTTTCTCTTTATCTTTTACTCTCTATCTCTCATCTAATCTATTCTTTCTATGCTCTTCATCTATCCTTAATCTTTCTCCTCTCTCATCATAATCTTTCTTTCTTTCTCTCTCTTCTTTTCTCCGTCTCTGTCTCGTCTCTCTTCCTTCTCTCATTCATCAGTCATGCTCTCACTCTCTCTTCACTCTCTCCCTCACAGTCTCTCTTCTCTCCCTTCTCTTCTCTCTACTCTCTCTCTCTCTCTATATTCTCCTCTTCTTCTATCTTTCACTATCTATCTATCTATTCTATCTTTTCTTTTTTTCTCTGTTCCTCGTACGCGCGCCGCAATCGGTCTGGTCTTTCTTCCGCCTGTCTCCTTCCGTCTTCTCTCTCTCTCTCTCTTCTCTATTCTATCTATTATCTTTCTCTTCTATTCATTCGTTTTCTCTCTCTCCTTCTGTCTCCTCTTCCGCGTGCCCTCTGCGCGGGCTTCCTCTCTCTCTCTCCTCGTTCTCATCCGCGTCTCTGCCTCCTTTCCAAGTCTCGTCGTCTCCGCTCTCGCTGCATGGCTCTCCTCCCTACGTTCTCTTCTCCTCTCTTCTCTTCCCGTCCCCCTTCTCTCTCCGCCCTCTCCTCACGCTCCTGTTCCCCGTGATCTCGTCTCGGTCGACTGCTCTCTCTCTCCTCGCCTTCTTCCCTCACGCGCTCTCCCTCGCCCTCCGCCTCCTCCGTGACCATCCTTCCTGCCTACCCTCCTCCCATCGCCTCCTCCCTCCCCCCATCCTCCTCCGCCTCCCTCCTCTCTCCACCTTTCCTTCCTCCCTCCCTCTCCTTCCCCCTCCCTCCGCACTCCCTTCCCTCTCCTCCGCTCCCTTCCTCCACTCCTGTCGCACGCCGTCGCCTTGCCTCTCTGCTCGCCTCCTCCCTCCGTCCCTCCTGTTCTCGCCTCCTTTCCCTCCTCCCTCCTCCTCCCTTTCTCCGCTCTTCACTCTCTCTCTCTGTCTCATCCTCCCTCTCGTCGTCTCTCTTCTTAGGCTCTCATTTTCATCTCTCCTCTCTCTCTCTTCATCTTCTCATCTCTCTCTCTCTCATTCTTCTCTCCCCTCTCGGGCCTTTCCTTTCCACCTCCGCTCCTTCGCTCCCGCCGCCTCTCCCCTCCGCTCCTTCCTTCCGACTCCCCTCCCTCCTCCCTTCCGTGCCTCCTCCCTCCTGCAGTAATGGCAATGCTCGGTAGCAAACATTCACCGACTCATTTCCTGCAATGAGAGAAGCCTCATTTGATGAATGAGTGAATGAATTAATTGACTCACGGGGTCACTCACTCACGCCTTCCCACGGTTAGAAATTGGCTTACTCATGCGGAATCACTCGCCCACGGATTCATATTTGTTCTGTACACGAAGTTATTTATACTCATTTACGAATTCACGAACTCACTCGTCTTACTCACTCGTCGGTCACGTCGAACTCACTTGTTCTCTCACTTACTCACGCATTCACGAACTCACTCGCTCACTCACTTGTTATCTCACTTACTACCTCCATCACGCACTCACTCCGCTCACTCACTCACTTGTTCTCTCACTCACGCACTCACTCACTTGTTCTCTCACGTTACTCACCTCACTTGTTCTCTCACTTACTCACTCACGCACCACTACTCATACACTCACTCACTGTACTCGCTCACAACCCACTTGCTCTCTTACTCTCTCCATTCACTCACTCACTCACTGATTAACAGACCGACTCACTGACTCATTGACTGATATTTGCCTGACTCTCAAACGACCATTGCTTCTAAGAGGAATAAGGGTTAGGGAAGTCGAGAAGGAGAGGAAGGAATAAAAGAGAGAAAGGGGGGAGAAGAGAAAGAAAGGAGGGAAGAAAGGGAAGAAGAAGAAGAAAGAATAAAAGAGAGAAGGGGGAGGAGAAGAGAAAGAAAGGAGGGGAGAAAGAGAGAGGGAGGAAGGAATAAAAGAGAGAAAGGAGTGAGAGAGAGAGAGAGAGAGAGAGGAAGGAATAGAAATAGAAAGAGGGAGAGAGGGGAAGGAATGAGGGGGAAAGAGAGAGAGGGGAAGTAAGGAGATAAAGGAGAGAAAATAGAGGTGATGATCATAACAATAATAATGATAGTGGTAATACTAATAATGATATTGATAATATTAATGATGATAATAATAATAATGGTAATAATAACAACAACATCAATGATAATAATAACAATAATAATGATAATGATAATAATAAGAATAACAATAATGAAGATAATGATAATAATAAAAATAACAATAATGAAGATAATGATAATAATAATAATAATAAAGAATAATAATGGTAAGGATAATAACTATAATGAAGATAATGATAATAATAATAATGATAAAAGATAGTAATGGTAATGATAATAACTATAATGTGTTAAGCCCCTGACCCTCCGACATATAATTCTCGTATATTAATTCTTTTTCTCTTTCTTTTTTCAGGTAAGAAGTCCCGATTCTTCAACAAACAAACAAACAAACAAACGACGGAGGTAAGTTGTTTAAGTGTGACGTGGATTTTACTTGTCTTTTTTGTTTGTTGTTTGTGTCGTNCCAAGAGGGAAGAGGAGAACAGAGAATGAGGAGACCGAAAGACAGAGAGAACATGATAAAGAGAGCTGAGAAGAGAGGAACGAGTCGGTAAGTTGACGAGGGTGAAGTGGGGCGAGCCGAGAAGGACTGAGGAGAGAGAGAGATGAGAAGAAGAGAGAAGGATGAAGAGAGGAGGAGAAGAAGAGAGGGGCAGACGTATCAACATCCGTTGTGCGCACATATCTGGGAGAGACCGGTGCAACCAGCCTTAGTTTATCCTTCTGTTGCAGCTTCCGAACAAGCTCCAGCGCGAATGGTGAATGACAAATAAGCGATTCTATGCAAATGAATGTGCATAGGCCTACGACTGCCCTGCCTCTTCCTCTCTCACCGTTTAATACCTTCAGTTTGACCCATACCTTCTCCTCCCCTCCTTCTTCATCTGGTCTGTTATTCCCACATCCGATCCCTTCACGGCTAACTAATTCTCCCTTATCCCTCTCATCCCCCTTCCCCCTTCTATTTTCAAACCCTCCTTGTCCCTCCTTTCACCAGCGCCCCCCTCCCCCCTCACCTTCCCCACCACCACTCAAACGGCGCGTACATGATCTTGTGTAAGCCTATGCAACCTCGCACAATGATGTCCTTAGGGGCCTTCTGACGCCCTTCGTAACTTCTTGCAACTCATCACACTCCCCTTTTCTCCCGTCGCCGCCCCTCTCCCCAAATCGGCCAGGATATCTTGCACTCTGCAACGCCCATCTGTTCTCGGAGGGCGCCCGTACAAAGACATATTTCAAGCCCATTGAATCGCTATACAAAATCCGCACTTTTTTCCCCGACTGCTCTAAATTGGGACATTCATTTTCTTGTTCTAGATTAGATCGGTGCCAATCTCCCCCCCCCCCCACTTTCTCTCTCTGTGCTTCCCTCCCTATTCTCTCTGTCTCGCTTCTTTCACACCTTTCTTTTCCGTCTCCTTCCCTTCATTCTTTTTTTCTGCTTCTTTTCTCTCTATGCCCCCCCTCCCTCCTTATTTTTTCGCATTAGTACCCTGGGGTGAAACACCAGCCTTCAAAATTCTACGCTGCTCTAAAGACTTCCTTCAATAGATTCACAGGAAATCTGCCAACAGTACCTTGCAGAGTTTTACTGTAACTTAATACATTGTGTAACAATTCGCACCGCGTATGTATCACATATAGAAAAGTGGATTACCAACCTTACGGTCAAGCTATTCTTGGCATCTTTCACTTTTTCTACAGTTTTCTTTCGCTTCTATTTGTTTCTTCATCCCCCTCCCCCCCACAAAAAAACGCTAACACATCTTCATATTGTATGGTTTGAGGAGCAGAACGCGACTGAAAATACATGAAGCAAAGAATCAAACTTCACAATAAATCATTTCAAAAGAATTCCGCTGCAAATGCCTATTCCATTCGAAACTATCAAAAATTACCATTTATCTAAAAACTGCAAAAGGGAGAGCTTCGTCTTCGCAATCACTGCCCCGGGCCGTGGGTTGGGGCGAGGGAGGGGGGGGGCGGGTAAGGCGAAGGCTGAGGGCGAGGCTAAACATGACCTTTTCCCCCAAGGATATTAAGCCTAAAGAATCATCCGAGATCCAACTTCATCAAATCTCGGAGGCGGGTATTGGGAACCCGGAGTACCTACCTGAGACTGTCAATTAATTAACCTGAACCTCTTGAGACAGACGATATCTTGGTGCTTCTCCCTGCTGACGCCGCGCGGGGGCTTGGCTCTGGACGAAGCCGCTGTTGCACCTGATACCTGTGCTTGGGGGGGGGGGGTGCAATAGGGCTTAATTAGGACGAAGCTGGAAAGGTTTCTCATCATATTTGTTCTCTCCTTTTCCCCTCTCTTTCTACGGACGCTGCCTGCCTATCCTCTTACTCACGTCTATTATCTCTCTTCCTCCTTTCCCTTCCTTCTTTCTCACCGCTTTTCTTCCCACAACTTTCTCATGTATCCTCCTTCTCACTTTTTCTCTCATACTCATTCATCTCAAACTCTCCCCCCACCCAAGGACGCTTTCTTCCTTCTTTCCATATTCTTCCTCCCTTCTCCATTTTCTTTCCATATTTCCCTCCCACTTCCCGGTTCCTCATCCTCCCTTCGTCCCTTTGTACGGCCAACAATTCGTCTTTAAAAGCGGAGTGAGACGGAGGGGAAGAACACAATGGCGGAAGTACACAGGGACAGAGAGCGTCAGAGGAAAGCGTACATATTGCCTAGATAGAGAGTGCGTATTCCCGGGTCTTATCTGTACGTGAAATGCAATGCGTATTACTCGTCGTAAAAGTCCATACAAACTGCCGTGCCCGATGTTGGGGGAGTCTTACGGCTATTGGTGTTCTGACAACGTAAATAGCATTATTACGGACTGAGTTTATATGCGCGTGTACCTACCTATATATCTGTGTGTGAAGCTGCAACCCCCCCCCCTCCCCCCCTCTCTCTCTCTTCGCACACCCACACTCCACCCATTCACACACCTAAGCGCGCGCGCGCACACACACACACACAAAACACGCAAGTGCGCTCGTTTTAGTGTGTGGAATACATTCACATAACTCTCATTAGGTCAGCGTATTTACCGAGGCTTGTGGCCGAAGGCTCGGGGCGGGAAGCAGGCAGCGGGAAGGCGAGAAGAGGCCAGAGAAGGCAAGGTAAGCTCTCTACGATGACGCAACTTTCGGAAGAAAGGGAATCCACAGGGGAGGGAGGGGGGGGGGCGAGAGAGCTCACTAGTCCGGCGAAGGGAAAGACGAGGATATGCAGGGCGAACGTCCTGGATATCCTCATAGTAAAAACAATAGATTTCAATAAATCGTCATTACCCATCTGTCATCCTGCCATCAATCATAACCGAAAACTCAGATGTTTTTTCACTTCCATAACAAAGAAGAAAACGGAGCACAGTCTCGTAGGCCCTCGCGGCACCTTAAATGCCCCAAGCAGTATTCTTGCTGATTTCAAATGCACACATTTTGCTAACGCGATTCCCACTCTTCAAATACTTCGCCCCCCCCCCACTCCACACACACAGCCACTGTCCTAAGCCCTATTACCTCCATGAATCAGGAATGCCGCGTTCTCACGATGAATATGCAAAAGACCACATGATGCAGCCAGCTTCCCCTCTACCGAGTATGAGTGTTCTCTCGCGGAAACCCAACAATAAAAATCACACACACACATAGGTGAGCGTGTGTGTTTGTAGTCTCTTATGTTAAAGCGGCAGCAACAAAAATCGCGCGACACTCGACGTGTTCCTCTCACACCCTCTGGGGCCAAACCCAACCAGGGGATTCCTCAGGCGCGATTCCCTCCCTCCCGCCGCGCGCCGCAAGCACCTCCCCGAGCCACGCAAAGACAATACACTGTATAAAACCTTTAATCCGAGGTGTTGGGTGAAGAGTCGCTTTGTTCCTGCGTGCATCACCGTGTGCCCAGCAACATATTAACAAGATGCAGAGGGAAAAGGGACCCGCAGTCCTGGTGCGGCTGCGTGTGCATGAATGTGTTTGTTTTATGTTCAGGAAGAACTTTAATGCACGAGACAGACCCCATGTTAAAGGCCAGCTGGCACATGAACGTTGGTGGGTGTTCATCCTTAAAGGTGAAGACAGGTGAAGTGTGACGTGAAGACTTACAATGCACCACTTAACACTGTTCTCACACGCGCACGCGCGCGCACACACACACACACACACACGTGTATGTGTATATATATTTATGTGCGTGCTTTATTCTTACGCCTCTTACTTCATCTTTTGCGGGAAAAGCTGTACTTCAACATGGCTCAACCGGCTCTCACCCGCGCTCGCCCCCACTCATTCCCACTCAACATGAAGATGAGGCAAAGAAACAGTGACAGCGAACTACAGTTCAAAGTACTGATTGCATTTGCCTCGCCTGCGATGCAACTGCAACGCCTGGCTTCGTAAAGCCAGACGCCAAATGCATCAGCACTGAACAGCACTCTACCACCACTTTACGAAATGAAACTGAAGTTTAGCTTGTTTCGTAGATGGAAGATATTGCCAAGCGTGACTTTGGAATGCGGGGCCTTCGATAATGACCGCGAAATTACTAGCCTTGAGGAATATTGAAAGATACTCAAGTCTGCATGGACGAGAACATTTCGAAAGTCCAGAGGGGCACATCGAACACTATGATAAGGCCTCTTACAGGTTACTGAAAAGTCTTTTCCGTAACCTATAATGACCAACTAAGACACTCGGTCCCCCGTGCCACCCAGACCAACGCAGGGCAGCCGACGAGTGCTCCAACAAACATTCGCGAGAACCCAAACACAACCACATACCCACAATACCTCACCTGGGCCCAGGCACAACATGAAACGGTTTCACTATAACGAGGTCAGCGTAGCCATGTGCAACTTCGTGTTATTCAATGTGCAGCCGCATACGGTAGGCTCAGTGTTGCCAACGCGGCGGGCGGCGGAGGAAAGACGGGCAGCCGCTCCCTCCGGCGGGGTATTTTCATAGCTGCGATTATCAGCCTAAATTCACTCAACCATTGTTACAAATAGTGACGGCATAACCGCTGCCCCCAGGAAAGAAGGGGGAAGGGGAAAAGGGGAAGAAGAGAAAGGGAAAGAGAAGGAAATGAGCAAAGGCAGTTTAAGAGAAATTATCTAAAAAAAAGGGGATAGGAAGAGAAAAGAGAACAGGAGAAAGAGGAAGAAGAAGAGGTAGAGACAAAGAAGGAATGGGAAGGGTGCGAGGGGCGACGGGGACAAGAATATATCGGCCATTACATCGGGTTTGTCCCCCGTAACGCTGCTGTTGACAGTCCATCACTCACGCTGCTTTCTAGGGCTCTGGGGCTCCAGGGTGGGGAGGGCAGGGGCTAATGGGTCGTTTAAGGAGGAAAGGAAGGGGGGGGTTGAGCGCTTGGTGGAGGGGAGGAAGGAAACGGAAAGAAGAAAGAGAAGAGGAATGGGTGAGAAGGGAGAGGAGGAAGGCATATGAGTACAAAGGTAGTCTCACTGTGCTGGTTGGCGGCGGCGCGCCCGAGGACCCACTGGTCGGCACGCCCCTCGCTGCCCAGTGACAACTTCAGGCCGTAAAAAGGTAATCTACAGCATGCCTTCGACTGACCTACTAATGCACCGTAGTATTTGCACATTCCTTGAGAGCCATGTGTGCTTCCACTAAAGCTGGATTCCTTCGATTTTTTTTTAAATATAAAAGTTAACAGGGAATAATAACTATATAAACACGAGAGCGCGTGTGCGTGTGCGTGTGTGTGTGTGTGTGTGTGTGTGTGTGTGTGTGTGTGTGTGTGTGTGTTGCGTGTGCGTGTGCGTGTGGTGTGTGTGCGTGTGCGTGTGCGTGCTCTCACACCTTCCGGACAGTACTCTCCATGCACCTCTGCCATCTTGGCATTGTCCTTCCTACTCACTTACTATAGAGAATGAGCAAAATCACTGCAAAACGACTCTGTTAACACAGAAATGGGACTTAGACGAAGAGGGAAACGTCGAAAGTAGAGAAATTAGACCTTTTTTGTTTAGCAGATTATTTCGAGAGTTCAGAGGCGTCTCAGTGGTATTTTTGATAACGGTAGTTATCATTTATTCGTTATCTGGGCTGCTACGTAACATTTCGAACCGCCTCCTCCCTCTTCTTTGTTTTCTTCTTCCTCTTCCTCGTCCCCCCTTCTCTCTTTTTTCTTCTTCTCCTCCTCTTCCTCGTCCTTCTGCTCCTCGTTAACGTCCTCGTCGTCCTCCTCCTCCCCTCCTCTTTCTCCTCCTCCTCCCCTCCACCCCCACCTTAACTTCCCCTAGAACCGCCAGAAAGAAGCCTCGCGCCTCCCGTTGCGAAAGTCTCGCTCAGATTTCCTCCTCCTGCGTGAAAAGGGTCTAGTGTGTTGATGTTAGAATATATTTCGCTAATCGAGGTGAAATCTGGGCACACGCAGACATCTGGCGGGAGGGGGGGCTCGGCAATGGACGATAGAACCTGTCTCGAAAGGGAGAGATAAGGAGGGCGGCAGATATGGCCAGATACCATCTATGGCCATATTGTCTGGCTCTCGTATTTACGTGAGAGAGCGTGATGCCGAGAGAGATCCCCGACGGAGATGCTGACTGGAGGCTTGAGTTTCCTTCTGAAGAGGGCAAAAACTTTCTTTATGGCGCTCTGCCTTAATATAATGTCACGCTGCACAAGAAACACGGAAGAATATGTAAAACAGACGACATCTTATGTCCCTCAAAGTGTGCGGTGAAGGTAGAGCGACAGAGCAGGACTAAAGTTGGAAAAAACGTTATTTAGATGGTGAATCAGAAAATGGATTTTGATTAGAAATCCTGCAGAAGCGTTGGCACGTCGGCTAACACGCACTTGAGTACAAACAACCGCGCAAAAATACTGTTATAATCCTGAGCCTCCGCTCCTCCGCCCACACCACAAGGACACAGAAGGCAGACGGACGGCGGCGGGGACGGTTGCGCGGCGGGCGAGGCCGGCCGGGGCGAGCCAGGAGGATCCCGATCTCGGACGGAGCGACTACTCGAAGAACCCGGAGGAGGAGGAGGAGGGTGGGGGGCTGGGACGGACAAGCACCGGGGCAGCGAACGAGTGCAGCCGGACGGTTCGGTTCAGACGCTGAGGTTGCCACGATGGCACAAAGACACCGGCAAACGGGAATTTCCCTCCGCCTTCCGTTGCTAGGCTTTCCGCTATTACGATGTCTGTCTCGGTGTCAAATACTTAGAATAGCTTTGTTCGTCTGCTGTTCCACTTTTTGGCTGTTTATTTGTTTGTCTGCTCCTGTGATCGAGTGGCTGCTTGCATGCACATTTTTATCTTTTAGATTAGTTGCAAGCAGATCTGTCTGATTTATTATATTCTCTCTTACACGTCTGGCGCCTGTGTATCCTGCCTGCTTGCCGCTCATCAGCTCCGGCGGGGCATCAGCTCCTCCCCCGGCCGTGCCCAGCCTCGCTTCCTCCTGACACGTCACGACTGACAAGCGGTGTCGAATTCAAAGCCCTTTTTCGCTTTGCTTTTTTCGTCATCAGGTGACAGATCGCCGCACGAAATCTTCAAGGTCGCCAAAGTCGCCGGGACTATAGTGGCGGGATGCCGTTTTGAGCCTTACCGGGCGCGACAGGAGACTATCTTCGTGGAGCAGCGTCCGTCCCTCAGCGTCCACCGTGATCTTTATGGTGGCCACATTGAAAGCTCCGTTTATGACACAATTTTATGGTGTTCGCGCCCATACAAAGATCCCATGCAATGTTGCCAACGTCGGCTTTTCGCTTGATTAACCAGCGGCCGCGCCTGAATAGCGACTGTTTTTTTCAGACGGTTAGGCGAATCAGGTAATACATGCAGACATAAAGTGTGAGACAATCGCACACACGTAATACAATCGCTCGGATCCGCAATCCGCATTTTTCCTCTCGCCCACCCACTCGGCCCCACAACTGACGAAAGACGCAGGCGGGAAGGTAGCAGCGCGCCCCCAGGCTGCTGCGGCCTGCCATCCCCCCCCCCCCCTGAGAGAAAGAGGCTCTGGCCGTGGGCGTGTCGCTCTCTCACGATGGCCGTAGCTTGGCGAAAGGCTAATAGCTCTTCCAAACGCCCACCCCGCTCCCTCCTCCCCAAATTTATCAACGAAACATTAAACTGGTGAATATGGAGGAAGCGGCTCTGGACTACCAAGCAATACACGTCTTTCCTATCAGAGGGGGCGTGGCCAAGGGGCTATCTCAAAGGCTGTGCTCCGTGACCGAACGATTTCATTACAAAGCTGAAGGGTCATGTCCGACTGCCGACGGCGGAGCCATGCGCCTTCACCAGCGGCCGAAACGGTGGTCCCCCGAATGGGCCACCAGTGAACGCTCATGACGGATGCCAGGGGCGGGCCTCAGCTGGGCTGTAGACCTACAGGCGTGCCTAGGGCGTCTCACAATAAATCCCACAGGGCGTGGTTAGACAAGGGCAGGAGGCGGTGGCAGCTGGCCTAGTAGAGGGAAGTGCCAACGAGCCCAGTAGAATAGAGGTGGCGGGGTCGGGGGCCAGGGGGGCGGGGCGGCGGTGGCAGCGGGCCAGTGCGGGCGCAGGGGGGGGGGCAGCGGGCCCGGGGACTCCCTCAGATAGGAAGACATCCAGACAACTAACCAGACAGGCTGATAAGTCTATGAATAATTAGATAACGTCGGTGGTGGGAGCAGCAGCCGCGCTCTCCGGCCAGAACTGCCACCTTCCTCTTATTCTCTCTCTGGCTGCGGCGCCTGCGCTGGGAGGGGACGAAGAGGAAACAGGAGGAATGGGGAAGACAATGAGGAGGAGGAGCAGGAAGGAAGGAGGACTGGCGAAAGAGAAAGCAGGAGGAAACTAGAATAATGTAAATGAACGAAAGATTGTGTGATCAAAATAGTAACGCGACATCGAGAGTGTGACAACTTTTGGCAAAAGTTGACGTAATTCACTTTCGCGTTGGTATAAACTTCTCATTTCAACAGCTACAGAAGTGTATGATATTCATCATTAAAAGTCACCACGCCACCAGCAGTATCACAACCAAAACGTCGACGGTGGCATGCCGCTGCCGCAAGCATGAACGGAAACAAGCACACAACCCACAACCGCCACGCTCACCACATCCACACCACTCATCACCACACCATCCGCGCACCTGCCGCCTTATAATGAATCACAGACGATAAATAACTACCTGTCATAGATTAACATTATAGCTGTCCACTTCTCCTCATCACTCACCATGCTGTACCTTTTCCACCCCATATAATTAGGCCAGAATCTTTGGCAACATAAATGCAACCCAAGTATAGTACATCTTCGCCCCCGCAAGACCCCCTCAACCCCTGTGACGCAGGAGGGAGGCCCTGGATCATGTGGGCGGAGGGGGGGGGGGGGAGAAGGAAGGGGAGAGAGGACAGACATGAGGAGGAAACGAAGAGTGAGAGGGATATGTAGAGAAAATAAAACAAAAAGTCCCAATATAGAGACGGGATAACTGAAGATGAGAGGAGCGATAAACGGTTAAGCGAGAAAAACAACGAAAGGAAGAAAAAGCAGTGGAGAGAGTAATGGACTTGGAGGAGAAGTCGCAGGGGCGTGTGGGGCGCGAGAAGAAAACTGGTGTAGTTGGTCAATTAAAAGGATCCTCGTTTTCCTTGTGCTACACAACCTGTCTCTGCGCCTTTCTGGCAAGTTGTTTAATATCCTCGGGGTAAATTCCCCCCAGCTTTCATCGTCATCCATACTCGACATTCTCATCTTTAAATCTTTTCCGTCTCTCACTTTCTTCCTCGCTAACTCCTCTGCTGGCGAACTTCTTTTCAATTACACTTCTCAGCACCTGCCCTAACCTACTGTACTCCTCCCTCACCGCTCCTCACTTCCTCTCCCTCCTCCCTCAGTCCTCGCAAATGCTGTCGACTTTGATCCAACATTCTGCGCTCTCGTGTTTACAGTTAAACACAGGCATAAATGTAGCTGTGTGTACTACTCCTCCATCGTGGCGCAGGGGCAGCAAGCCATCCCCGACGCCCACTTCTGACTGATAGACATTTCATCATGGCATCAGGGAGGGCCGATGGGGAGGCAGAGGAAAATGAATGGCTTTCACACAAACACGCATACACACATGCAGAGAGGGAGGGAGAGAGGGAGGGAGGGAGGGAGGGAGGGAGGGAGGGAGGGAGGGAGAGAGAGAGAGAGAGGAGAGGGAGGATAGAGGGAGAGGGGAGAGAGAGAGAGAGAGGGAGGGGAGAGAGAGAGAGAGAGAGAGAGAGAGAGAGAGAGAGAGAGAGAGAGAGAGGAGAGAGAGAGAGAGAGAGAGAGAGAGAGAGAGAGAGAGAGAGAGAGAGAGAGAGAGGAGAGAGAGGAGAGAGAGAGAGAGAGAGAAGAGAGAGAGAGAGAGAGAGAGAGAGAGAGAGAGAGAGAGAGAGAGAGAGAGAGAGAGAGAGAGAGAGAGAGAGAGAGAGAGAGAAGAGAGAGAGAGAGAGCAGAGAGAGAGAGAGAGAGAGAGAGAGAGAGAGAGAGAGAGAGAGAGAGAGAGAGAGAGAAAGAAAGAAGAAAGAGAGAGAGGGAGGGAGGGAGGGAGGGAGGGAGGAGAGAGAGAGAGAGAGAGAGAGAGAGAGAGAGAGAGAGAGAGAGAGAGAGAGAGAGAGAGAGAGAGAGAGAGAGAGAGAGAGAGAGAGAGAGAGAGAGAGGAATAAAGAAAGAAAGAAAGAGAAGGAGGTGGGTGGGCTGATAATGTAATAGTGTTATCTCTGTTTGTAGATACAAAGTCATACATATGCGCCAATATATAGAAAAAAAATCAAACGCACAAGTATGCCTCAAGAGTTCTCTCATCTTCCCGAGCTTGTCAAAAACTGGTTACATCAACAAGCCAAACAAACAGGCACCGAATATCACCACAAAACCTTTTAATGACGCATTTAATAAGCACTTCGCAGAGTGGCCAAGCCCGATTCGAACCCAGTCACCTCACCCGCCCCCCCCCCACATCGCCACCAAAACCCCCCCAACGCAGCCGGGTCGACATCACCAACACCGCTTTAATTGACCGCCGGCAGTGTCTCGCTTCTGTATAGACAACGAACACTCGTGGTGTGGACACGTCAATTAAAACATTCCTGTACCATAAAATAGGCGATCGTACGGCCTTGCGAGACAGACACCGGCCGGGGCAGACGAACAGGAACGCGGCTATCGCTGCCCATCACTCGTCATGGCACAGTAACAGCTCCCAGCAGACTGCCAATAATAGCCGGGGAATATTAAAATACGCCACTCGCTGGGTACAGGTTCTCTCTGCCTGTCTGTCTGACTGTCGGTCTGCCTGCTTGTCTGCCTCATTATCTACCTGTCTGTCTGTCTATCAGTTTGCCTATCCGTTCGTCTGTCTGTATGTATGTCTGTTTGTCTAGCTATCTGTTCATGCATACCATTTGGTCAGATGATTGCCCTGAATAAATAAAAATCAAATGTTTCAATTCCGCGCACAGATGTACACTAGGATGCACGGGGACGGAAAAGGAGATTAGCGACAGACAATGAGCAATAAAGATGCCCAGAGAAATGGTTCAAGGAATAAACACAGCCGGGCAGAATCCCCCGCCTCGGAGACACGTATGCCGATCTGGCGCCACGTCCCGGGAACAAACGTGACGGCTTGTAAACAAACATGAACAGTGTCCGACGCCTCCACGGCCGCTCTTATCAAAGAAGGTGTCTCTTTCTTTGCGTTTATATTTTGTACCTTGCCTCGCTCACCCCCTCTCTCCCCTTTTCCCCTATCCTTCATGTCTCTTTTCGTTCTGTTCCTGGTCCCCATTTTCGTCTTCGACTCGCATGGCTTCTCCCCTTCCTCATTCCCTCATTCCGCGAAGCATTCTCAGGCACGAAGGGTAAAACAGTCTCGGTTTGT
This sequence comes from Penaeus vannamei, assembly GCF_003789085.1. Lineage (NCBI taxonomy): Eukaryota > Metazoa > Arthropoda > Malacostraca > Decapoda > Penaeidae > Penaeus > Penaeus vannamei. The sequence goes on along the minus strand of NW_020870219.1, from coordinate 544,891 downwards.
GTCCGCTCTCAGCCTCCTCCTTCCCGCCACCTTCATGCGAATTCTCTCCGCCCGCCCGTCTCCTCTGCTTCTCTCAGACACTTTGACCAGCCTTCCAAATCTGTCCAGATTAACACCTTAATCCTCTCTCTTCAGGAAATGCTAGCCAAGGCAATAATAAAATCTAATACGTACCTGTGCTGCATATCAGACACACACTCACACACACACAGAGTGAGAGAGAATGAGAGAGGAGAGAGAAGAGAAGAGAGAGGGAGTGGGAGCAAGAGAGAGAGAGAGAGAGAGAGAGAGAGAGAGAGAGAGAGAGAGAGAGAAGAAAGAAAGAAAGAAAGAAAGAAAGAAGAAAGAAAGAAAGAAAAGAAAAGAAAGAAAGAAAGAAAAAGGAGAGGAGAGGAGAGGAGAGGAGAGGAGAGGAGAGGAGAGGAGAGGAGAGGAGAGAAAGAGAGAAGAGAAGAGAAGAGAGAAGAGAAGAAGAAGAGAAGAGGAGAAGAGGAGTGAAGAGAAGAGAAGAGATGAAGAAAATAAAATACATGAGAAGAGAAGGTGAGGGAGGGGTGGAGACGTTGCGTTGGGGACGCTCCCAGCCCAGCCCTCCCGCCCTCCCGCCCGCCCTCACGACTCCCAGGGACTGTCTGGTGGGTCAGCAGGAAATTCCAGGGCGGTGTGTAACTTCTTGCGAGGCTTTCCTAACTGAACCACCTGCACCGTCCAAAAAACAGCGCAGTCACCCCCGGCGCCACCGCAGAGTTGCCCGCGGCCGCCGAGTCGAGCCCCGCCGCGCCCTCGGATCGGCTCCTCCTCCACGCGCCCACGAATGACGTTGCGAAGAAAAAAAAAAAAAAAAAAAAAAAAAAAAAAAAAAAAAAAGATAATAGCGTTTAAGGGTTTCTCATTATATCTCGCAATCATTTTCTCGGGACATCCTAATGATTCACGAATCCATTCTCAAATATGAACACACCAACACAGACTGTTAATGCATCCCCCCGCCCTTAGCGTTTACCCGGGGCTCGTGTCCCCGTCCACAGCGAGCATCAGCCTACCGGGGACGCCGCGGAGGCCGGCCGAATCGTGGCCACCTCGTACTCCAGCCTCCTCCTCCTCGCCGCCGCCGCCGTCCTCCTGGTCACCCGGCGCGCATTCATCGCACACCGCTTAATCCATCACCATCACCTTCGCCATCCCGCTCCCCCATCCCCTTCCCCCTCCCTCATTCTTTCTCCCTTGCCGATGCAACATCCCCTTCCCATATGAATACCCTCCTCTTGTCCTCCTCCCCCGTGGGCCGCCCTCCCTCCCTCCCTCCTCCTATGATAAACTCCCCACAGAGTGTTTTTCACTGGATTACAAACTTAGCGGGTTGCGTGAGTCTCCTCCGCCGCCTGGCAAGAGGGGCACAAGAGGCCCTTTCCTCATGGTCGGTCTCGCGCCCCGCCCAGCGTGCGTTTCTCATTCCTAGGGTACGTTGGGCACGGCGCGCCTTTGCCCCTCGCTTGGCCGTGCATAGACAGTGTGGCTCCCCTCGGCGTGAGTTACACCGTGCAAATAATATGCATTACAAAGTCTGCACTTCACGCTACCTTAGCACCACCTGGTCGCCGCCACCGCTGGCCTACTGGCGCTGAAGGCAAGGCGAATAGGGGGCGTTGCTTAACCCTGGCAGCCTCGCGATGATGAAATGCACGAGCACAAGTTTTCCTAAACTCACCCACTCATCTCCGCGTTGATCACGCAAAGGATCCTTCTGCTGCCGGAATTTCGTTATGAAATCCGCCACAGGGAAAAGAGATCGCATCCCACTCCCCCTTCAGCCGACCCTCGCCCCGCCCCTTTGCACAGTATGCAAAGTTAGGCTTATGTGCAGTAGGCCCAGGCAGCACGCCGGTGCAATGGGCAGCGTTTTTTCCGGGGCGCCATTATGCGTATCCATCGCACCAAGCAATATTTCCCTGCCGACCCCCGGCAAGTCGAGTCCGCGGCCGCTGGCGCTGCGGCTCTCGTGTCCCGTCTGACTGGACGCCAGGTATTCACTCTAATCCATTTTTTCGGCCATGTTGCGTCTTCGCTAACTGGGTCCAAATAATGCTCCTTAAGTTCCTTACATATAGCACTACTAAACGGATACAAGAAGTAAAATCCAGTCCATAAATCCAAACAAAGTTTTAGCTCGAAACGGCCTGATGCTGAGCGCCCATCCCGAGATGGACGACCAGATAACCGGAACTAAACTCGAGGAGAGATATCAGTGTCAATAATTGATGAAGTTGTTCGCAGGTGGGCGTCAGGCGGCTGTGGCAATTCAATGAGTCTCATTCTTTGATTAACATAAAAGATTAGATAACTTAGACAGGACCCATTTGTAGCATTCCTAAGAGGAGGTAGAGGAGGAGGAGGAGGAAGAGCATTAAGAGAAGAATGTTGAAGAGAAGGAGAAGGTAGAGAAGGATGTTAAAGAGGAGGAAGAGTAGTAATAAGAAGAGGAACAAAGAGGAATTTGTG
>NW_020870219.1:501701-509201 GCF_003789085.1 Penaeus vannamei | reverse complement strand
GGTGAGCTGTGTGTGGTGATGATGATGATGATGGTGGTGGTGATGCTGCTGTGGTGATATGATGATGAAATGATGGTGGTGTGATGCTGCTGCTGTTGGTGATGATATGATATGATGGTGGTGGTGATGCTGCTGCTGTGGTGGTGATGATGATGATATGAATGTGTGGTGGTGATGTGGTGATTGCTGGTGATGATGATGTGGGGTGGGTGATGCTGCTGTGGTGATGATAATGATGGTGGTGGTGGTGATGCTGCTGTTGTGGTGATGATGGTGGTGATGAGGATGGGGTGGTGGTGATGATTGTGGTGAGGAATGAGGATGGTAGTGGTGGATTGCTGCTGGCTGTGGTGGTGATGATGAGGTGGTGATGGTGGTGGTGATGCTGCTGCTGCTGTGGTGATGATGATGGTGGTGGTGGTGATGAGGATGATGGTGGTGTGATGCTGCTGTGGTGATGAGGATGAGGATGGTGGTGGGGATGCTGCTGCTGCTGTGGTGGTGGTGGTGATGATGATGATGATGATGATGATGATGATGATGATGGTGGTGGTGATGATGCTGCTGTGGTGATGATGAGGATGGTGGTGGTGATGATGATGGTGGTGATGCTGCTGCTGTGGTGGTGATGATGATGGTGGTGGTGATGCTGCTGTGGTGGTAATGATGATTGTGGTGGTGATGGCGATGGTGGTGTGGTGGTGATGATGATGGTGGTGATGATGATGATGGTGGTGGTGATGCTGCTGTGGTGGTGATGATGGTGGTGATGCTGCTGCTGCTGTGGTGGTGGTGGTGCTGCTGTGGTGCTGCTGCTGTGGTGGTGATATGTGCTGATGTGGTGGTGATGATGATGATGATGATGATGAATGACGGTGGTGGTGTGGTGATGCTGCTGGTGGTGGTGATGATGATGATGTGTGGTGGTGGTGGTGCTGCTGCTGAGGTGGTGGTGATGATGATGATGATGATGATGACGGTGGTGGTGGTGATGCTGCTGCAGTGGTGGTGATGATGATGATGGTGGTGGTGGTGATGCTGCTGCTGTGGTGGTGATGAGAAGGATGGTGGTGATGATGATGGTGGTGGTGGTGGTGGTGATGATGGTTATGCTGCTGATGGTGGTGGTGATGATGATGATGATGATGATGATGGTGGTGGTGGTGGTGATGCTGTGGTGGTGATGAGGATGGTGATGGTGGTGATGCTGCTGCTGTGGTGATGATGGTGATGCTGCTGCTGTGGTGGTGGTGATGATGATGATGGTTGTGATGATGATGGTGGTAGTGGCAAGTATGATTACAGTAGTGATGATGGGATTATGATGGTGGTGGTGACAGTGATGATAATGGTGACTGATGATGGAGGTGATGATTAATTACGATGATAATGAGTAATGATAGTAATTATACTGATTTTGAAGATGAAGATGATAATGACAATGATAAGGACAAAGAAAACGACCGAGATTAGCAAAGCAGAAAATCAAAATAAGATAAAATAAAAAAGGAACAGAAAAAAAAGAAGAACGAAGAAGAAAGAAGAGTTAAAAAGGGAGAGAAAGAAAAAGTGGATCTAGAGAAGTGAAGCGAAAGGAAGCGAAGGGAAAGAAAGGAAGGGAAGGGAAAGGAAAAGGAATGGAGGGGAAGGGGGGGGGCTGCCATCACCCTGTAGACAGTCTACAGTCTACGTAATCAAAGGCCGCAGTTCCCGGATGAGCACCTGAGGATTGCAGGTGAGAGGAATATCGCCCAGTATCGATCCTCCCCATGTGGTCTGGAGGTGAGAGGGGGGGGGCAGCGTCTGAAGGAAAGGAGAGAGAGAGAGAGAGAGAGAGAGAGAAGAGAGAGAGAGAGAGAGAGAGAGAGAGAGAGAGAGAGAAGAGAGAGAGAGAGAAGAGAGAGAGAGAGAGAGAGAGAGAGATGGAGAGGAAGGGAGGGAGAGGGAGAGGGAGGGAGGGAGGGAGAGAGAGAGAGAGAGAGAGAGAGAGAGAGAGAGAGAGAGAGAGAGAGAGAGAGAGAGAGAGAGAGAGAGAGAGAGAGAGAGAGAAGAGAGAGAGAGAGAGAGAGAGAGAGAGAGAGAGAGAGAGAGAGAGAGAGAGAGAGAGAGAGAGAGAAGAGAGAGAGAGAGAGGAAAGAGAGAGAGAGAGGGAAAAAGAGAGAGAGAGGGGAAGAAAGAGAGGAGAGAGAGGAAGGGGGAAAGAGAGGAAGAAGAGAGGGGAGAGAGAGAGAGAGAGAGAGAGGAGAGAGAGAGAGAGAGAGAGAGAGAGAGAGAGAGAGAAGAGAGAGAGAGAGAGAGAGAGAAGAGAGAGAGAGAGAGAGAGAGGAGAGAGGAGAGAGGAAGAGACGAGGAGTAAGACAAAGAGGGAGAGAGAGAAGGGAGTAAATGAAAGTAGGGAAACAGATAGACAAAAAGAAAAAAAAGAGAAAGAGAGAAACCGATAAAAAATAATTGCAGTGGAAAAGACATAAATCGAAAATCAAAATAAAACGATAATATAAAATTAAAATCTGTGAAAGAAAACTGACTGAACTGAAAAAGTACATCAGCGTGCGCCGTGACACGCGACGCCTGGGCCCAAGTGCCCCTCGGAACTCTCGCCAGCCACCCCGGGAAGGTCAGCCCCGGCCCTTGCAGTGATCAGCAACGTTCCATTTTCTAAGCAATGAGCATTAAATGAGAGCCCACAGCCCCTCCCCCACCCTACTTCTCCTTGACCTCTCTCTTCTGAAGAAGTTCCTTCTGGCACAACTCCCGCCGTAAGATTGTTTCCGGCACGCTACAAAGTGACACCTCGAATTGTGTATTGATGGCTCCTGCTGCACACGCGCGCACGCCCTCCGTCGCTGTCTCGAGGACCAGGTGCGCCTCGCATTCAGAATCTGGGGCTTTCAAAAGAGGCCGCTCGGAGGGCACGAGGGAGGGAGGGAGGGAGGGAGGGAGGGAGGGAGGGAGGGAGGGAGGAGTGAGTGAGTGAGTGAGTGAGTAGGTAGAGGAAGGAAGAAGAGGGAAAAAAGAGGATAAAGAGAGAGAACGCGGAGAAGCGGCGGGGAAGGGAGGGAGGTGATGGAGAAAGAGGAGCTGAAGGAGGGAGAGTGAGGGGAAAAGGAGGATGGGAGGGAAAGGGAGAGGAAGGGAGGGAGAGAGATTTTTTTACTTTAACACAGTTATTGAGACAGAGAAAAGGAGAAAAATAAGAAAGAAAGAAAGGAAACATCAATTCCATCCACTTATTCCACTCATTGACGACCTCAGCAGGTAGCTCTTCTGGACAAGCAAGGCCCCGACGCTGCCTCTGCCACCAAGGACTGCGGGCGAAGTGCCTCATGTGCAGTCACATGACACCACGGCATAATCGTTTGTTCCTGACCTGCCTTCACATACGAACATACCACACACGTATATGTGCGTGTGCGTGTGTGTGTGTGGTATATTTCTAAATACCTTTAAATAAAAATATTACAGACTATGTTTTCTACCCGCGTGTATGTCTCCCCCCCCCCCGTGCGTCACTTCCCCTTCGGTCCCCTCTCGGCCAGCCTCGGCCCGTTTCCCTGAGCCAGAGTCTGCAGCCAGCGCAGGACCCCCCCCCCCCCACCACCACCACCGCCCCAACCTTCCCGTCGATAAACAGTAAACAAAGAGATTTCAGGCCCAACTCTCCCACGTGGGCCGGGGAGCTCCGCATAATTATAATTAACAAAGTTCAGCTCGCGGCCTCAACAATCTGCTAATGGGCGGAGCGTAATTACCAGAACCTTGAAGGCGGTCGCCACGACTTTCCTGTCGGCCGCTCAGCTGATGCTCATGGCGCTGCTGATTGATGACGATGACTGTTGCTGTTGTTTCTGAGGCTGCGCTGCTTGCTGGCGGCAGAGCAAACGTAGCGGCGGAGGGGTATGGTGAATGTGGCTTGTAATGTCGGTGATCAATACCGACGGCTGTGCTGGTGTTAATGGTGACGGATGGAGATGGTGGCTTTGGCTGCTGATGATTAATGGCTAATGGGGCATTATGATTATGGGGCGACTGTGGTGCCGGCCATCGCGACCTCAGCCCTGGGATTGACAACGGCGAGAAAATGCAAAGAAATACCTGAAGACTAAATCCATCCGAACCGGGGTGACCAAAAGACACACCCAAGACAAATTACTGTTTTTTCGGTCGCATGTTCCTTCCTCCCTTCCCGACGCGATGCTATATATCAGCCAGTTCCAAGAATCATGATTTTGTGGCCGCCTGTACATGGCCCACCTCCGGAATCCTCTTTTGAAGAATAATTCTGAATGACGGAGGATAATTCCATTCACCAAAGACACAAGAACTTGACACGGACTCAAACTACCAGCAAAAATACTTTCTTTGGACGCGAGCCAATAACAACCCGTCTTTTTTATCTTTCTTTTTTTTAAATACCATAGAAATAATAATAAAACTCTGATTCTTGGACATCCTTCCTCCTTCTTCCTATTTTCTTTATCCGTCACTGTCCAGCTGTCGGGCCTTGTTATCTTTCGTTGTCGGGATTTTTTCGGCCTTTGTGTGGTTGTTTGTCCAAGTCCTGAAATCCCGCCGGCTGGATAATTGTTTCTCGTGGGCTTGGATTGACGTACGTGCGTTTGTTGGGATGTTTCGTTTGTCGCGCGATAAAGGGCAGCTTTTTGTAAAGCATGTACTTCTTGCGATTAGGCTATATTCCGGAATACATAAAATAATGCTTGATAGTCTGTGCTGTGTCCGTCGGTTAGGTAGGTATTCCCATTTTCTCTTTCGCTTTCTTTCTGTCTTTCTCTCCCCCCCCCCTCCTCTCTCCCACTGTCTGTCTCGTTGTCTCTCATTCCCTCACTCTCTCCTCTCTCTCTCTCTTCTTGAAGACCCGTATGCCACCCCGTTATTAATTCATCTCGCTCCCCCCAGGACGTCACCGGCCATCTAAAGAACGCAAATGTCGCATCCTTAATTCAGCGGCGAGGAATAAGGAGAGACGCGCGAGGCCGCCCGCGCCCTGGACCCGGTGACCCCGCGCCTCATTCCTCCCGCGGGAGGCGGAGATGCGAGAGTACAGAAAGCCCTGACTAACGTAATTTCACAGCCTCCGTCTGGGCATTCGGATGCCAGCGGACTCGGTGCCGTCTGCCTCCCTCACCCGCCCACAACCGATCGCCTCTGGGGCGGCCCTGAGATGGCCTCGCGCGCCTGGTCCTGCCTCCTCAGGCACAGGTCTCATCCCTGATTCCCTCCTTCCTCCGTGATGGTCGCAGATATACACACCCTGCGTTCAAAAATGTAGAGCCGGGCGAGTATACATCAATCACTATACATCAATCTATACTGACATAAACTTAAACACACACATCTATAAAAATTCACATTCACACATGCATATACAAACAGCACATCTATACATTTACCGTGTCCTCATTCATTGACTTTTAAAAACCCGCACATACGCGGCAGCGACACGGGCGCCCCAATTAGAGCGGTCGTCGCGAAATCACTTCCCGCTGTCCGTCCCTTGTTCGCATTCGCCGAGGAGACTCTCTGGCCGGCGGACCTAATGCTTCTTTTGTTTCATTGCTCCTCAGACTGCGCCCTTGTCTCTCACGCTCTTCGGGCCACCTTTATTTTTCTTGTTCGTTCCTCTCATCCTGCTGCTGCTTCTACATCTTGGATTTCGTTAACGGCATCTCGTCACTGTGATTATTATTCTTATCTGCAAGTTTCTCCTTCCTCTCCGCTCCATCTTCCTTTAGCTCCTCCACTAGCTGTTCCAACACCATCACAACCGCCTCCTCCACGCCTTTCTCCTCCAACACCACAGACACTACCACTTCTCTCTCCCCTTCCTCCTCCACCTCCACCCCCCCCCCTTTCAGATGTTATCCACAACAGCCCCCCCCCCCCCCTCCCTGCAGTTATCCCTACCCGGACCGCACCGTCAGGCCTGTCATTAGCCCAGAGTTTGGTCTGGATCCTGGAGTATATTTGGACAGGATCTACCTCGCAACATCCATTACCCGCCCTGCCTGCTTGCTGCGTGTTTGTCATCCTCATTACCGACTACCTACTGCGTCTATCTAAACAGGGAGGGGGGGGGATAGAAAGAAAGAGACTGAGATAGATAGAAAAAGAAAGAGAGATGAAGAGGAAGGTAACGAGGCCTTCGACGAGTGCCAGACGAGCCCCGCCGTCAATTACAGAAAAAGGCTGATCGCGCCGCAGCCGGCGTGTAATGCGGTCGGTAGAAAATTCACAAAACGATGAATATCTCAACACGATTCCAGTCACAAAGGTCGCCGGACAGGGAAAACACAACCCCATGGATCCTTTCAGCGCGATGGTTTCCACAGTACAGGACAACTTCTAATAATCCTTATAGTTTCGAACGAATGGCAATGCTGACATTAATATGATAACACTGACAACTTTGACGACACCTTTGATGTTAGCATTATCATTATCATCTTTATTATGAACTTTCAATTTTATTTTCAATATTATCAAGGAAGGCTACTCATATCATTATCACTATCATCAGTATGACGGTCATCTAGAGCGTAGCACCGTGTTTGTTGCTTGTGTAAATGTGTATTTATGATAAACAATATCTGTCAAAATTCAAGTGAACAGACACGATTAACTTACCATTCTGGCATTTTGTTGCTGGCGTTCTTCTTCCGCTCCCCCCTCCCTTTCCTTCTCCTTTTTCTTCATTGTCTTCTTCTTCTCCTCCTTTTCCTTTTCCTTTTCCTTTTCCTCCTCCTCCTCCTCCTCCTCCTCCTCCTCCTCCTCCTCCTCCTCCCTCCTCTCCTCCTCCTCTCCTCCTCCTCCTCCTCCTCCTCCTCGTTCAGGGTGATAACTTCGTGTCTTACCTGGAAAAGAAAAAGAAAGAAACGTCAGTGTTAGAAAATACAATTCCTTCACAAGAACAAAATCAATGCTGCAAATATCCCCGCCCATCGCGGCATTTGACATTGGGCGTCTGTGAGGTGTCTGTCGCGGGGCCGGGTGTATGGCGCAGGCATGCAAGATCTGGTCCCGGTGTATGGTCGGTGTGCCTCGTTTAAGGCGTATTTTGTCTAACTTGCGGCGTGTTATGTCTGAGGCGTGGTTTGTTGAGTCTGAATGCCCTCGTCGCTACGCCGCTGTACAGAGTACTTGGCTAATAACCGATTAGATGTGTAAGTGTTGCTGATATCGCCCGCTCCAAAGCTGAATGAATCATTTCTGCTGTCCTGACAAAAGGTGCCGTCAGCAACGGAGGCGAAAGAAAAGAAAGAAATCAAGACTGAAAAGGATACAGCAAACGAAAGAAGGACTTGGCCGAGGGGAAGAGTGCAGGAACAAATGCCAATAAGCTACGACTGAGACAAACGCATAAATCATCAATATTCGCCAAGCACAAACAGACCTCGGCCGGCATATTTGCCTCGCCGAAAGCACCGATTGCGCGCCCGTCCGCACGTACGTCGGCTGCGGCTCGACGGGCGATCTCCGTCG
>NW_020870219.1:484201-494201 GCF_003789085.1 Penaeus vannamei | reverse complement strand
TGAGAACTAAACCGAGCATTGGCAGCGAAGCTTTCAAAGGAAAAGAAACTAGATAAAAATAGATAGGAGAAGGGGGGAAGTGAGAATGATGGGCGGCGGAGGAAAGTCTGAAAAGAACACAAAAACGAGAGAAAATGCGAACCAAAGGAAATAAAATGGCAAGACAGGGAAGAATTGGAGATTAGGCTGATGGGGAGGGAAGGAGGACAGGAGGGAGAAGATAGAGGAAGGAGAGACAAAAAGGAAGGAATGACTAAAGGGGAAGCATAGGGGAAGGAGGAAGGAAGAGGGAGAGAAGAAAGAAGGAGCAAGAGCGAGGGCGTCAGAGGAAGGAGAGCAGCGGGAGAGGTGCGAAGGAAAAGGGAAGGCGGGAGAACGACGCGCGCCCGGAAGCAGGCACTGCGGAGGCGGCGGCAAGAACGGCGTCGCAACGAGGGCGCGGGGAAGGCAGCAGCTGAAGCATTATCCCTTTGAATAAAATCATAATCACAAGAAGAAGCATGAACGCTGATGACAATCATTAGTGTTACTATCATCATTATCATTATCATCATTATTACTCCTACTATTACAATCATCAACATCACCCCTATTACCATTACGAATAGTAATAGCAATAGTAAATGTCATTACTATCTATGATCGTCAATCAGTGAGGGAACGCTGGAATAATTTGGATCACTGTAACCTTATTACCGACACTAATGCAAATAACGGCAGTAATGATTAGTAAAAGCGGTTGCTAAAGACGACCAAGGCCCTGCCAAGGCGGGCACCTGCACACCACATCGGAAAAATTCAACTACGTCATGCTACCCCCCTTCCCCCCCGCCGACACCCACTCGCTCGCCCTCCCCCTGCACTCCCCTACCAGGCTCGCCCGACTGAAGTAATAAGCTCATCGCAACTATTTTTGGGAGGCGAATCCCTGCAGCCAATGGTGCTTGTTCCCAGGTCCCGCTTCAGGCCTCGGCTTTGAGGAATATGAAGGGGGGGGGGGGGAGGCGCCCGAAAAACATCAAAGACCGAGCCAATGGCGAGGAACGGCCACGATGCATCTGCTTTGATGATATTCCCTCGGGAGAATATTTGGGAGGGCCTCCGCGGCGGCGTTTCCAATATCCTCGCGGAATCGCGCGCTGCCCATTTCCGAAGGAGGAGCAACTCGGTCGCACTCGCCTGCCGAAGGCCAGCGAGAAATCGATCGCTTCGCTCCAGGCGCACCCCCGCCGACATGGCTGCCTGTGAAAGGGTGCAAGAGGGAGGGAGAAGCAGTGGGAATAAGTGAGAACCAGTATGAAAAAACAAAGCGAAAGGAAAAGGAAAGAGAGACCGGCCAGCGCAGCGAACTCGCAGAGGACTTCCGCGAAAGCAGCGCGAATGCCAGGGAGGGAACGAAGGCGGGCGGCGAGGGCAACAAGTGGGCCGCAGAGGAGTGGGCATGAGGGAAGGTGAGTGGAAAAGGAGGAAAGGGTAAGGGAGGCAGTAAGGATGGAAAATAATGAGAATGAACCGCCAGGAATGAGATGAGAGACGAAACGAGACAGAATACGAAGGCATAATATGGGAAGCCGGACAAAAATGCGGAATGAAAGGGGAAGAAGAGGCAATGGAAAGGGAAGAACAAAGGGAAATCGGCACGGAGAAAAGCCAAGATGTTGAAGCGGTCTGCAGAGGCGGCCATGAATCCACTTTCACGCGAACAAACGGAGAAACAAACGACGAAGAGGGAGGGAGGAAGAGACCAATAAAAGAAGAGAAGACACGATCGAAAAAGGGACTAGCGAAGGAGAAACAAGATTACCATAATGGGTGTAAGGGGATTGATCATGAGCACGATTACGAAGAAAATGGCGATAGCAACATCAATAACAATAAAGAATGATGCCTATAACAACACCAATCCTCATCACCATGATAGTAAAAGTAATGGTAATAAAGATAAAAATAATAACGATAATAACAATAATAACGACAATAACAATATTAATTATCAATAATGATAATGATAATAATAATAATAATAATAATAATAATAATAACAATGATGATAATAATAATAATGCTATTGCTGCTGCTGATGATGATGATAATAATAAAAACAATAATGATAATCATCATAATAATGATGATCATAATAACAATAATAAGTACAATAATAAAAACAAAAACAACACTAATGATAATAACACCAATGGTAATGATTATGATGATGATGTTTTATTGTTATTCTTATTAGTATCATTATCATTATTATAACCATCTCCGCTATAATACTATTCTCTGTTATTTATAATCATTAAAGTAATCATCATCATTACCATCATAGTAATTTTTCTCGTCCGGCCGGACTCTTTCACCCCTTTCCTTCTACCTTTCGCCTCCCTCTCCCTCCCACTTCCCCTTCGTTGCTCCCTCTCCCTTCCCCTTTCCCACTCTGCCACGCCCTCTCACTCCCAACTCTTCCTTAAATTCACTCCCCTCCCACTTTCACCCCTCCCTCCGCGCTCTTCCGCAACCCTCCTTTTCTTGCTTCAACTCCCTCTGATCTTTTGGTCCATTTTCCCCTTCCCTGTCTCTCCCACCCCCTTTTTCTTCCTGTGGCCTCCTCCCTTTCCCCCTGACAATCGCCATTTCCTCTTAAATGCACCCTTTCCCCCTGTTTCCTCTTCCCATTCTCCCTATTCTTTCTATGAACCTACACCCTCGAATTGTGCATAAACTGACGGTCGAACTACTCCCAATGCAGTGTACTTGCCTAGGATGATGATGATGATGAGATGATGATGATGATGATGAGATGATGATAATAATAATGATTTAAAAAATAATAAAATATAACATAATAATGATATAATAATAACTAACTAATAATAATGATGATGCTAAATAATTGCTAATAATAATGATGCTAATAATAATGATGATGCTAATACTAATGATGATAATACTAATGATAACAATAATAATAATAACAACAATAATAATGATAATGACAATAATGATAGTAACAATAATGACAAAAGTAGCCTTAAAGTAGAATACTCATACATTCGTGATATGATGTGTGTGTGTGTGTGTGTGTGTGTGTGTGTGTGTGTGTGTGTGTGTGTGTGTGTGTGTGTGTGTGTGTGTGTGTGTGTGTGTGTGTGTGTGCGTGCGTGCGTGCGTGCGTGCGTGCGTGCGTGCGTGCGTGCGTGCGTGCGTGCGTGCGTGCGTGCGTGCGTGCGTGCGTGCGTGTGTTTGTGTATTCTTTAATATTTATGTTGTTATCCGATTTTACACCAAAATCGGATAACATCCAGGCCTAAAGTGTAAGCTTGGCGTGCGAACTGGCAAACGGACGCGGCACAAGCAGAAATATAATATAAACGAAACGTGAAAAGAAGATCCGGCCGAGAAGGGAACAAGAGATAAAAATCGAGGCCACCGACGCCCTCGCCGATTCGGCCGAATGCGCCGCCCTGCGTCATCAACGTCCATCGCCCGTCTCGCCGCCTCGCTATAAGTCGCGATTAAGCAAACCGTAGCGTGTTCGGCTCCGCTTTGTCAAGGGCGCGCTGGCGGCCGGACACCTCGCCCCGCTTTCCCGTTCTCTCGAGCTGGCTGGCTGGTTGTCTACCTGTCTCTCGATCTGTCTTTTCCCCTCCCTCCCTCTTTCTCTCTCTCTCCCTTTTCGCTGTATCAGTCTCTCCAACTGTCTCTTTTCTGCTCTCCTTCACACTCTCCCTCCCGCTCCTTCTCATCTCGAATTCATCCTGTTTCATGCTTTGCCTGTTTGTCTTTCGGTTGATTTCCATCCCCACTAACGCTCTTTCGCTCTCCTCTTCCTCTGCTTCTTAAATTCTCTCTTCTTTCTAAGCACATTCTTTGCTCCCAACTCCCTCCATCTTCCCTCTCTTCTCTATCTGTGATTGCCTGTCTTCTTCTCCCCTAAAATGCAAAGATTTTTGGCTTATATCTTCGGCCTCTTTCTTTGTCCTTCTTCCTCCCTGCCTCTCCCTCTGAGCATTCTTCCTCAGACTTTACCAACTTTCCAATATCTATTTTTTGTTTCCATTTCCCCCACTGGTTTCATTCATTTATTTATCTATTTATATATCTATCTATTACAAAAATCAGAGAGGCAGTTTGCGCCCTCATATTGGCTATATCTTCCATCACTACTGAAAGAATGGAAGAGGTTAATGTGTCCGTGCATCCATATTTCGTAATAATTGCAATACTTTACGAGTGTATTTCAAGCAGGCTTATGCAGCATTTCTCGTTTACGTTTGACTTTGCAACATCACTTATGGGAACCGCCAGAGCTACGGGCCATAAACGCTCCACCTCAAACCTGGCGCTGCCGAACCCCAAAAGGGAGGGGGGGAGGGGGAGGGGGAGTCAAATGGGGAGCCAAATCCCTCGTTGGGGCGACCCGAGACTGCTGCGCCGCGTTATGCAACCGAAAGAAGGTTCTTTTTCGCAATGCAAAAATTGGTCTGCATAATCCCCCCCCTTGATTCCAGGCCCGCGGCTGATGATGCCGCAGCGCTCGCAGTCTCAATTCTACCTCGGATTGAGGTTATGGCGCGGTCAACTCGCGTGTCTAAAGTACGTTATATTAATTCGCGCCCGCGCGTGCGTGCGTGTGACCCAGGTCATCAGCCGTCGGTTCAGGTGAGGGCAGCAAATGGTAAATTTCTTCCGACCGGCGACAGGACAGACGGCCGTAAACCTATTAAGAAACGAACATAATCAGGACCCAAATCATTACAACACTCACTGAACCCACAATTATGCTCGGCTCAGCACAGACGAAAAATATCTCAATACTAAACCTCTTCACGAATCGAATAAAAAACAAATATCCCTCTCGCTTCAATATCTATTAAACAGTGATCATTAATATAGGGATCATACAAAAACAAAATTTTTTGAAACGAAAATAAATAAATAAATAAAAAGCAGACGCTAAACTTCAACCGCCTGAATCTTTGAGCGACTCGGTTAAGTTCTGATCAACTGCTGGCAACCCATTGTAAAGTAAATAAAATGAAAGCATAACAATAACATCAAGAATAATAGTAATAATAATAATAATAACAAGAAGAACAACAATAATAATGGCAGCAGCAATGATGGAGATGATGACAACAGTGAATGAGTCAGCGTGAGTGAGATAACTAGACAGATAGATAGATAGACAGATATATAGTGAGAGTGAAAGAGGCTGAAATGAGAAAGAAATAAAGAAAAAAAGAGGGAGAGAGAGAGGGTTGGGGAGGGTGAGGAAGGGAGGGAGGGAAGGGGGGAGGGAGGGAGGGAGGGAAGGAGAGGGAGAGGGAGAGGGAGAGGAGAGGGAGAGGTGAGAGAGGGAGAGGAGAGAGGAGAGAGGAGAGAGAGGAGAGAGAGAGAGAGAGAGAGAGAGAGAGAGAGAGAGAGAGAGAGGAGAGAGAGAGAGAGAGAGAGAGAGAGAGAGAGAGAAGAGAAGAGAGAGAAAGAGAGAAAAGAGAAGAAGAGAGAGAGAGAGAGAGAACGAGAGAGAGAGAGAGAGAGAGAGAGGAGAGAGAGAGAGAGAGAGAGAGAGAGAGAGAGAGAGAGAGGAGAGAGAGAGAGGAGGAGGGGGAGAAAAAGAGTGAGAGATTCAGAGAGAGAGAGGGAGAGGGAAAGAGAGGGAGAGCGAGAGCGAGAGAGAGAGAGAGAGAGTGAAAGAAAGAGAGAAACCTGTCAGGAGGGAGGAAGGGGAGGGGGGGGAGAGAGAGGGGAGAGAGGGGAGATAGAGAGATAGAGAGAGAGAGAGAGAGAGAGAGAGAGAGAGAGAGAGAGAGAGAGAGAGAGAGAGAGAGAGAGAGAGAAGAGAGAGAGAGAGAGAAGAGAGAGAAAGAGAAAGAAAGAGAGAACCGGTCAGGAGGGGAGGGAGGGAGGGGAGGGTGGAGAGAGGGAGGGGGAGAGAGGGAGAGAGAGAGAGGAGAGAGAGAGGGAGAGGAGAGAGAGAGAGAGGAGAGAGAGAGAGAGAGAGAGAGAGAGAGAGAGAGAGAGAGAGAGAGAGAGAGAGAGAGAGAGAGAGAGAAGAGAGAGAGAGAGAGAGAGAGGAGAAAGGGAGAAGGAGAGAGAGAGAGAAGAGAGAGAGAGAGAGAGAGAGAGAGAGAGAGAGAGAGAGAGAGAGAGAGAGAGAAGAGAGGAGAGAGAGAGAGAGACAGAGAGAGACAGAGATAGAGAGACCTGTCGACCGAATCGTTACAACGGGACTAAGTAACCGGCGCGTTCGGGACATCGGCGGAGAACGACTTAAAGACACTGCAAAGGTGTTAAAGTTGTAGTGTCAAGGTCTCGGCCGTCGCTGTCCTTCCTCCCACCTGTCCTTCCTCCCCTTTTCCATGCCTCTTCATTTCCTCTTCTTTCTTTCTCTCCCCCCCCCCCCTCTGTCTGTCTCCGTCTCCGTCTGTGTGCCTGTTTGGGTGTTTGTCTCTCTCCCGGTTTCTGTTTCTGCCTCCATCTTCGTCTGTTTACGCGCCTGTCTGTCTGTCTCTCTCTTACAGACACACTCTTTCTCTCTCTCTCTCTCTCACTCCCTTTCTCCCTCTCTCCCTCTCTCCCTGTCACATCCTCTCCCTCTCCCTCTCTTTCTCTGCCATTCTCCGCTCTCCCCTTTATCCGTCTATGAGCCCTTCCACGTCGCCAGCCTCAACACGCAGGATTTTTTTCATTATTCGGACATCACCGGGCAACGAATTTCACCGCATGGACATCACGGTAAATAACGTTAGCATCGCCATCCGTTTCCCTGTTATTTCATTTATATCAGCGATACATCAACATTAATCGCATTTCCACCTAAATCGCTGCCATTAACTCCGACGCTCGTGTGGGTGGGGGAGCCGGCATTCGTGCGATAATGATCACGGCGCCATCGTCATCAAGGCCTTGGAATAGATAATTAAATATATTTAAAAGAAAAGAAGGAAAGAAGATATATGTGTCCCCCTCTCGTACAAAGCTTTATAGAAAGT
Organism: Penaeus vannamei; assembly: GCF_003789085.1. Classification (NCBI taxonomy): domain Eukaryota; kingdom Metazoa; phylum Arthropoda; class Malacostraca; order Decapoda; family Penaeidae; genus Penaeus; species Penaeus vannamei. The sequence continues at coordinate 487,206 of NW_020870219.1, read as the reverse complement.
GCTAGAAAAAGTTTAATATGGATGATTAAATAAATGAACCAATCCATGATTTTTTCCCTCTCCTCTGAAACTGGCCATCGTTCGCGCAGCGTGTCCGCGATCCCGCGATGACACCTGGTCCTCCCTCGGCCACGCCCGCCCGACGGCATCCACGCCCACTCCCCCTCGGGAGGGCAGTACAGAAATAGGAAATCGCGGAAGACGGAAAATCAAAGCTCCTGGAAAAAGAAGCAGAAGAGTGGAAGGGAAAGAGAAAGAAACACAGAACGAATATGAACACGCACACATGTGTATGTGTGAGGGGGCGGGGTGCATGTGTGGGTGAGTGTGTGCGTGAACAAAGGGGAATGATGAGAAAACAAGGGAACCAGTACAGAAAAGTTTACGTAGAAAAAAGTACAGACTAAAACGTGTATTTGTTCTGACATGTTCTGACCGTAACACTTACAGATGAAATGCCAACATACTTTATTTGAATATTTCATTTGGAATACTCATTTTTACTTCTAAATGTATATATTTCTATCAAGATTGACGAATATTTTTACTACCTTATATTAACAATCTTTCACATGTTAAATATCCAAACCAACAGAAAAATGACGTTTTTGGAGTTGTTTCCATACGTGTTACACGCGCATAAACCCACATATAAACCGCCACATACCTTATTCAATCACTGTCACTCACCAAAACCAAGACTAAACAGACGTGCAACCTCCCCCCCCTTCCCTCTCCCCTCGAGCTCCAGCCCCGCCGCCGAGGAGACGGAAAGTCAGCTGAAGAACGGCAGAGGATCCGAGAGGAAGGGTTGACGCTTATCTTCAGCGCCGCAACGAATCCACGAAGTTTTTCTATATCATAAACAAGTGGGGGATGCCCACTCGCGCCGCGAACTTTGCCCCTAAACTTCCATCTTCCCCACGCGATTTATTGGTCAAGTTTGGTCGGGAGTAGCGACCGATACCCGTGCCCTGAGTACATGCACGACCCAGTCTGCTGCTCCTCCTTCCCTGCCACTCTGTGCTCTTCTTCTACTTCTCTGGCCTTTTAAATTGGCAATCGCACCCTTCTCTTCCACTGAGGATCCCAGCGCTCAGTCTCTACGAAGTCTAGGTTTTGAGCGCGGACGTGAGTATATGTGTACGTGAGAAGCAATATATTGCGACACACATAAGCACATGTGCAATTACAGCAACAGCTGCGCACATGAACGCAGGCACTTTGCCCTCTCTCTCTCCAGACATGACGTCTACCTTTCGATATTATTGCAATTTCAATAAAATGACAAGCAAAAAAGAAAAAAGACCTTGTGTGGAGGTGGCAGATGGGAACCGCGAAGGGCCCCGTGTAGGGACGTGAATATTGCGTTTTCACAGCGGCGTCAAGACAGGGGAGGAAGAGAACAATGCTGGACTGGGGATGGAGAAGAAAAGAACAGACATGGAGGATATATGAAGAATAAAAGTGCGATGAGGCAACAGAGGAGGAGATAAGAATACGAGATTAGAGGAGGGGGAGGAGTTACTACAACAGGACACTGAATCAGAATACATGAGGCAACGAAGGACGCTACAACGAAGTAGGAACTGCGAAGGCCACGCGGAAGCCGGGCCAGGCATCAGCGGCGACAGGCAGCCTGAAAGGACCGAAAACAGAGAAAGGGCAGAAAGCGCGGGGATGGGGCAGGGACGGGGAGGCAAGAAGAAAGAATTATAAAAGAAAATATAACAAGAACGCGAAACAGGAATAAAAGTAGGGATAAAGCAAAGAATAAAATAAATTAATAAATGAATGAATAAAAAAAATAACAAAGAAATTAGAAAAAGAATCAATGATAATAAAAGGGACTAACTGTAAGCATAAGAGCATCACTAAGGATAATGAAAATCCGAAACGAAGAAACGCAGAGCGAGCCAAAGGGAACCGAACAAAAGATAAAAGCAGGAACGAACGCGAATCCAAACAAAGACTGACCAAAAAAGAGGAAGAGAAAGGACCGTCATTCAAGGATTTAACTCTAGAAAGAAGAAAAAAAAAGAGATAAAAATACATTGCAACAAAAACGCCCAAGATGACGATAAAGGACTTTGAAAACAAGCCTGGATCATTACAAAAGTCGAATGCAAACAAATATAAGAAAAAAGGTACGCGACAAAGAGCCAGCAGGGAGAAAGCAGAAACGAGAATAAACACTACGAATAAGAAAATTAAAACTAATACAGCGAACGAAATCCAATAAACAGCTAGGAGGTCTGCGGAGCTTAATGAAAATGTATGGAGCAATTTAGAATGTTCTGATAATAAACGAAACGACGAGGCGCACGAAACCGAAAAAGGGGGATTCGGACGAGTTTAAAGAAAGCGCAGGCGAGGAATCGAACAAAAGGAAATATTATATGAGATGCGCAGAAGACAATGAATGATAACTTGAGGCTGTAAAAACATAAATAAAGAATGGTGAACAGCAGGAAGGCAAAAAGAAAAAAAGTGAAAACTATAGATTATTGGTGAGAAGAAATGGGAACAAATGATGAAAGGTATAGAGAGAGAGAGAAGAGAGAGAGAGAGAGGGAGAGAGAGGAGAGAGAGAGAGAGAGAGAGAGAGAGAGAGAGAGAGAGAGAGAGAGAGAGAGAGTGAGTGCCGATGGTGTAGATAGCGTGTAGTTGTGAGTGTGTCAGTGTGTGTGTGTGGGTGATGAACGATATTCTATCAAGATGTGTTGTGATGTGGTGAGATGTCGTGTGTCTGCTGTGTGTGTGTGCTGTGTGTGTGTGTCTGTTGATGTGTGCTGTGTTGTGTGCTGTAGTGTGTGCGTGTGTCTGTGTGAAGAAGTGTTGGCTGTGTGCTGCAGAGTTGATGTAGATGTGTGTAAAGTGATGTAGGTGGTGTGTGTATAAAGTGTGTAGATGTGTGTATAAGTAGGTGTGTCCTGTCATAAAGTGTTTGATGTGTGGTGTTGCGTGTGTGTGATATGAGCGTGTTGAGCGTGATGTGTGCCTGA
>NW_020870219.1:463733-471233 GCF_003789085.1 Penaeus vannamei | reverse complement strand
CCTCCTCCTCCTCCTCTCTCTCTCCTCAATTCCTCCTGCTCCAACTCTCCTCATTCCTCCTTTCTTCTCTCTTCTCCTTCACTATTCCTCACCCCTCCTCTCCTTCTACACCACCCTCTTTCTCCTCCTCCTCTGTCCTCCTGCTCTCCACCTCTCCTTCTCCCATTCACTCCTATCCTCCTTCTACCTCCTTCTTCTCCTCCTCCTCCTCCTCTGTTCCCTCCTCCTTCTCATCCCTATCCTCCTCCTCTCCCTCACTTTCATCCTTATCCTCCTTTATACTTCTCCCTGTCCTCCTTCTACCTTTCTCCCTCCTCCTCTTCCCTTTTCGTAACTTTCCGCTGTTTTCTCCTCTTTATCATGTCTGTATCTTCATTCATCGTTTTTCTCCTCTCTTATGCTTCCTGTTTCTGTGCTGTGCTTCTCTATTAGTTTCTCTTCTTCTTTTTCTCTTCTTTCGTCTTCTCCTTCTATTCTCTTCTTCTTCTTCTCCTTCTTCTTATTTTTTCTTCTTATTTCACTTCTTCTTCTTCTTCTTCTTCTTCTTCTCCTCCAATCATCCATAAATCTCTCAACATCCCTCCCACAACCACCTGCAACCCTGCAACTTGCACACAGCCCAACACAACTCTAGTGCAGCTCGTTATAACCCCACACTGGCCTGACATAGCAACACCACAGTCCACCACAACACCACAGTCCACCACAACAACATCCACAGTCCATCAACAACACCAACAGTCCACCAGAACTCCACAGTCTACCAACACCACAGTCCGCCACAACAACAACAGTCACACCACAACGCCACCAGTTCCACCACAACACAGTCACCACAACACCCCACAGTCCACCGCAACACTGCACACACGTTCCGTCACAACCTTTCCATAGCCACATTACAACCCTAAGCCTTGCCCCGTCCACAACAACACCGGTAGCTCCCACAACCCAATAGGGCTCCACAACTCAAGCACAACCCCTCCCTCAGCTCCTCCCCTCCCCTCCCCCCTCCCTCTAAGCTCCCTCCCCTATCCCCTCCTCCTCCCCTCAAGCTCCTCCCACTCCCCCCTCCCCCTCCCCTCAGCTCCAACCCACTACCCCTCCCCCTCCCCTCAAGCTCCTTTCCTCCCCCCTCACCCCTCCCGTCAGCTCCTCCCTTACCCCCCTCCCCTCAAGCTCTTCCCCTACCCCCTCCCCTTCCCTCAAGGCCCCCCCCCTCAACTCCTCCCCTGCCCTCTTCCTCCTCCCCTCCCCTCAGCTCCCTCCCCTACCCCTCCCCCTACCCTCAAGCTCCTCCCCTCCCCACCGCCTCCCCTCAAGCTCCTCCCCCTACCGCCTACCCCTCCCTCAAGCTCCTCCTACCACCTACCCTCCCTCAGCTCCTCCTATCCCCTCCTCCCCCAATCCCTCCCCTCTCCCTTAAGCTCCTCCCTTACCCCCTCTCCTCCCCCTCTCCCCCTCCCCCCCTCAGGCCCTCCTCCTAACTAGCATCTGTGAGTCATACTGTATTATTGATTAAAGGGAAAGACATCACGTAGACAGTTTTTTTTTCTTCTTCTTCTTCTTCTTCTTTCTGGTATTTCTATCCTTCGTTAGGTCGGGAGAAGAGGGGAGATGAGAGGGAAATGAAAGGGGAGGGGAGGTAGAGGGGGGTTTAGTGTACGTGAGTATTTTGTGTTTGTGTGTTTGTATGTGTGTTTGTGTGCGTTTTTGACCGTAGTGTGTGTGTTTGTTTGTTTGTGCGTAAAGTGTGTGTGTGTGTGTTCGTATGTTTGCTTATTTGTTTGTTTGTCTGTATGTATATTTGTAGTTTTGTTTTTGTTTGTGTGTGTGTAGGTGTGTGCTTTTGTTTAAAATGCATATTTGAATCAGCGTGTCCGTGCATAGGCATGCGTGATCGTGTATGTGCGTGCGTGTGCGACTGTGGCAATAACATGTGTAAGTATGTATACATATCCGTGTGTTTGTATGGTATGTTTGCCCAGAACAATATGTGAACTTCCTACGCATGTATATACGCTCTCGGACATGTATGTATGTATATATGTATGTATGTATGTACGTGCGTACGTACGTTCGTATGTACGTATATATGTATATATGTATGTATGCATGTATGTACATACCTATATATGCATGAACGCATATATGTATGTACGTACCTATGAATGTGTGTATGTTTGTATGTACATACGGATGTATGTACGAATGTAAGCATATATATATGTACGTATATATATATATATATATATATATATATATATATATATATATATATATATATATATATATATATATATATATCATATATATACATGCACGTACGTATGCACGTGTGTATGTATGCATGTATGTATGTAAGCCCTTCGATTTACTAGGGCTGTTCAAATTTACGATTGAATTTGTACTATTTGATTTGCATTTAATTACACAGTTGGACTGGATAATGCTGAATTGATGGGAATGTCTGGCCGATTTGAAGACTGGCGCTGCGAGAGAAATGGGGGCGAGGGACGGAGGAGGAGGAGAAGGGGAAGTGGAAGAGGAGGAGGAGGAGAGATAGGAGAGGAAGAAGAGGAGGAAGGGGTGATAGAAGAGGATATAGAACAGGAGGAGGAAGAAGGACGAAAAAAAGTTGAAGAGGAGGTGGAAAACGAAATAGAAGAGGAGGAGGAGGACGAGGAAATAGAGGAGGAGAAAAGAGGAGATAGAAGAGAAAATAGAAGAGGAGGAAGGAGGAAGAAGAGGAGGAGCAAGAAGGAAGGAAAGAAATAGAAGAGGAGGAGGAGGAAGAGGACATAGATAATGGTATAGGAAGAGAAGAAGGAAGCTTAGATAAAATAGGAGGAGGAGGAGTAAGGAAGAGTAAGAGAAGGAGGCCGAAGGAGGAAAAAAAGCAAGAGGAGGAGAAGGAAGTTGATAAATATGATGGAAACGGGAGAGAGTGAAGAAGAGGAAGAGAATGAGGAGGAGGACGACGAAGAAAGAAGAGAAGAGACGCAGACGGAGAAGAAAGAGGAGACTAAAGAGATGTAGGACCGAAGCGAAGGAGGAAAAGCAAGAAAGGGAAAGAAGCGAAAAGGGAAAGAAATGAAGAGAGAAGAAAGAAGATGGAAGAAGATAAGATAATTATCGGAAGAATAAAAACAAAAAATAAAACCCAACAGGAAAAAAACGAAAATACACCAAAGCGAATACACAAAAACAAAACAAAAAACAAATAAACAAACAAACAAAAAAAATCACATAAAAACAATAAAAAATAAACAACAAAAAAGAGAGAACGAAAACAAACAATGTCCAAATTCTTGTTTTCTCAAAGTGAATTCGTCTCACTGCCATGTTCTTGTGTCCTGGACAACAGGGTAGAAAATGAAATTTGCTTTGGAGTCTGAGGCGGGCAGCTGGAAAAAGAGGGGGGGGAGTGAGGGGAGAGAGGGGGGAGGTAAAGGGAGGGAGAAGGAGAGAGATGGAGGAAAGTGAGGAGGGGAGAGGGAGAGGGAGAGAGAAGGGGGAATGTAAGGAGGGGAGAGGGAGAGGGAGAAGGAGGAGGGGAGGGAAAGTGAGGAGGGGAGAGGGAGAGAGGAGGGGAGTAAAGGGAGGGAGAAGGAGAGAGATGGAGGGGAGGAGGGGAGAGGAAAGGGAGAGAGAAGGGGGATGTAAGGAGGGGAGGGAGAGGGAGAGAAGGGGGGGAGGGAAAGTGAGGAGGGAGAGGAGAGGGAGAGGAAGGGGGGGAGGTAAAGAGAGGGAGAGAGATGAGGGGAAAGGGAGGAGGGCGAGAGTGGGGTAAAAGAGGAAGAGAGAGAGAGACAAGGAGGGTGGGAAGACAGATATGGATAGGTAGATAGATAGATGATTGATAGACAGACAGATGGAAAGTTAGACAGATAGATAAAGATAGATGGATAGATAGATTGATAAATAAAGAGAGAGGGAGAGAGAGAGAGAGAGAGAGAGAGAGAGAGAGAGAGAGAGAGAAAGAGAATGAGAGAAAGAGAGAGAGAGAAGAGAGAGAGAGAGAGAAAAAAAGAGAAAGAGAGAGAAAGAAAGAGAATAAGAAAAAAGACAAACACTCCCACATGAAGGGAAGAACAAAAAAAGATTTCGATGAAAACATAAAAAAAACAAGAAAACCGAAAACCAAGAAAAATAAAAACAAGAGAAAACAAGAGTCGAACCGAACATTTAACGGCAAAAAAAAAAATAATAATAACTTCGAGAAATGTTCCCCGAGAGAAGAAAATGGAGGCGATGCAAATGAGAAAGAAAATAGGAGGAGATTTTGCACTCCTGATGTCTGGTAGGAAGGGGGACCTAAATCTCGGAGGATTTGTTAGGTCTTACTCTCTCCCTCTTCATCTTCCTCTTGGTCCTCCTTATCCTTCTCCTCCTCCTCTTCATCTTTCTCCTCCTCCTCCTCCTCCTCTTTCTCCTCTTCATCTTTCTCCTCTTCCTCTTTCTCCTCCTCTCCATCTTTCTTCCTCCTCCTCCTCCTCCTCCTCTTTCTCCTCCTACTCGCCCTCGCCCTCTCCTCCTCTTCCTACATCTCCTCCTCTTCCTCCTCCTCCTCCTTTTCCTCGCTCTCCTTTCCTCCTCCTCCTCTTTTTTCCCCTCCTCCTCTCTTTCCCCTCCTCCTCCTCCTCCCTTTCCTCCTCCTCCTTCTCCCTTTCCTCCTCCTCCTCCTCCACTTCCTCTTCCTCCTCTTCCTCTTCTCCCTCCTACCCTTCCTCCTCTTTCTTTATCTCCTCTTGTTTATTTTTTTCTTCTCTTTCATTCAATTTCTTTTTGACTCTTCAATTCGTTTTTCTTTATCCTTCCTCCTCTTCCTCCCTCCTTAACCCTTCTTCACCTTTTAATTATCTATCGTTCTCTCTCTCTCTTCTTCTCTCTCTCTTCTCTCTCTCTCTCTCTTCTCTTCTTCTCTCTCTCTCTCTCTCTTTCTCTCTCCTTTTTCTTCTCTCTCTCTCCTTCTCCCCTTCTTTCTACTTTTCCTTTTCTCCGTCCTTCCTCCGTTCCTTTCTCCTCCCAACTCCTTATCTTTCATCGTTCCCCTCCTCTTTCTCCTTTTCCTCCTCCTCCATCTTCCGTTTTCCTTCCTCCTATTTTTTTTCTCTTTCCCCTCTTCCTTCTTCTTTTCTTCTTCTTTCCAATCTTTCTTCTCTTCCTCCTTCTCATCTTCCTCCTTCTTTTCTTGCTCTTTTCCGTCTTTCACCTTCGTTTCTTCCTCCCTCTTTTCCTCCTTCTTTCTCCTGTCTTCTTCCCCTCTTCCTCCATTTTTTCTCCTTATTCCCCCTTTTCTTCCTTTTCCTCTTCCACCTTCCCCCTCTTCCTCCTTCCCCTCTCCCTCTTTCTTTTCCTCCTCCTTCCCCTCTCCCTCCTTCTCTCTTTCCTATTCCCCCTTTTCTTCCTCCTTCTTTTCTTTTCCTCCTACTTCCCCTCTCCCTCCTCCTTTCCTTCCTATTCCCCCTTTTCTTCCTTCCTTTCTCTCCACCTTCCTTCTTTCTTCCTATTCCCCCTTTTCTTCCTTTCCCCTTCCCCTCCTTTCCCCCTCCTTCCTTCTTTCCTTCCTTTCCTCCTCCTTCCCCTCTCCCTCCTCCTTTCCTTCCTATTCCCCCCTTTCTTCCTCCTTCCTCTCTCGCTCCTTCTTTCCTTCCTATTCCCCCTTTTCTTCCTCCTTCCCCTCTCCCTCCTTTCCCATTCTCCCTTTTCCTTCCTCCTTCCCTTCTCCCTCCTTTTTCTTCCCATTCCCCTTTCTTCCTCCTTCCCCTCTTTCCCTCTCTTTCCTTCCATTCCCGCTTTCTTCCTCCTTCCCCCTCCCTCCTTCTCTTCCTTCTATTCCCCCTTTTTCTTCCTCATTCTCTTCTTCCCTCCTCCTCCTCCCCTCTCCCTCCTTCTTTCTTTCCCTTTTTTCCCTCCTCTTCCTCCATTCCTTCCTTTCCCCTTTTCCTTCCCCTCTCTTTTCCCTCCTTTCCCCCTTTCTTCCTCCTTCCTATTCCCCCTTTTCTTCCTCCTTCCCCTCTCCCTCCTTCTTTCCTTCCCATTCCCCCTTTTCTTCCTCCTTCCCCTCTTCCTCCTTCTTTCCTCCTTGCTCAGCTCGCCCCTGAATTGTTGAATCGTGAGAGGAGAGGCAAAGTTATGTTAATACCTGGAAAGAAAGAGAGAAGGAAAATAAAGGCAGAATGGATGGTGATAAATTTCGGGGAAAGAAATATCAAAGAAAGGGAACTGGGAAAATGGGGGAGAGGGGAAGGAGGGGTAGGAGGGGGAGGGGAAGGAGGGGAGAGAAAGAGGGAGGAAAGCGAAAAAAGGAGGTGGAAGGGAGAGAGAAAGTAAGGGGAAGAGGGAAGGGAGGAGGAAGAAGGGAGAGTAAGAGAGGAGGAGGAGAGGGAAGGGGATGGAAAATGAGGAAGAGGGAAGGAAATAGGAAAGGGGAAGGTAAAAAGAAGGAAAATGGAGATAAGAGAGGAAAAGGAAGGGAAAGGTGTTTGGTTTGAGGAGAATAAGGATTTTTTATTTTTATTTTTTATTTGATTTTTTATTTTTTTACTTTAAGAGCGGGAAACTTAGAAAAGAAAGAGAAGAAAGAGAAGAAAGAACGAAACCCCAGAGAAAAGAAAACAGCGAGAGGGGAAAATAAAAGTGAAGTGAAATGAAGATACGACAAAATATGACGCCAAAAAAAAGAAAAAGGAATAAAGGAAATAGGACAAGAGAGACCCCAAATAAAAGAGAAGAAAAAGAAAAGAAGTAAAAACGAGATCGAGGAGCCGAAGAAATTAAGAACAACATATAAACGAAAAGGAAAAAAAAAAAAAAAAAAGCTAGGCGAGGCCATTCTTGGCTCGACGGGGGGTGTCGCCTTGTTAATAACCAGGGGGCAAAATATCGTTTTTTCCCTTCTCTCCCTCACTTCAATGTTCTCTCTCCCTTCTCTCACTTCAGTCTTTCTACTCCCTCTCACTTCAGTGGTCCCTCTCTTACTCCCTTTCTCTCACTTCAGTGTCCTCTCTCCTTCCCTCCTTCTTACTCCCTTCTCTCACTTCAAATGTCCCTTCTTACTCCCTTCTCGTCACTTCAGTGTCCTTCTCCCCTACTTCAATGTCCTTCTTTACTCCCTTCACTTCAGTGTCCTCTCTCACTTTCCTCAACTCAAATGTCCTTCTTACTCCCTTCTCTCACTTCAGTGTCCTCTCTCCCTTCCCTCACTTCAATGTCCTTCTTACTCCCTTCTCTCACTTCAGTGTCCTCTCTCCCTTTTCGCCTCACTTCAATGTCCCTTCTTACTCCCTTCTCTCACTTCAGTGTCCTCTCTCCTTCCCCACTATCAATATCCCTTCTTACTCCCTTCTCTCACTTCAGTGGTCCTCTCATCCTTCCCATCACTTCAATGTCCTTTTACATCCCTTCTTCTCACTTCAGTGTTCCTCGTCTCCCTTCCCTCACTTCAATGTCCTTCTTACTCCTTCTCTCACTTCAGTGTCCTCTCTCCCTTCCCTC
>NW_020870219.1:456233-458733 GCF_003789085.1 Penaeus vannamei | reverse complement strand
CAGGTAAGGCTGATCATTAGGCGTAATTAAGGGCTTGTTTTCCGTCTCGTTTTGTGTGTTTTTGGAGTGTTTGTATTTCTTCTGTTTCTCTGTCTGTCTGTCTCTGTCTCTGTCTGTCTGTCTGTCTCTCTCTCTCTCTTCTCTCTCTTCTCTCTCTCTCTCTCTCTCTCTCTCTCTCTCTCTCTCTCTCTCTCTCTCTCTCTCTCTCTCTCTTCGCTCTCTTCTCTCTTCTCTCTCTCTCTCTCTCTCTCTCTCTCTTATCTTTTTTTCTCTATTTACTTTTTTTTTCTTTCTTTCTTTCTCATTTTTCCTGCCTTTTTATTTTTTCTTTCTTTTTCTGATTTTTTCCCTCTCTTACATGTCTTTTATCAACATCCCCAACACTTACGTCACCACGATCTTGATTTTCACTTCCTCCTCCAACTCTCCCACCTCCACTTGATATTTTTTTACTCCACCTCCATCGTCATCTTCGCTACCTCATCCACTCTCCCTTACTGTATCTCCAACACCACTTCCATTACCGCCACCTTTTTCCACGGTCTCCAACACCATCACCATCCACTCCCATCCTCCACCTCCACCTCCACAACCACCTCCACCTCCACCACCACCTCCCTCCACCATTACCCCCTTCTTTTGTCTCCCTCTTTTCCCTCCCTCTTTTCTCTCCCGCTTGTCTCACCCTCCTTTCTCTCCCTCCTTTCCCTCCCTCTTTTCTCTCCCTCTTGTCTCTCCCTCTTTTCCCTCCCTCTTTTCTCTCCATCTTTCCCTCTCTCTTTTCCCTCCCTCTTTTTCTCTCCCTCTCAAAATCCTCCACGATATCCGACGCCTTTGCCTGAGCGCCACACGGCCTGGGATAATGAATGGCCGTGCGCCCGGTAAGTGAAGTTTTACAAGTCTTTCCGTCTCCTGAATGGCGTGAGCGCTGAAGGGGTTATGGGCCTTTTTGTGAATGATAAAGAAACCTTAGTGTTTTACGATTAACATAAGTCTTGTTGGGGGGCGGTGGTAGGGGTGGGTAGGGTAGGGTTGGGGTGGGGAGAGCAGGAAGCCACAGCGGAACAGGGTGGGTTGTATGGATAGACGGAGGTGCGTGTTGGGTGTATGTGCGTTGTGTGTGTCTGTGTGTTTCATGCGTGGGTGGGTGTGTGGGTTGTTGTTGTGTGTGTGTGTGTGTATGTGTGTGTGTGAGAGAGAGAGGTGTGTGTATGTGTGCGCGCGCACATACACACACAAGCAAACAACCCCTTCTCTTCTGTGTGTGTGCGTTTGTGTTTGTGTGTGTGTGCAATACAAATACATACATATATATTATATATATATATATATATATATATAATATATATATATATATATATATATAAACACTTCACTGATTCTCTTGTCAGTGCTTTCTGAAGAGCATCGACTGTATCTCAAGAGTCCATTGACATAATTGGATCTCATTCACACGTTCGTTGCCGTATCTGATCCAATCCAATGCATATATATATATATATATATATATATATATATATATATATAATATATATATATATATATATAGACAATACAATTTTCGATTTCGACTCGTGTATTATATCATTTATAGATTTTTAAGGAATGATATTTGGACAATCTCGTGTGCTCTATCATTTATAGACTTTAGAAAAATATATTTACACAATTAAATCCTCTATTTTATTTATTCTTCTCTTTTCTTATCTCCTTTATAGTTTATACTGACGCTTCAAAGAGAATCAGAAACTCCATAGACAAAACTAAAACAATCTCACGTTCTCTATCATTTATAGACTTTAGAAATGAATATTCAGACAATCAAATCCTCTATTTCCTTTATTCTTTACTTTTTTCTCATTTATAGTTTATACTGACGATTTAAAGGGAATCAAAACCTCAAAAGACAAAACCAAAACAATCTCATGTTCTCTATCATTTATAGACCCTAGAAAAAGATATTTAGACAATCAAATCCTCTCTTTCATTTATTCTTTTTTTTCTCTCCCTTATAGTTTATAATGACGCTTTAAAGATAATCAGAACCTCCAAAGACAGAACCAAAACAATCTCATGTTCTCTATCATTTATAGACCTTAGAAAAAGATATTTAGACAATCAAATCCTCTCTTTCATTTATTCTTTTTTTTCTCTCTCCCTTATAGTTTATACTGACACTTAAAGAGAGTCAGAACCTCCTAAAACCAAAACAATCTCATGTTCTCTATCATTTATAGACCTTAGAAAAAGATATTTAGACAATCAAATCCTCTATTTCATTTATTCTTTTTTTTCTCTCCCTTATAGTTTATACTGACGCTTTAAAGAGAATCAGAACCTCTAAAGACAAAACCAAAACAATCTCATGTTCTCTATCATTTATAGACCTTAGAAAAAGATATTTAGACAATCAAATCCTCTCTTTCATTTATTCTTTTCTTTTTTCTCTCTCCTTTATAGTTCATACTGACACTTTAAAGAGAATCAGAACCTCCCAGAG
>NW_020870219.1:441233-446233 GCF_003789085.1 Penaeus vannamei | reverse complement strand
GCTCGGTCACCGGAGATCATCACTAATGTGTTTAATTATCTGTTTTCTTTATCTTCCCTTTCTTATTTTTCCTTCTCTTTAGGTAGGAGGAAGAAGGTCGAGGCTATAAATAAATATACGTCTGTATGTATATATTACGTCTTTTTTTTTTTCTTTCTCTCTTCTCTTTTTTCTCTTTTCTTTCTTTCGTCTGTATGTATATATTACGTTTTTTTTTTTTTTTTTTTTTTTTTTTGGTGTCCCGTTTAGCCATGCTCGGTCACCGGAGATCCATCACTAATGTGTTTAATTATCTGTTTTCTTTATCTTCCCTTTCTTATTTCTCTCCTTTTTCCTTCTCTTTAGTTGGGAGGAAGAAGGTCGAGGCTATAAATAAATATACGTCTGTATGTATATATTACGTCTTTTTATTTCTTTCTTTCTTTTTTTTGACGTCTGTATGTATATATTACGTTTTTTTTTTTTTTTTTTTTTTTTTTGGTGTCCCGTTTAGCCATGCTCGGTCACCGGAGATCCATCACTAATGTGTTTAATTATCTGTTTTCTTTATCTTCCCTTTCTTATTTCTCCTTTTCCTTCTCTTAGTTGGGAGGAGAAGGTCGAGGCTATAAATAAATATACGTCTGTATGTATATATTACGAAATGCTTTTTTTTTTTTTTTTTTTTTTTCTTTTTTGTCCCGTTTAGCCATGCTCGGTCACCGGAGATCCATCACTAATGTGTTTAGAAATGCTTTTTCAACCTCGCACTCAATTTAAACGTCGCTCGCGTGTTACTGTTTTGATAAATCACGCGTTTTGCTCGCAACGAGGTGGAATGGGGGGTGGGGGGGAGGGGTAGAGGGAGGGGGGGGAAGGGGGGAAGGGGGAGGGGGGGAGGGGGGAGGGGAGGGGGTAGGAGGTGGGAGGAAGGGAGGGAAGGGGATGGGGAGAGGGGGAAAGAGGAAAGAGGGAGGGTAGGGGAAGGGAGGAAGAGGGAGGGGTGAGAGGAGGAGGGGGAGGGAAGGGGGATAGGAAAGAAGGAGGAGGGGATAAGTAAGGGAAGGGTAGATAAGAGGGTGGGGAGAGGAAGAGGGTCGGGGAAAAGGGGAAAGAGGAAGAGGAAAAGAGGATAAGAAAGAGAAAAGGGGAGTACGTGTGTATGTAAGATAATCAGAAATGCCAATAAATACCAAAAGACATGAGCTTGTTTTCCCCTCAAGAAACAGAGCGAGAAATGAAAGAAGTGAAATAATTTGACTCTGAGAGTAAAACAGGGTTGATATAAAAGGATTATCAGATTTTAAGCCTATCCATCTTTTTCCTCCTTTTAATTCTTCTTATACGTGTCTTGCAAGAATCCAAAAGGAGATTCGAATTGAAATCAAATAAATCATTAATATATTTCCATTTTCTTCCTCGATTTCTCCGATTCATCGATAGACGTTTTTCTTATACGCTATGTATATTATATATATATATATATATATATATATATATATATATATATATATATATATATATATATATATATATATATATATATATATATTATATATATAATATATATATATACATGTATATATTTTATTTTTTTTTCTTTTCTTTTCTTTCTTTCTTTCTTTTTTTTTTATTTTTTTTTCTTTCTTTCTTTCTTTCTTTCTTTTCTTGTTTTTTCTTTCTTTCTTTTCTTTTTCCTTTTCTTCTTTTTTTCTTTCTTTCTCTCTTTTCTTTTCTTTTCTCTTTTTCTTTCTTTTTCCTTTCTTTTTCTATTTTTTTTTCCTATTTTTTTTTTTCTTTCCTCCTTTTTCTTTGTCTTCCCTCCCCCCCCCTCTTTTTTTTTCAACATTTTTCCCTCATATCCTCTAAGGTTATTGACCGACCGTGCAACGTGTTTGTTGACGTGGGATGAAATTGTTGCAAGACAGAGAGCAATAACTGCCTGGCTTATTCACAGTGCAACGGCAAAGTGACAAGCATGCAGCTGTCTGGAAGCTCTGCAATATGAATCTATAAAGGGAGAGACAGACACACATATAAACTTATGATATATAGGTATGTCTGTACAGTAGATACATAGATAGATAATAGATAGATAGATACATCTGTATGTGTGTATGTATATATATATTAATATATATATATATATATATATATATATATATATATATATATATATATATATATATATATGTATATATATTATATATATATATTATAATATATATATATATATATGATAATGTATATACATATGTGTGTGTGTGTGTGTGTACACACATACATAACAAACACACACAAGCACATACTCTTATTCCATCATCCGTAAGTCATCCTCGGGTTTCCCCTAATCCCCCCCCCCTCCCCCTCCCCCTCCCCCATTCGACGTAAATTTTAAAGCCGCTTCTAAAACGTGGCTGCGCGGGGGGGGGGGGGGCGATTACTTATGGCCTACATGCGTGCCAAGTGACACTTACACGAAAGGGTTCAGAGCCGTAAGTTCGTATGGTTATTGGGAGTGCGTGCGTGCGTGGTTGTGTACTTGTGCTGTTGTGTCGTGTGTGTGTTGTCTGTGTGCGTTTGTGTGTGTGTATTTGCGTTTTTACGTGTGCGTGTGTCGTGTGTGTGTTCGTTGTGCGTGTTTTGTGTATATGTGTTCACGAGTTTATGTGTGTGCGTGTGTGTGTATGTACGCGTCTGGGGAGAGAAAGAGGAATGAGGGAGAGAGACGAAGAAAAAAAAAGGGAGAGAGTGAAAGGCGACAGAGAGAATAACAAGTGGAAGAGGCGGAGGACTGGAGAGAGAGAGAGAGAGTGAGAGAGAAGAGAGAGAGAGAGAGAGAGAGGAGAGAGAGAGAGAAGAGAGAGAGAGAGGAGAGAGAGAGACAGACAGACAGAAAACAGACAACAGAGATAAACAGAAAAAGGGAGAGGAATAGAGAAAGAAAGAGAGAGAGAGAGATAGAGACAGACAGACGGAGAAAAAGAAAGAAAGAAAAGAGAGAGATGGACAGTACTAAATGAAGATCTCCAACCAGACACTTCCACTAAATGAAAACATAAATAACCCATTAAAACCCCCATAAATATGAAAAATAAACAATCATTTCACACAAAAAAAAATCAACATAAAACCCAACAGATGGTAAGTGAGAAACACGACAAAAGAGCCACATTAGCCCAGCAATTTTTACCTTTTTAATTCTTTTTTTTTTCGTTTTAATTACTATGTGAGCGCGTGTGACGACCGCATTCATCATTGTAATGTATAACGCGATGACAGGATAGAGAGAGGGAGTAGGGGAGAGGGAGGGGTGGAGTAGGGGAGAGGGAGGGGTGGAGGAGAGGAGGGGGTAGGGGAGTGGGAGGAGGAGGGGTAGGAGAGGTCAAGAGGTAATGGAAGGGTGGGAGTAGGGGAAGAGGGAGGGGTGGGAGGGGAGTGGAGGAGGAGGGGTAGGAGAGGTCGGAGGTATGGAAGGGTGGGAGTAGGGGAGAGAGGGAGTAGGGGAGAGGGAGGGTAGGAGTAAGGAGAGGGAGGGGGAGGGTAGGAGGGTATGGAAGGGGAAGGGGAGTGGAGGAGGAGAGGTGGGTGTAGGGGAGTGAGGAGGAGGGTGAGTAGGGAGAGTGGAGGAGGAGGGGTAGGAGAGGTCGGAGGGTAATGGAAGGTGGAGTAGGGGAGAGGGAGGGGTGCTGTAGGGGAGTGGAGGGGGAGAGGGTAGGAGGGTATGGAAAGGGGAAGGGTGGGGGAGTGGAGGAGGAGGGATGAGAGTAGGGGTGAGTGGAGGAGGAGGGTGGAGTAGGGGGAATGGAGGAGGAGGGGTAGGAGGGTATGGAAGGGGGCAGGGTGGAGTAGGGGGAGTGGAGGGGACGGGGTCGGAGGGTATGGAAAGGGGAAGGGTGGGGGAAGGGTAAGGAGGGGTGGAGGAGGAGGGGTAGGAGGAATTGGAGGGGGGAAGGGTGGAGTAGGGAAAGTGGAGGGGGAGAGGGTAAGAGGGTATGGAAGGGGGAAGGGTGGAGGAAGAGTGGGTGGAGAGTGGTATGGAGGGGTGAGGTAGGGTGGGGAGTAAGGGATGGAGAGAGGGGAGGAGTAGAAGGGAGGAAGGGGGGAGAAAGGGTGGGTGGGGGATAGAGGGTGTGGGGAAGGTATGGAGGGGGGAGGGAGGGAAGAGATAAGGTAAGTAGGGAGTAAGAGGAGGAGGGGTAGAAAAGGGAGGGGAGGGGTGGGGGAAGGGAGAAGGAAGGATAATTAAGATATGAAAACGGAGGGAGGATAGAGACGGAGTGGAGGGAGAGAGAGGGAGAGAAGGGGTGGGAAGGAGAGAAGGAGGAAAGGTAAGTGGATAGGAAGTGGAGTTTAAGGTGGATATGGAGTGGAAGGGAGAGTGGAGGGGAAGGAGGGACGGAGAATAAGTGAGATATGGAGGGGGAGAGAGGGTGGATAGAAAGTAGAATGGAGGGAAGGGAGGTGGAAGGGAGGAAAGGGGTATAGAGACAGAGAGGAAGGAGTGGGGGGAAGGGTAGAAGGGAGGAAGGGAGGGGAGGAGGGTAAATGGAGAGGGAGCAAAGAGGATCGAAGGATCGGTAAAAAAAAAAAGGAGTTAGAAAGAAACAAGGAAGAGAGGGATAATTAGGAGAAGAAGGTAAGGGAGAAAGGGAGAGAAAGAAAGAAAAAGAAAAAAAAGCAAGAAAAAGAGTAAGAAAAAAACACAAATAAACAATAAACAATAAACACGAGACAGAAAAACAAAAGTACAAAAAATCAGAAAAAAAAACAAAAAATTTCTCAAAAAGGGAGATAAAGAAAAAACAGATGAAGAAAAGGGAAGAGAAGGGAGGAAGGGGGGAAGGATTGAGGGTAAAGAAGGGGAGGGGGGAGGAGGTGAAGGGGGGAGGGGGGGAAGCTGGGGGGGAAAGTGAAAAGACTTTATTGCCCCGATTACGAAAGAAGATTTCATAACAATTTAAAACTAGTTTCTTATAAATCAAATAATTGAATGAGAAAAGATATAAGGGAATATTTGA
>NW_020870219.1:376686-381318 GCF_003789085.1 Penaeus vannamei | reverse complement strand
TCGTATTAGCATCAGAATCTCCACCCCTCCTCTCTATTCCCCTCTCTTAACATCACCCCATTTCTCTTCTCTCCCTCTCCATCCCCTCCATTTACCCTCCCCCTCTCCTCTCCATCCCCTCCATTCTCCCTGCTCCCTCTCCTTCCCCATCATTTCTCCCCTCCCCCTTTTCCTTCCCCATCATTTCTTCCCCTCGTCCCTCTCCATCCCCTCCATTTCTTCCCATTTCTCCTCTCCTTTTTCCCCTCTCCTTCTCCATCCCTCCCTTTCTTCCCATTTCCCCTCTCCTTCTCCATCCCCTCCCTTTCTTCCCATTTCCCCCTTCCCTCTCCACCCCCTCCTTTCTTCCCATTTTCTCCCTCTCCCTCTCCATTGCCTCCATTTCTCCCCCTCCCCTCTCCCTCATTCCCACCACCTTACCTCCAGGATAAGCCTATTAATTCCTCAACACAACGAGGCAGATGGTTTACACGGGCGACAGACAGAAGACAGACAGACAGACAGACAGATAGGACAGATAGACAGATAGACAAGTGGTTAGGTAGCCTGAGTGATTAGGCTAGGGGGGGTACGGGTAGAGGAGGGGGGGGGATAGGGGAGACTGCTGAGGGGAGGGAGGGGGAAAGGGGGGAAGAGGAGAGAGAAGAGAGAAAGGAGTAGATGGCAAGGAAGAGGGAGAAAAAAATATCTCCTTAGCAATGGTTCTCCCTTCTTATTCCTTTTCTCTTTCTCTGTCTTCTCTTCTACACTACTTCGTCACCTATCTCCCTATCCCTCCCCCATCACCCCATCACTACTCCCTTTCCCTCCCCATCACCCTATTTCTGTCTCCCTTCCCTCCCTATCTCCTTATCCCTCCCCATCATCCCATCACTATTCCCATCCCTCCCCATCACCCTATTTCTGTCTCCCTATCCCTCCCCATCACCCTATCACTACTCCCTTCCCTCCCCATCATCCCATCACTACTCCCTTCCCTCCCCATCACCCTATTTATGTCTCCTTATCCATCCCCATCACTACTCCCTTCCCTCCCCATAACCCCATCGCGACTCCCATCCCTCCTCCCCACTACCCTTCCACAACCCCTTTCCTCCCTCCCATTCTCCCATTTCCTCCTCCCCATTATCCTCATTCTCCCGTCTCCCTTCTCTCTCCTCCTCCCTCTCTCTTCCGGAGGACAGAAGAGGCAGAGAAGGTGGGAAGAGCAAAGAGAAAGAGAGGAAGAGGGGGTATAGCAAAAACTAGAAGAACGGAGAGAAGGAGTTAAGGAAAGGGAAAGAGCAGGTACGAGGATGAAGAAATAAAGTGGAAGGGAAGTGGAGGATGAGGAGAAAGAGGAATAGGAAGGCGAAGAGAGAAGAAGAGACAGAGAAGGAGGGGAAGAAGGAGGAGAAGAAGGAGGAAGACAAACAGTAGGATGATGGGAAAGAGGAGGGGAAGAGAAAGAAGAGGAAGAAGAAGAGCAGAATAAAGAAGAAAAGAAGAAAAAAAGAAAGAAAATATGAAGGAAGAGAAAAAAAGAGATGAGCAGAGAGAAGCAGAAGAAGAAAGATGAGGCGCAGGAAGGGGAGGATAACCGGCGGGGAGTGGCAACAGCGCCTCATGTCTTCATCAAGGCGACTAACGACATAATGACTTGCAAGATAAAGTTATCAACCGGGATGTAGTGATTCCCCCTCCTCCTCCCCCTCCCCCCCCCTCCCCTCCCCTCTCCCTCCCTTTAACACGCATTAATGCACACACATGTAAACAATAACGCGTACACACACACCGCTCGCATCACACATGCATACAAACAACACGTACACATGTAAACAAATACATACCATACAAAACATATACACATACCAACAAACATACACACACAATAATAATACACACACACAATACATACACATGAAACAAACAAACACACACATACATCGCGAACAAACAAACACATATACATACGAACAAATAAACACACACACACATGCAAACAAACAAAACACACACACACAAACAAACAAACAAACACACACACACACAAATACACACTATTTACCATTCTCATCATCATCTCAAGTTCTCTCTTCACGCATCACTACCATCAAAAACGTAATTCAAAATTGCAAAATAAACATTCGTTCACAACAACAGAATACACACAAATAGACACACTTACCATTTGTGGATAGAGACATATCTACTATCCCGTGTTGCCTATCCACGCGCATACAATGTCCATCCCCGGTACTCTATCCACACACGCGCAGTTACCCAACTCGGATCGCTATCACACACGCAGTTACCAAACCGGATACCACACACACACACCAACCCGACCACCTATCACACACACACAGTCACCAAGTATCCACACACACACATAGTCACCAACCCGTTTCGCCTATCCACACACACACACAAGTCAAAACCCGAGACACCTATCCACACACAGTCACCTAGCCCTCCACCACACAGTACCCGTTATCCTATCCACACACACAGTCACCACCCGGACCCCTATCCACACACACAACAGTCACCAACGGAACACTATTCCACACACACACAGTCACCAAACCCGTTTCGCCTATCACACACACAGTCACCAACCCAACCCATCCACACATCACACAGTCACCAACCGGAACACCTATCCACACACACACAGTCACCAGCCCAGACCGCCTCCTATCCACACACTCGCAGTTCCCTATCCGGACGGCCTATCCACGCAGAAACAGCGCCACCTATAGATTACATCTCCTCTCCGTTGAATATTAATAATTGCCAAGGACCCCGTGGCTGCAGCCTCCCCTGCCGCTGCGCCCTTCCAGGAGAGTTGGCAGGGGGGGGCATGGTTCCAGGAGGGTTGGCAGGGAAGGGGGAAGGACGTTGCTTCCAGGAGGGTTGGCAGGGAAGGGGGACATGGTTCAGGAGGTGGCAGGGGAGGGGGAGGACGTGCTTCCAGGAGGGTTGGCAGGGGGGGAGGGGAGGACATGGTTCCAGGAGGGAGGGGGGAGGACGTGCTTCAGGAGGTGGCAGGGGGGAGGACGTGCTTCAGAGGGTTGGCAGGGGGAGAGGACGTGCTTCCAGGAGGTTGGCAGGGGAGGACGTGCTTCCAGGAGGGTGCAGGGAGGGGGAGGACGTACTTCAGCAGGGAGGAATGGTTCCAGAGGTTGGCAGGGGAGGGGGGAGGACGTACTTCCAGTGGGGTTTGGCAGGGGGCATGGTTCAGAGGGTTGCAGGGGAGGGGGAGACGTACTTCCAGTGGGGTTGGCAGGGGGGGGCATGGTTCCAAGGAGGGTTGGCAGGGGGGGAGAGGGGGAGGACGTGCTTCCAGGACGGTTGGCAGGGGGGAGAGGGACGTGCTTCCAGGAGGGGGCAGGGGAGTGGGGGAGGCGTGCTTCCAGGGGGTTGCAGGGTGGGAGGAGGGGGGCAGGGGGACATGAGTTCCAGGAGGGTTGGGCAGGGGGGAGGGGGAGGACGTACTCCAGTGGGGTTGGCAGGGGGGCATGTTCCAAGGACGGGGGGAGGGGGGAGGACGTTCCAGTGGGGTTGGCAGGGGGGGGGGGCATGGTTCCAGAGGGTTGGCAGGGGAGGACAAGCTCAAGCTGATAGGCGAGGGAAGGAAAAGGGGTTAGGAGAAGAGGACGGGCAGCTGAGACGAGGGAGGAGAATAGGGTAAGAGAGGGTAGAAAGGGGAAGAGATTGCCTGGAAGAAGGAAGGGTTGGGGACGGAGGGGAGTAGGATGGGGTTGTGGGGCGCAGGGGGAGGGGGTTGTGGGACGGAAGGGAGGGGAGGGGGTTATGGGACGAAGGGAGGAAAAGTAGTGGGGAATGGAGGAAAAGGGAGGGGGATTGTGGGGAGGGAGGGAAGAGATTCTTAGGAAAGGATGTAAGGGAAGTGGGGAAAGGTATACAAGGTGAAAGAAGGGATAAAGAAGGTGTGAAAAAAGGGGGAAAAGGAATTAGGATAGGGGAGGTAAGCAGGAAGTAAAGGAAAAGAAGAAAAAAACGGGAAGGGGCGAAGGTGAAAATATAATAGAGAAAAGAAGCAAGCAAAGAGAGAGAGAGAAGAAAAAGGTGAAAAGGCAACAGTTACGAAATAGGGAAGAGGGAAAGAGATAAAAAGGGTTATGGAAGACGGGGTACGGAGAGAGATCAAGATTTAATTGAAGCCTACATTGTTGTGCCATAGAACCCGCTGACTGTGAAAAATGGCTGCTCTTTCTGCATAAGATCGCACATTTGTACATTTCGCAGAATAATTGGCGGACCTTCAATGGCAGTATGTGGATCTGTATTTAACGCATGATAATATGAACCGTATTCATGTTGACAAATGTAGAGAAGGTATGAATGAGAATGAATATCTTGCATTGTGAAGATATTCATTCTCATTCATACCTTTCTACGTGGTAATATGTAGCCAGGGGAAACCATACTTGTCTCCCATGTCCTGTACGGAATAAGATATTTATTTAATTATTCCTTTATTTACATGTTATAGACGGATTCGGTATCGCTGATGCCCTTCAAGGAAAAAATATATGATTTTAGGAATTATTTCCCTTTTTTCAGTTTATTTATTTTCAGAGATGTATTGACCTCTGCCCCCCCCCCCCCCCCCTGCTTCCCGTC
>NW_020870219.1:366686-369186 GCF_003789085.1 Penaeus vannamei | reverse complement strand
CCCCTTTTGCCACATCCCCTCCCCCCCCCCATCCCCTATCCAAGCCACCCCCCTCCCCCTCCCCCTTTAGTGCTTGTTTTTCTGCTCATTTGCGCGGAATGGTTGTTAAGGATCATTAACTCCGGTTTGTGCTCCCTTTTTCCCTCTCTTTCGGCTTCCTAATTTTTTCCTTGCTTGTTCGTTCGCTTGCAAGTTGCATAGCGAGTGGTAGCATAAAGGTTCTTGGTGATGCAAGTAAAAGTGGTCTCCATTTTATGTTTTAAATGTTTGTTTTCTTTTCTTCCTCCTATGCTTACTCTACGTGTAAATATGGAAACCTAGTCACGCACATACGCACACTTGTATACACAAGGGTGCACACACATACACCTATTTAACAGAAAGACAGTACGAAATAAATCAACATTTCTTATTAGGACAAAGAAAAAATGGTGATAAATGAACATCACAAATCAATTGCAAGATAAATATTGATAACATTCCTACAAGTGTTTGATTAATATACAAAAGCACCTCCCCAATCTGCCTGTCGGTCTCTCTGTCTTGCTCTCTGTCTCTGTCTCTCATTCTCTCTCTCTCGATCTATCTATCTATTTATTTCTCTCTATATATCTATTTATCTCTATCTATCTATCTGCCTATTTCTCTCTCTCTCTCTCTCTTTCTATCTATCTACTCGTCTCTCTCTCTCTCTTTCTATCTCTACTCGTCTCTCTCTCTCTCTCTCTCTCTCTCTACTCTTCTCTCTCTCTCCTCTCTCGTCTCTCTCTCCTCCCCCTCTCTCCCTCTTCTTCTCTCCTCCTCCCTCTCTCTCTTTCTCTCTCTTTTCTCCCCCTCCTCCCCTCTCTCTCTCTCCCTCCCCTCTCTCTCTCCCTCCCTCTCCCTCTCCCTCCCTCGTTTAGGACCTCGCCTTCCTCCTGTTTTCAGGTATGTCGGGTCACGGGCTCAGTGTCGGGTGTCAGGCCTAGGGTGTCAGACGTGTCAGACCCGACGCAGGGAAAGTTGGAACTCTCGAGAAAGGTTTTGAGTGGGAATTCATCTTCTCACAAAGGAAGAGATTTTTTCGTTTCGGATTCTAAGTTTGTGATGATTTAAGTATTGATAAGCTGAATATTGCCTTATTATATATATATATATATATATTATATATATATATATATATATATATATATATATCTGTATATATACATAATGATATACATATACATACATACATATGTTACACACACACACACACACACACACACACACACACACACACACAACATAATATATATAATATATATATATATATATATATATATATATATTATATATATATGTCATGTGTGTGTTGTGTATGTGAGTGAGTGTACAAACATTTAGAATCGGAGAAATAATTCTTTTTCACTCATATCCTCTTCAAACATAACCTTTCCCCCGAAATAAGCCCTGAACACATGCAAAATCACACCCCAGCATGATATTCATCCCCAAGATAAAGCCCGTTGATGTAAATATCTCGGCCCAGCCTAATTATTCACGATCTGCGAATATTCACCCCTGTCCCGGAGCGAAGTGCAGACTGCCAAAATAACACACGGGAGAAAAGAAGTGTTGCTCGTGGCTTCTCTCAACGGGGCTCCATAAAATGTCAAACACGGTGATTTAGACCGACATCCGCATTTACGGTTAAAATAGCGGCGGGAGGGGGGGGGCCGAATGGGGTGGGGGAGGAGGGTCGAGGGGGGAGAGGAGGGGAAGGGGGGAAGAAAGAATGGGGAGGAAGAGGTCGAGGGGGAGGGGGAGGGGAAGGGGGTATAAGCCGAATGGGGGAGGGGGGAGGGGGGAGAGGCCGAATGGGGGGAGGAGGCCGATGGGAGGGAGAAGGGGGGGGAGAAGGGAGGCTAACCGCACTTACGGCGAGGAAGTAAAAGTAATTTTCGACATTAACATCTTCATCCTATTCCTCCTGTGAAATTCTGTTCTTTCGCATAAACCTGTGTCATATATCATGTTTTTTTTTTTTTTTTTTTTTTAAATCTACAGTGAAGGAAAACTGAATAAGATCCGACCCTTTCTCCTCCTCCTTTCCCCTCCCTCGCCCTCCCTCCTCCGGCACTCACTGGCACTCACTGGCACCACATGACTCTTCCATCGCACTATTCGTGTCATCACATTCAAGAACCTGTCATTGTCACTCCTTCTTAGAGCTCATAATCACGCCCTCTTCTCGTCCTTTCTTTTGACCTCTTGACCTCATTGGTGACCGGGGAAATGACCCAGACTGACCCCTTTTTCACAGCCCCGCTCCCTCTGTCTCCCTACCTCCTCCTCCCCCTCCATCATCACCTCCTCCTTCTCCTCCACCACCACCTCCTCCTCCTCCTCCTCCTCTCTCCACCTCCACCTCCACCTCCACCTCCACCTCCACCTCCACCTCCACCTCCACCTCCCCACCTCCCCTCCACCTTCCACCTCCACCTCCACCTCCACCTCCACCTCCACCTCCACCTCCACC
>NW_020870219.1:346686-359186 GCF_003789085.1 Penaeus vannamei | reverse complement strand
AAAACGACCAAGCAAACAAACAACCAAAACGAGACCTATCAGCCACTTATGTCGAGACCTGAACCCAGTTTGCTTGCGATGTGTAGCCGGCTTCATCGGAGCTCGTAAAACACCTCAAGCGTTAACTCGTCGACGCGCGACGACAGGAGCGAGAGAGGAGGAGGAGCGAGGAAGAGGAGGAAAGGAGGAGGAGGAGGAGGAGGAGGAGGAGGAGGAGGAGGAGGGAGGAGGAAGGAGGAGGAGGAGGAAAGGGGGGGAAGGGGAGGGAGGAGGAGGGAGGAGGGAAGGAGGGGAGGGGGGAGAGGAGAGAGGAGGTTGGAGAGAGAGGAGGGAGGAGGAGGAGGAGGGGAGGAGGGAAGAGGAGGAGGGGAGGGCGTGGTGGAAGCAGGAAAGAAAGTTGAAGAGTAGAGGAGAGGGGAGGAGGAGGAGGAGGAGGAGGGGAGGAGTATGGAGGAAGGAGGAGAGGAGGAAGGAAGAGGGTTGGAATGAAGAAAAGAAGGGGAGGAGGAGGGGAGGGGGAGGAGGAGGTTGGAGGAAAGGAGGAGGAGGAGGGAAGAAAAGTTGGGAGAAGGCAGGGAGGGGAGAGGAGGAGGAGGAGGAGGAAGAGTAGGAGGGGCAGGAGGAGGAGGGAGGAGCAGGAGGAGGAGGAGGAGAAAGGAGGAGGAGGAGAGAGAGAGAGAGGAGGAGGAGGAGGAGGAGGAGGAGGAGAGGAGGAGGAGAGGAAGAGTAGGAGGCAGGGAAGGGGGAGAGTGGGGGAAGAGGAGGAAGGAGGGAAAGGTTGGGGAAGGGAGGAGGAGGAGGAGGGAGGGAGGAAGAGGAGAGGGAGAGAGGAGGAGGAGGAGGAAGGAGGAGGAGGAGAGGAGGAAGGAGAGGAGGCAGGAGCAGGGGGAGGGAGAGGGGAGGGGAGGGAGGACGAGAAAGGTTGGGGAGGGGGAGGAGGAGGAGGAGGATGAAAGGAGGAGGAGGAGGAGGAGAGGGAGAGAGGAGAGGAGGAGGAGGAGGAGGAGCGGAAGAAAGGAAGGGAGGAGAGAGAGGAGGGGAGGAGGAGGTGGAGTGTGGAGGAGGAGGAGGAGAGAGAGAGAGAGAGAGAAGAGGAGAGAGGAGAAGGAGAGGAGGGGGGGGAGGAGGAGGAGAGAGGGAAGAAAGGAAGGGGAGAAGGGAGGAGAAAGAGGGGAAGGAGAGGAGGGAGGAAAGAAATAGGGAGGAGGAGTAAAGAAATCTTGGATGGGGAAAGAAGGAAAAGTAAGGAGGAGAGAGATGGGATAGGAGGGAGGAATGAAGAAAGTTGGGGAAGGGGAGAGGAGGGGGAGAAGAGAGAAGAAAAGGGGAAGAGGGAGAGAGAAGAAGGGAAAGAGGGGGAGAAAGGTATGAAGAAAGATTGGGAAGATAGGAAAGAGGAGATGTGAGAAAGAGGAGGGAAAAGGGAGTGAATAATGGTCGGGGGAAGGAAGAAGGAGGGTAGGAAGAGGAAGAGAATAGGAAATAGGAAGAAGGAGTGAAGGAAGGTCGGGGAAGCGGTTAGAGGAAGAGGAAAAGGAAGTAGAGGAGTTGTGAAGAAAGACCAGAAGAAGGGAAAAAATAAAAAAAAATGAGAGGACAAAGAGAAAATAATCCATTACGAGAAAGTAAAATGAAGAAGAGGAGAAAAAAATCCAAAAAAAGAAGAAGACGAAAGAAAAACAGAAAGAAAAGAAAAAAAAAGAAAGAAAAAAAAAGCAGCAAAGAGACTAAAAAAAAAAGCGAAATGAAAGAGAGATGAGATTGAAGGAGGGGGTGGGTGGGGGAGGTAAGAGGGGAAAGAGGGGAGGGGTATGAATCATTCCCCGACGTCTTGTATCGCTGACGCATCAATTTCTTAGCGCCATCAGGTAGGCTATAATGAAGTCCCGAGCTCGCTGCCTTGCTGTCATTAGGCGGGGGGGTTGGGGGTGGGGGGGAGAAGGTGGGGTGGGTGGTGGGGTGGGGTGCGGACGTAGGGGCGAGAGGAGATGGAGGAGGAAGAGAGAGGTGAGAGTAAATAGTAAATGAGAGGTAAGGAAGAGGAGGAGGTGGAGTATGAGCAGGAGGATGAGGATATGGAGGAGGAAGAGGGAATTGAGAGTAAATAGTAAATGAGAGGTAAAGGAAGAGGAGGAGGAGGAGTATGAGCAGGAGGAAGAGGAGAAGAGGAGATGGAAGAGGAAGAGGGAAATGAGAGTAAATAAGAAGAGGAAGAGGAGACGGAGATAAAAGTGAATAATAAGAAGAGGGAGAGGAATATGAGCAGCAGGAAGAGGAGAAGAGGAGATGGAAGAGGAGGAGGGAGATCAAAGCAGATAAGAGTAAGAATAAGAGGAGGAGGAGGAGAAGAGGAAGAGGAGAAGAGATGGAGGAAGAGAGAGAAATGAAAGTAAATACGAGGTAGAGGAAGCGAGGAGGAAGAGTATGAACAAGGGGAAGAGGAGATGGAGGAGGAGAAAAGTGAGATGAGAGTAAATAAGAGGAAGAGGAAAAGGAGGAGGAGTATGAGGAGGGAAGAGGAGAAGGAGGAGAGGCAGGGGCGGGAAGACGAAGAGGGAGAAGAAGAAGAAGAATTGGAGGAGCTGCAGGAAAAAGAGAAAAAAAAATAAGAGAAAAAGGGAAGGTTTAACCAGGGACAAAAAATGTAAGAAAAAAAATGAAGAAAAGGAATCGAGGTTATTGTTGGATGATGGGGATTACTGGAAGGGGAATGCAAAATGCAATTGTATATATATATATATATATATATATATATATATATATATATATATATATATATATATATATATATATATATATACATATATCTGTGTGTGTGTGTATGTGTGTATATATGTATGTATATATATATATATATATATATATATATATATATATATATATATATATATATATATTTTTTTTTTTTTTTTTTTTTTTTTTTTTTTTATACATACACACATAAATATAATTGTTACACATGCAGATGACTGCAGAAGAGACGAGACGAAACGGACAAGGAAGCGACGAAGGAAGGGACCAGGTACAAAACTGAACAGACACGCGTAGATAAAATGATTAGCTATGCATGAACAAGAGCCAGGTAAAAGTCATGAACGGAAGTGTTCACAGGTGCACACAGAAGCAAAAACTCGATTATGATAAGAGGTGTGAAAGAGAGAGCGAAAGAAGGTGGAGAGAAAAAAATATATTAATGACAATGGCGAAGAGGATAATAATTATGATGACACTGGTAGAAATAATGATAATGATGATTGTAATAGTAATGATAATAACAATGATAATAATTATTAATACCAATAACAACAAGAACAACAAAAATAATAAACTTAATGATAATAATAATAATAAAATAATACGGATAATAATGAATTGTAATAATGATAAAATAATGATAAAAAATGATAAAAATAGTAATAATAATAATGATGATAATAATAATAACAATGATACTAATAATGATAATACCGATGATGATGAAAACTACAATAACAACTAACAATAACCACAATAAGAGTATGAAAAGATACAAAAGAACACAAACTCATGAACCCTTATAGACAGAAAAGAAGAAAAAAATGAACACAATTCTTAATAAAAAAACGACAAAGCCGAACCACGAACTCTCCACAAAGAAATAAAACATAAAATAAATAAAATAAAATGAAATAAAAAATAAAATGAACACAATTCTTAAAAAAAAACGACAAAGTAGAACAGAGAATCGAACAAAAAGGAATAACAACGAACTCTCCACAAAGAAACAAAACATAAAACAAATAAAATGAAATGAAATAAAAAATAAAATCAACACAATTATTTAAAAAAAACGACAAAGACAAACGCAGAATCGAACCGAAAGGAATAACAACGAACTTTCCACAAAGAAACAAAACATAAAATAAATAAATAAATTGAAATAGAAAATAAAATGAACACAATTCTTAAAAAAACGACAAAGACGAACGCAGAATCGAATAAAAAGGAATAACCACGAACTCTCCACAAAGAAACAAAACATAAAATAAATAAATAAAATGAAAAAAAAAAAATAAAATGAACACAATTCTTTAAAAAAAAAAAAAAAAAAACGACAAAGACGAACGCAGAATCGGACAAAAAGGAAGAACCACGAACTCGCCACAAAGAAACAAAACATAAAATAAATAAAATAAAATGAAAAAAAATGAACACAATTCTTAAAAAAAACGACAAAGTAGAACCACGAACTCTCCACAAAGAAACAAAACATAAAATAAAAAAATAAAATGAATGAAAAAAAAAAATGAAACAACACAATTCTTAAAAAAAACGACAAAGCCGAACGCAGAATCGAACGAAAAGGAATAACCACGAACTCTCCACAAAGAAACAAAATATAAAATGAATAAATAAAATGAAATAAAAGATAAAATGAACACAATTCTTAAAAAAAAAACGACAAAGCCGAACGCAGAATCGAACAAAAAGGAATAACCACGAACTCTCCACAAAGAAACAAAACATAAAATAAATAAAATGAAATGAAATAAAAAATAAAATGAACACAATTCTTAAAAAAAAAAAAAAAAAAAAAAAACGACAAAGACGAACGCAGAATCGGACAAAAAGGAATAACCACGAACTTTCCACAAAGAAACAACATAAAAGAAATAAATAAAATGAAATAGAAAACAAAATGAACACAATTCTTTAAAAAAAAAACGACAAAGACGAACGCAGAATCGAATAAAAAAGAATAACCACGAACTCTCCACAAAGAAAAAAAACAAAATAAAATAAAATAAAATAAAATGAAAATAAAAAATAAAATGAACACAATTCTTAAAAAAAAACGACAAAGACGAACGCAGAATCGAACAAAAAGGAAGAACAACGAACTTTCCACAAAGAAACAAAACATAAAATGAATAAAATAAAATTGAAATAAAAAATAAAATGAACACAATTCTTAAAAAAAAAACGACAAAGCCGAACGCAGAATCGAACAAAAAGGAATAACCACGAACTCTCCACAAAGAAACAAAACATAAAACAAATAAAATAAAATGAAATAAAAAATAAAATGAACACAATTCTTAAAAAAAACCACGAACTCTCCACAAAGAAATCAAACTCCCCAAAACAAGGAAAGAGATTCGCACAGCCGAAGGAAGGGGCTGACGGTCGGGGCTGACGGTCGGGGCTGACGGTCGGGGCTGACGGTCGGGGCTGAGCGAGGGCAGTCAGCGAGCTCCTGATAGTCTCGCAGCTCGGACATAAGTACAGGTTGTCAGCCGCCAGCATCAGCCGAGGTATAGTCTAAGTATAGGGACGCAAAGTGAGAGCGTCGTCAGCTGAGAGAGAGGGAGGCGAGAGGGAGGAGGGACGAGGAGGGAGGAGGGAGGAAGAGGGAGGGAGGAGGAGGAGAGAGAGGAGAGGGAGAGAGGAGAGAGAGGAGGAGGAAGGAAGGAGGGAGAGGGAAGGAGGGAGAGGGAGGGAGGGAGGGGAGAGGAGGGAGAGGAGGGAAGAGGGAGAGAGGGAGAGGGGAGGGAGGTAGGGAAGGAAGTGAGAGGAGGAGAGGGAGGGAGGGGAGGGAGGAGATAGGGAAGAGGGAAGGAGGGAAGGAGGGAGAGGGAGAGAGAAGGAGGGAGAGGAGGGAGAGAGGGGGAGGGAGGGAGAGAGAGAGAGAGAGGAGAGAGAGAGAGAGAGGGAGGAAAGAGAGGAGGAGAGGAGAGGAAGAGAGAGAAGAGAGAGAGAGAGAGAGAGAGAGAGAGAGAGAGAGAGATGAGAGAGAGAGAGGAGAGAGAGAGAGAGAGAGAGAGAGAGAAGAGAGAGAGAGAGAGAGAGAGAGAGAGAGAGAGAGAGAGAGAGAGAGAGAGAGAGAGAGAGAGAGAAGAGAGAGAGAGAGAGAGAGAAAGAGAGAGAGCGAGAGAAAGAAAAGAGAGAGAGAGCAGAGAGAGGCAGGCACATGAAAGCGGCTCGACTGAAAGCTTAGAGAGTCAGTCAGCCCAGGAGCGAAAGACACGTAGTTCTGTTTAAATGTACTTCACGACCTCGCGTTAAGAGATAGATAGATTGATAGATGGAAGGCCAGATAGACAAAAAATGGGACCGAAATAAGAATAACAGAAACTGCCTCGGACGTGGCGCAGTCGCTCGAGATGCGGGTACATGCAGTTAGCCTCGTGGATGCCTGCAATGGAGCTGTCAGAGTGTTGGCTTAGGTAAAGCGGGTGTGAGGCCGTCGGGAGGAACAGAGGATAGAGTGACGGGGGGTGGGGGGAGGAGGAAGGGGAAGGGGAGAGAAGGGGAGGGTAAAGGAGGAGAGGATAGGGGAGGAGAGAGGGAGGGAGGGTAAAGGAGAGAGGAGAGAGGAGGAGGTAAATGTGGGAGGAGAGGATAGGATAGAGGAGAGAGATAGGGAGGGTAAATACAGGGAGGAGAGGATAGGGAGAGAAAAGACGGGAGGGGAGGAGAGAGAAAGGGAGGGTAAATGTGGGAAGGAGAGAATAGGGGAGAGAAAATGACGGGAGGGAGGGAGGCGAGAGGGCGAGGGAGGAGGGAAGCGGGGCGGGCGACATCGGTCACAGTAATTGTCGCGTCGGGGGGTCGCGCGGCGGCCACTTGCTCGCGTCATTAGGCGGACAGGGTCGGGCCGGCATTACACGCTCGGAGGAGCCATTACCGCGCCTGGGTATGTCGTGCGCGCGTAAGTGCACGCCGGGGAGGGAGTGGACGCGGGCAGATGGGCACGACCCGCTGCCCGGCCCCCTTGATTGAACCATCATGCTGGAGGGGCGGTCTGTCATGCGCAGTCAGAGGAGGGGAGCGCAAGTGGCGGAGGATGGCCGGCGACCCGTCATTTGCGGATGATGGCCGGGGCGGTCCGCGGGCGTGTGTGAGAAGTGGGCGGAGGAGGAAAGTGGGCGGCGAGCCACCTGGCCTGTTATTCGTGGTGCGGGGGACCTGATCCATCACGACAGGTGGCGAGGGTGTGGTGGCGAAAGGGGTCAGGATGTGGAGGGGAAAGGGCGGAGGTGTGGCGAGTGGCAGGCTGGGGTGGGGGGGTGGGGGGAGGGGTAGGATGGAGGAGGAGAAGAACAGTACCAAGTTAAGGGTGTTATGGCGTCCGGGAAGGAGACAACATTAGAAGACATGAACAAAAACACACATGCACCAACGCGTGTACAAATATGAATCGACGCAGCCACAGTACTTAGGGAAACACTTAGACCGTGACGTTTCGAATAGACGAGACTCCTCTTCAGGCGGAGAAACCATTTCCCTGACAAATAAGCGTTTCAATTCACTGAAAAAAGTGTATGAATGACGGTGCGTGACGGGACGACACATACTAAAAGGAAAAGATTATGAATATAGTGCTATAATGAAAATAAAATGACAAATGTCCCTCACACCAAAATTAGATTAATATATAAAGCAATATCATCACTATCCAAAATATTAAATGAATACTTATATAAAAAATAAAATAACCCTCACACTAAGACATATGTATTAAATCAGCATCGATGTATCCAAACTACCATTCATTTACATGTATGAGAAAAAGGAAGATGAGATGGAAAAGAGGAAGGAGGAGAAGGAATAAAGATGAGGAAAAGAAAGAAAAAAAAACGAGTAAGAGGGAGAAAGACAAGAAAGAAAAGGATAAAGAGTAACAATGAAGTCAAACAGATACCAATACTAGGAAAAAAGCTTAAGAGTATA
Source organism: Penaeus vannamei (assembly GCF_003789085.1). Taxonomy (NCBI): domain Eukaryota; kingdom Metazoa; phylum Arthropoda; class Malacostraca; order Decapoda; family Penaeidae; genus Penaeus; species Penaeus vannamei. Next base: position 351,473 of record NW_020870219.1, on the reverse strand, counting down.
AGAATGATTTTTTGTCTTTAAGGTATTGAAAATCATTTTATCTACACTTTAATTAATGTTATTATCGTTATTATTGTTAGTCATTATCCTCATTACTACCATCATTATCTATTACTATTATCATTATCATTACAATTATTATTATTACTATTATCATAATCATTACAATTATTATTATTATTACTATTATCATAATTATTACAGCTATTTTCATTATCATTTTCATTTACATTACCATCATCGTAATCATTCTTGTCATCGTAACTGTTGAAGAATACAACTTTTAAGTAACATGAAAATCACTAATAAATCAATAGAACATACGCACATGGTTTTCACATAAATATAAGATTGTACGTGTGTATCAGCGCGCGCGTGTGTGTGAGCGCGTGTGCGTGCGTGTATGTGCGTATGTAAGTATACGTAAGTATGTACGTATGTAAGTATGTACGTATGTAAGTATGTACGTATGTAAATATTACGTAAGTATGTACGCATATATGTATGAACGCACGTGTGTATCTATGTACGTACGTGCGTGTGTGTGTCCCTCGCGCAGCCTCCCCGCCCGCCCGCCCGCCCCCGCCCGCCCCTCGCAACAAGGAATCTTTATCCCCGACTAATAGAGCAGAAAGACAAACAAATAAATCAAGCAACGAATACAAGGCCGCGTCACTCGTGTTTACGGAGACCAAGGAGGAGGGAAAAGAGGAAGGAAAGGGGTGGAAAGGGAGGAGGAGGGGGGGAAAAGGGAGGAGGAGGGGGGGGGAAGGGGAGGGGGGAAGGGGAGGAGGGGAGGGGGTTGGAAAGAGGGAGGAGGGGAAAGGGGTGGAAGGGGTGGAGAGGGTTGAAAGGAGGGGGGGGAAGAGGAGGGGGGTGGAAGGGGTGGAAAGGGAAGGAGGGGGGGGGGAAGGAGGAGGGGAAAGGGTGGGGGGGGGAAGGAGGAGGAGGGGTAGGGGAAAAGGGGAGAAGGGGGAAAGAGGGGAAAGGGGGAGGAGGGAAGGGGTGGTAGGGAAAAGAGGGATAAAGGGGTAGGAGGGGAAAGGAGGAGGAGGAGGGGGAGAAGGGAAGGGGGGACAGGGTAGAAAGAAGGGGGGGGGGGGAAGGAGGCGGAGAGAAAAGGGGGGAGGAGGGAAAAGGGGGGGAAGGAGGAGGAGGAGGGAGGAGGAAGAGGTGATGGTGGAGGAGGAGGAGGAAAAAAGGGGAGGAGAGAAAAAGAGGAAGGAGGAGGAGGAGAGGAGGAGGAGGAGGAGAGGAGGAGGAGGAGGAGGGGGAGAAGAAAAGGGGGAGGAGAACAAGAAAGGGATTGAAAAGGAGAAGGGAAAAAAAGGAGGAGGAGGAGGAAAAAGGATTAAATAGGAGATGAAGGAGGGTGAGATGGAGACAAAGGAAGGAGAAGCAGGAAGAGGAAGAGATGAAGAACAAGGAAGATGGGATGGAAGAAGGCGGAAGGAGAGGAAAGATGAGGAAAAGAAAGAAAAAACGATTGAGAGGGAGAAGGACAAGAAAGAAAAAGATAAAGAGAGAATAATGGAAGAGGAAGGAGAGGGGAAAGATAGTGGAAAAAGAAGCATTAAAAGGAAGAACGAAAGGGAAGGAGAGGAGATAAACGAGAGAGACAAGGGGATGATGAAGGGAGAGTAAATATAAACCTATAATTTAGAGAAACATAAGCGGAAAGGAAGAGAGGAAGAAGAGAGGATTGAAAAAAAGGAAAAGGAAGGAATAGGAGAAAAGGAGAACAGAGGAGAATGAAATTATGAAGGAGAGCCAATTAGGGGAAGAAAAGAGACTAGAAGAAAATCTGATAAATTAGGGGGAGGAGGGAGAAAATGTGAAATGTAGGGAGAGGAAAGTGTCAAAAGTAATAGCGGAGGGAGGGAAGTGTGGAGAGCAGCGAGAGGGAGGGAAGGGAGGGAAGTGTGGAGAGTGGGGAGGGAGGGAAGGGAAGTGTGAAAGTAGGGGAAGGGAAGGGAGGGAAGTGTGAAAAGCAGGGCGAAAGAAGAAAGTGTGAAAAGTAGGGGAAGAAAAGGGAGGGGAGGGAAGTGTGGAGAGTAGGAGGAGGGAAGTGTGGAGAGTAGGGGAGAGAAGTGTGAAAAGTAGGGAGAGGAAAGTGAGGAAAGTGTGTAAAGTAGGGCGACCGGAGGGAAGCGTGGAGAGTTGGGGAGGGAAGGGAAGGGAAGTATGGAAAGTAGGGCGGAGGGAAGGGAGGAGAGTGTGAAAAGTAGAAGATAGTAAGGAAAACGAAAATATGAAAAATAGGGTTAAAGAAAAAAGAGTATAAAAAGCAGAAGAGGAGAGAGAAAAAAGAGGAAGTGAGGAGAGTAAAAGAAGGGAAGTGAGGAGAGAGAAAAAAGGGGAAGTGAGAAGAGTAAAAGGGAAGTGAGGAGAGCAAAAGAAGGGAAGTGATGAGAGTAAAAGAAGAGAAGTAAGAAGACTAAAAGAAGAAGAACTGAGGATACCAAAAAAAGAGAATTGAGGAGAATCAAATAGAAAGGAAACGAGGATAGCCAAAGAAGGGAATCGAAGGGACGAGGAGAGAGAAACCGAAGGGTAACGAGCTACAACACCGGCGTCCCGATGCAGCATCTCCTCACATAAATTATGTTGTTTTACTCTTGGGCTATTAGATAGAGATATCCACGGCCAGCAGATGGGGGATAGAAGGGGAAAGGGGACGGCCCAGAGGGAAAATGGGGGGGAGTGGGGGTGAGGGGGAAAGGGAGGCCAGGCGAGGGGGAGAGGAGTAGGGGTGGGAGACGGGGAGGGAGGTGGGGAGAAGAACTGGGAGGGACAGGGAAAGGGGAGGGAGGGAAGGGGGAAGGGGAAGATGGGAAGGGGAAAGGGGCAAGGGGAGAGAATGAGAGTGAGGAGAGGGCGCTGTATGGGTCGAAAGAGGGGAACTTTATAGAGTTATGTGTGTGTGTGTGTGTGTTGTGTGTGTGTGTTGTGCTAGTGGTGTGGTGTTTATATAAATAGTATTTGAAATCAGTCGTTGTAAGTGTGATCACTTGAGTATTTTTTTTCTCTCTCTCTCGTGTTGAGGAAAAATACAGCTCGGCTATTCTCTTCTTCTCTCTCTTCCATTCTTTCCTCCTCTCTTCGTACTTTTTTCCCCATTTCTCCCCCTCCTTTCTTTCTCCTCTCTCTCATCGATCCTCTTTCTACTCTTTCTTTCTTCCCTTCTCTGTCTATCCGTCTATCTCCCTGTCTTCGTTTTTTCTACTCTTCCTATCCTTCTTTGCTCTTTATATCCATACGCTCCTTCTTCTATCTTTCTTTTCTCTCCTTATCTCTCTCTTCTCATCTTCTTTAGGTCTTTGCTTCCTTCTCTCTATGTCCCTCACTCCCTCCTTTCTCATCCTCCTCCTTCAAACCACTTTGCCTTTCTACTTCTTTCTCTCCTCTCTCATCCTCCTTTATCATTTCCTTTTCTCCTTCCTACTCCCCCTCTCGCTCTCGATCCTCATCCTTCATCTCCTTTCTTCTCCTCTCTTTATCCTCTCATCCTTCATCCTCGTTTCCCTTTCCTCTCTCTGTCTCATCCTCGTCCATTCCTCCCTCTCTCCCTTCACTCCTTTTCCCTATCACTCTTCTTTCACTTTATTCTCCTAACCTCTCCTTCCCCCCCTCCTTCTTCCTTTTCTTCCGCCCTATCACTCTCTTCCTGTTCTCTTTCCCTCCTTTCCTTCTATCACTCCCTTCCTACTATCACTCTTTTCCTTTCCCTCTCCCGCCTATCACTCTCTTCTGTTCTCTTTCCTTTCCTCTCTTCCTATCATTATTTTCCTTTCTTTCCACTCTTTCCGCCCTATCAACTCTCTTCCTGCCCTCTTTCCCTTCCTCTTCCTTCTATCACTCTTTCTCTCCCTCTTCCTTATTTCATCCTTTTCCTTCCCTCTCTCGCCTATCACTCTCTTCCTGTCCTCTTTCCTTCCCTCTTCCTGCTATCATTATTTTCCTTCCTTCCCTCTTCCCGCCCTATCACTCTCTTCCTGTCCATCTTCCTCCTATTCACTCTTTCCCTCCTTCTTCCATATTTCACTCTTTCCTTCCTTCTCCCGCCTATCACTCTCTCTTTCCTGTCTCTTTCCCTCCCTCTTTCTTATCCTCACCCTCTTACTCAACCACGGAGCCCCCCCCGCCCCATCTTCATCCAAGCCTTAGATGCAACCAAACACCCCCAAGAGAGTGCAAATACCACAGCGCAAATGATTAACGCATGATCTCAGTCTCCCAACTCACGATGCACCCCCTCCTCCTCCCACCCTTCTCCCCTCTCTTCTTTTTTCCCTTTCCCCTTCCTCTCTCTTCCCCTTCCACTCCCCTCCCTTTCCCTCCCCTCTTTCCTTTCCCCTTCTCCTCTCCTCACCCTCCCTTCCCCTCCTCTTCCCCTTCCCCCTCTTCCTCCTTCCCTTCCCCTCTCCTCATCTCCCCTAATCCTTCCCCTCTCCTCCCTTCCTTTCCTCTCTCCTCCCCTCCCTCCCTTCCCCTCCTCCTCCCTCCCCTCTCCTCCCCCAAACCACGGGGACTTCCTGCGATAGCATTTAATCCGCGAACAGGCATCAGATTATTAGCCAAAATGTAAAACATTCAAGATACATATATCAAGGGATTAAAATTGCAGGCGGGTTGGTCATGAATAGTTAACTGTATCGAAGCGAGAAAGCGAAGATTAGTAAAAGAAAAAAAAAAGGTAAGAAAAAAAAAGGAATACAAATAATAATAATAAAAAAAAGACAAAAAGCATAAAATCAAGAATTATAGACAGGTTTTTTTTTTTATAT
>NW_020870219.1:316686-341686 GCF_003789085.1 Penaeus vannamei | reverse complement strand
CTTCCCTCCCTCTCTCCCTTTCCCCCGCGACAAGCCCCTTCATCCCGACCAGCCGCCGCGTCCCGCCGAACAAGTGTTCATTACCGACCAATTATCCCACATCCAGCAAGAATTCCTGGGTTGCGGTAATAATGAGGCTGTTTGCGTTGCCGGCCTCGTTTCGGGACCGCCGTTGGCTGCAGGCGACGGAGGAGGTGTAAGAGGTCGCCCCTGATTGGCTGCAGGTGACGGGGTTTGTGAGAGCGGCGCTGCGATTGGTCGGCGGGGATATTGGCGCCCGGTGGTTGGCTGCCGCAGGACACCTGTCACTCACGAGGTGGGAAAGCTTATTATGATGCGTGATGTTTACTTGGCGGCGAAGGAAGGCTATTTGCTGATGAGGTTTATGGCCGCGTCCTTAGCCTGACATCTTAGTATCGTACGCATTTACATCATAATTCCTCCGACCCTCTTAACTTACTTTGTTTACTTTATGACGCTTCCTCTCCTCGTCGAGCAAGATAGAGTGTCCGTTCTCACTGACTTCGGAGGTCCTGGTAGTTCGTAACGTATTTTCAACGCATTTAATGGTATCCTAGGTTTTGAATAGACTTTATATGAATAAAAAAATCACCTGGCCCAACCACCAAACACTGACTTCATCCACACGACATTAATCACCGACGCAAATCCATAACCGAGCGAGACAATGCCTATCCTGATGAAGTCGTAGAAAAAAAAGCGGTGATGTTCAGACAAACGCATTTCACCGACTCATTCTCGGTACAACGTCGTGCTGTCGTTCAGTTCTCAGGATTAATGATGTTTTGAAGTCTTCCGACACGAAAAAAAGGAGAAAATGCGCAGGCCTATAGGCTGTCTGGACCTACACTTAACGATGTATGGACCTATAGAGTCACGAGAATGACTAAGCCTACATTTAGGATTGTTTGGGCCTATAATTAAGGGTATTTCAACCTACACTTATCGATGACAAGGCCTGGTGTTTAAAGTGGCTTTGGTCTACACTTGAGAAGATTTGGGTCTCGGAATGGATTTCAAATAAGGGTGTCTTCACCTTTTTATCCAGTTTTTACCTGAAAGTATTTAAGAGCTAACTAGTCCACACACTATTTTCTACAAGGGTGATCGGGTCCCTTGGGTAAAGGTGCGGTTAAGGGTGATTATTAGAACAAAAAAAGCGTAGGGGAAGGTGGGTGATTAGTAAGCAAGGTCGGAAAGGGTGGGGAATCACGCAAGGTATATTGAAAATAGGTGATAACGCAAAAATACAATTTTTTTTCTGAATTGGACGAAAGACAAACTAAATGAGTTCATTAAAACGCGATTGTAAGAACAAGAATATTTGTTTCATTATAGAGTGAAGCGTTTAACATCCAAAGGCGAACATAGGGTGCAAGGATGGTGCTGTGAACGAAGGGAATGGTGTCGACAGGTGTAAGGGTGTGTGCATGAGGTGAGGGTGAATGGTACACAGGGTGTGGGGCGGTAGTCAGAGTCAACTAGCGAGTGCGAGAGAAAGTTCAGTATATGCTGCAGGTGAAATAGAGAGGCATTGGGTGTTCTAAGGTATGTGATCTACCGAAGGGAAAGCTAGAAATGGCAAAGGGCAAGAAAAAGAGAAACAGGAATAAGACTGAAGAGGGAAGGGAAAAGAAAAAAAGAGAATATTTAAGGGAAATGGAAAATAAAGAATGTTCATATAAAAAAGAAACGAGTAGTAAAGGGAAATGTAAAAATAATATTCTTATAAAGAAAGCGAGTAATAATTGAAAGAGGTAAGGGGGAGAGGAATAATAAAGAGAAAGAAATATATCAATTAAAGTTAAACTTAAAAATGCAACCACAATCGATTGAATATAGATGTATCAATAACTAAGAACATGGCGAAGAGTACATAGAGGAACAAAGATAAAAACAAAATCGCCAGAATGCATGTACTTAAAAAGACTAAAAGAAATAAGAACTAGTAAAGCAGCGAACAAATGAGAGACTCCGGGATAAGGAAAGCGAGAATATAAAGGAGGAAGAGGAGGGCGCAAAGAGAAAAGAGAGACCGAAGCTATGGGGCTGGAATATTGCGGGCGTGGGCTTGCGGGCGGCGAAAGGGCCAAACAACCTGCCAGCGGAGAGGTTGAGATCACCATTTTAACGTTTTGTTAGCGGCCCTTCCCCCTACCCACCTCCTTCATCTCCTCTCCCCCCCTTCCCTCCCTCTCTTCTTCCCCGCGTCCCGTTCCGTCGGCGCCGCTGAGGACTCGTTCGCGGCCGCACAGGTTGCTCCCTCTCGCGCGGGGTTTGGCCCAACCCCGACGCTTCTGTGCACGGGGGTTGGTATGGCGAGGCGGCCGTGGGGTTTGGGGAGCAGGGGGGGAAGGGAGCGAGGTGTTTAGGAGGAGGCGAGGGCGGGCGCGAGGTGGAGGCAAGCCAGGGGGCAGCGCGCGGGACAACAGGTGGACACGCACCCTCAGCCTCACCTGTCTGCGCCCTCTGTAATTAAGAGCTCAGCTCGGCCCGACCAACGACGCGCACGCCCTCTGAGCCGGAGCTGCATCCCGATCCCTGAGCGCCGGCTTCGGCCTCAGCTTCCAGTGCGGTCTTAATGATCTGTCTTTAGGAGAGAGAGAGAGAGAGAGAGAGAGAGAGAGAGAGAGAGAGAGAGAGAGAGAGAGAGAGAGAGAGAGAGAGAGAGAGAGAGAGAGAGAGATTCTTTTTTTTCCTTCCATGTCGCTTCTCACAGCACCCCCAGAGGCCACGCCAGCGAAGTCGCGCGAGTGGGCAGGAGGGCCAGGAGGCCGTGCGTCCGGGGCGCGGCGCGCACGGGTCGGGACGCGGGCGCTAATAGCAGGCTTGGTGTGGCGTGGACGCTGCAGGCCGAGAGGTCCGCCACACACCCTGTTAAAACCAGATGATTCTATCGCTGTGAGTGTGGCCTTCCTCGACCCGCCCTCAGACCCCCATAGCCGCAACACCCACCCAGCGGCCGCCTCCGCTCGCCCCTGCCGCATGCGTCCTGTTCGGCCGAAACCTCCGCCTGGGCCTGCCTCGTGCGTCATCCTCTTTATCGGCGCCCCGCACGCACACCCAGCACACCTCACCGCATGCGTCGGACCTACTTTGCCAAGCCCGCCCGCACACATCTCGCCGCCGCATGCATCACTACCCACCCAGCGCGCTCGCCCGCCCGCCCGCCGCCTCGACCCTGCCTGCTCCGCCACAGACGTCGCCCGCTGCTTGCCGTGCCTTTGTTTACGATTGCGGGGCCGCATGTGTCACGTGCGCTGCGACGCCCGTCCCTACGCCCTGATACGCTAGATCACTCGAGCCGCTTGTTTGAGGTGGCGCCCACACAACGCCGAGGCCCCAACGCGCGTCCCCACCGCCCACGTAGGCGGTATAACCAAACATGCAACAAGCTTTAGTACCCTCCTGACGCTGCACTGCTGGGCGAGTACATCAAAGGACACCGCCATGCTGCCTTCATGCTGACTACACGCATGCGCAACACAGGGTTCGTCGTCATTATCATCATCATCACCATCGTCATCGTCAAGGAACGCTAGAACTATTGAACTTACAGCTCTATCCCAAGAATTATTCCGATTACTTCTACACCCCTGTTTGCCAAAAATAAAGCGAAATTTATGCTTATAACGACAATAACAGCAACGATAATCACTACTTCAATCACATCATCACTATAACCAGTATCATTACCATCATAACCATCGCAATTACCATCATTATTACCCGTGGAAAGATGACCTATTACCAGAGCGCAAAAAGCAAGCCACGTCCGACATAGGAGTGGGATAAAAGTGCCAAGGATACTCAATGCTGTTGTAAATCAGTCGCTACTACGGTTCCTAAGTGTCCAATTAACGGCGGAAATGACGATAATTATGGTGGAGGTAATGGATGTGGTTATAAATATTGGTCGTCATGATAATCAGCCGTGAGTGGCAAATTTACGAGGAAAGTTGGTTGATAACAATAAAATCGTTAGAAGTAGTACTTATGTATCATTTATATTCAGTATTATAGAGTAACGTAGTGTAATATAGCAACCAGTTATACTGATAATTATTACTGGTGTTTGATAATGTTAATAAGACTAACAGATAAGATGAAAAATAATAAGGATCGTAATAATGATAGATATGTAATACAAATATGATTAACAATAATAACCGTACTAATGATGATAACCATACTAATCATTCTGACCTTAATATTGATACTGAACAGAGTTAATGATAATGGCAAAAACAATGAAAAAAATAATAAAATCATAAAAATGTGATTGACAAAACTGTCCTTTCATGATAATTAATGTTGATTCTGGTAATGATAATGGCCGCATACCTATTACTACAATAACGAAAAAAAAAACCAAACGCATCTACAAGAATCTACAAAGAATACCACCGCAACCAAATAGCATTTCAGCTCCGAAATTTCTCCGCCAAAGTAAACACGAGACTCCGCTGCGGTACGTTCTCCCCCGTAAGGTTTCAGTATATCTGTAACTTCCAACATCTTGTCTTTGGGTTTATAAGTATTAGCATCCCGAGGTCTTAGTGTCTGTGGGTGTTAATACCTCTTTGCGTCTTAGCGTCTGCGGCGATTAGCGTCGAAATGCCTTAACGTCCTGAAGATTTAGCGTCTCGGGATCTCGGCTGCTCGTGGGTTGAAAAAGGGGGGATGGGGGTGAGAATCCGTCTTTGAGGAGAGAGAGAGAGAAAAAAGGAGAAAATGGGGGAAAAGGGATTTAGGGATAAAAAGGAAAAAAGATAGATGAGAAATGGGAAGACATTCGCGTTCGTTTAAGGTCGGGTTTGCTACCGTGTTCCTATCGGATCTTGACCCTTCCCTTCCTTCGGTGTTTATGACTCATTCTGGGCGAGATGGCGGATGCTGGATGCTGAGCGGCTCGTCCTCTCTCATCTCCCGGACGGAACGCCTCGCCGTCACCCGAATAGGCCTTCCAGACGGGCGCGTGGGCGATCTTTACGGCCTCGGGAACTCCTTACGAGAATTCCTCAGGATTCCTGGTATTTCTGGTGGATATCCTTCCCCCCTTCTAACCCTCTTCACCCCCCCCCTCTTCACCTCCCTTTCATCCCTATCCCCCCCCATCACCCTTCCCCATCCCTCCCAACACCTCATTCCAAACCATCACCACCCCTTCCACCTCTCCCCTTTCCCCTCCTCCCCTTCCATTACCCCCCCCCTCCCCCCGGGTCATTATCAACCGTAATTAGCAGACAAAGGACTCGGCGTGCATGATTCACCCCCTTCGTGTATTTACGGGAGTCCTCCTCGGCCGTCCCAGGCAAGGTAAACCACAATTGAGTTGTTTAGGTAAAAGAGCAATTAGTGAAGCCGAGTCGGCGACGGGGTGAGGAGATAGCGACGGTCGCTGCTTTTGCTTGGTCGTTGGTCCTGTCGGCAATTTCGTGGTTGATTTATTTAAGGCGCTTGATATTTTTATTTTATTTTTTTTGGGTCAAGTTTAGTCGCATTTCCCCCCTCTAGCGATGGGGACATAGGAGACAATTAAATTTCCTTCTAACGTCTTTTTTCTTCTTTATTTTGCTTTTCTTTTTTACTCGATTCACTTTTTTTTGAACTAACAACCTCGGTGGATCCCCTGGCCATCCTCCATCCCGGGCATTAAATTTAATGATCGTTTTATCCAGCTAATCCGACGACCCTGCTCTCTCGCCGTCCACGCAGCCATCCAGGCCAACCTCCCATCCTGCAGCAGTGACAAGAAGTAAACAACACATCACTCCCTTGCCACCAACCTGCAACATCCCCCCCTCCCCCTTCCCTCTCGTTCCTATTCCCCTCCTCCCCCCTCTCTCCCCCCCTCTCCCTGGACCTCCTCCTCTCCTGGACAGCTCTCCCTTCCCCCCTCCTCTCCCTGGACAGCTTTCCCCCCTCCCCGCTCCCTCCCCCCCCCCCTGGATCTCCCTCCCCCCCTCCCCCTCCCTTACCTGGATAGCTCTCCCTTCCCCCCTTCCCATATTACCCATTCCTCTGCTTCCCTCCTTGATGCTCCCCCGCTACCCCTTAACCTGATCTAACCTCCCTTCCCTTCCTCCCTCCTCGCCATCCCCCTTCCCTTCCCCATCTCTCGTCTTCCACTCCCCCCCATTCCTATCTTATTTTCCCCTCTCTGCATACGCACTACCAACTATTACTGAATCCCCCCTCCCTTTCCCCACCTATCCTTTGCCCTTTCCCTCCCCCTTTAAACTTCTCTCACCCCCTACCCAGCACCCCACTCACCCTCCCCTTGAATACAGCCCTCCCCTACCCATACGTCCCCCTTACCACCCCTACCCATTGCCCTCCTACCCTCCCCTTGTACCCCCACCAACCCTACCCTCCCCCCCTACCCTCACCTCTACCATCCCTCCTCTCCTTCCCTCTCCTACCTACCTCCCCCCTCCCTCCTCCACCGCGCCTCCCAAACCGCCCCACCTCCCCTTCCCCCACCCCCCCCCGCTCGCCGTCGACCCTTTGGAGGTCCGGGCGTCTCCCTGCAGGACAGGTAAATGGGCGGCCACTCATTAGGGAAGCGATGTTGCGGGGTGACATAAAAATTTGGTCTCGCTTATCGTGGTTTATGGTCGCAGCCGCCGTGGGCGTCGGGGCAGGTTCCCCCCCTCCCCCTCCTAACCCCCCCCCCTTTGCTTATCTTTTTTTTATTTATTATAGGAGAGACTAGGGCTTATTTTATAGGGGAGATAGGGTAGAGGGGGAGGGGAAGAGGGGGTAGACGAGGGGAAATTGTCAGCTGAAAATGTCTTGTCTGCTGGAGGGATCGTGGGGGGGGAGGTTATCTTAGGTGAGGCTGTGAAGTGGGGGGTGAAGGGCAAGGGTAGGGGAGGGGGGGACAAGTAGTGGGGGAGGGGGAGGGGGGGAGGGCGGGGTAAAGGTGAGAGTGATAATCATATAATTGCCCTTCTCTTCGCCATATCAGGAGGTTTATGTGTTTGGATACATGTTGTAAATATAGGATATACACGTTTAACTACATATACTGGTGCCTGTATACATGCATGTACAAAAGCAAACCCACACACCCACACATGTACACAAGCACGTAAGCACACACACACATGCACACACAAACACGTAAGCACACACACGCACAGACACGCATGCAAAACAAGCACGTAAGCAACACCCACACACACACACACACACACACACACCACACACACACACACACACACACACACACACCACACACACACACACACCACACACACCCACACACACACCCACACCCCACACACAAGCACGTATGCATTATCACAGTATACACACACATACACACATACATATATCATAGACATACACCCTACAGCATTCAGCATGTAACAGTTCCAACTAAATCGGCCCGACAAATTATGTCCTCCACGCCGCTGCGAATAAGTTCCAACCAGTAGGACAAGTATATAGCTAAATGCAGAATGACAACGTTCTCTCTCTTTTTTTCTTTTTATAGCAGGGGGAGGAGATGACAACGGTAGATATGCAAATGACGATGAGACATCCATTAGCCATTCGATAATCAAGAAATCCTAGACCGAAGACAAGTGCTCGCTGGAACCACAACACAACACTACACAGCCCTCGCTCTCCCCCCCCCCCCCGCCTCCCCGGCTCCTCTCGCTTTCTCTTTCTCTTTCTCTCTCTTTCTCTCTCTTCTCTTTTTCTCTTTCTCTTTCTCTCTCTTTCTCTTCTCTCTCTCTCTTCTCTCTCTCTCTCTCTCTCTCTCTCTCTCTCTCTGTCTTTCCTTCCTCTCTCTGTTTCTCTCTTCATCCATTTCTCCCTTCTTGGTTCTCGTGAGGATGAAGAGTGAGGGAAGAGAAAAGGGAGAGGAAGGAAAGAGGGAGGGAGGGATGGAGAGGGAGAATGAGAGGAAGAGGAGAAGGAGAGGAGAAAGAGAGGGAGAGGAGATGAGAGGGAGACGGAGGAGGAGAGGGAGTGGGAGGCTGATAGATTGAGAATGAGAGAAAGTAAGAAAGAAAAAAGAAAGAGAGGAGGGAGGAAGGAAGGAGGAAGGAGGAAGGAGGAGAGACGTGATTACGCGGCGGACATTCATGAGCGTGCAATAATCGTACGATAAGATAATTAACGAGTCACTGCCGGCGACGACTGAGATGGCCGCGCTGCCTGACGCATGACGAAGCAACTAACTAATGACCCGGGGTTGTTACGGCAGTGGTTGATTAGGCCTTGATATGCTAGGTTCACCGCACGCTTCGCACAGAACACACAGGCAACACTACACACAATATCCAACCACAACTGTACACCAGGACACAATAAATAATATTACTAATCCACATAGGTTCTTATGGCGGAGCACACACGCACACACATATTGATGATAATGATATTGATAATAGCAATAATGATAATAAGAATACTGATAATGATAATGATAAGAATACTGATAATGATAATAGCAATAATATAAGAAATACTGATAATGATAATGATAATAAGAATACTGATATATAATAGAAGAATAGCAATAATAGACTGAATAAATGATAATAGCAATAATTAATAAGAATACTGATAAGATAATAGCAATAAATGAATACAAATAATATATAAATATAATAGAATGAATACTGATATATGATATAGCAATAATAAGATAATAAGAATACTTGATAATGATAATAGCAATAATTATAAGAAATACTGATAATGATATAGCAATAATGATAATAAGAAATATTGATAATGACAATGATATCAATAATATAATGATAATAAAATTACAAAAATAGAAAACTAACAATATATAATAATGAAAACAGTAATAAAGATAATAAAAACAATGATAATAATACTGCGATTACAGTGCAATAAAAAAATGTTACAATTATTCTCAGCATTAACAAGAATGGTTATGAAGTCATCTCTAACTCATAAATATGATTGTCATTTATCATTTTCATCATTGATATTTACACTATAATCACCGTCGTTAGTAATATCTAATCTTCAAAATCGATTATTTATGGTAAATAGCAAGACAAACATTAAATCACTATGCCAAAAAACTGTTACTGGACTGGTGGCAAAAAAGAGAAAAATGAATAAATAAATAAAAATAAATAAATAAAAATAAATAAGAATAAATAAATAAGAATGAAATAAACATAAAAAATACAATAATAAAAGAAAAAAATAAAAATAAAATAAATAAAATAGTGACCCAACTACGGAAATGCAACACCCTCCCCCCCCAAAAAAAAAAAATAGATAAATAAATAAAAAATAAAAAATAAATAAAATAAAATAAATAAAAATAAAATAAAATAGTGACTTCCAAACTTCTACCAACAACAACATTCCAACAATTAGGAATCACAGTAATTTCATCTAGTAAATCCTTTTTTTCATCTTCCGTCGAGAGACCGGGGGGGCGAAGAAAGTGCGATCCCAACCCGGAAATAGCTAATAGGCTCAACATCCGGGTATTTATGCACCTGATGGATATATTACAGGTTGTCCGACGGCGAGACTGACAGGTAGGAATGGTTTTTGGGGGGGAGTGGAGAAGGGGAGTGGTGGGTGTGGGGAGAAGGGGGAGGGTGGTGGGGGGGGGCAATTACCCTCCCACCCAGACTCCCTTTGAGGACGGACAGGAAATTTCGAGAAGGGATATTTTCTTTATTATTTTCGAGGAGGGGTCTGGTCGGAGAATTATAATCTTGGATTTTTTTTTTTGTCAGATTTTTGATTTGGTCTCCATGTTTCAAGATTTTTTTTTTTTTTTTTTGCATTCGGATCCTCTGAAGCATTTTTTTTCTGTTGAATTGTATTTCGAAAATAAAGCGATCTGTTTCAATTCTAGGTCTTCGTGATATAGATTTCAAGCCCTTTTTTTGGAATCGGATTTTTTAAAAAGATAGTTATCAATCTTCATTTTCTGGTGCAGCCACATTTTTATATCACTATAGGTACATCATAAAGAACTATTCTAATGATTTTCTTCCAAATAAATGAACTAATGACTGCTAACTCCGTGTATCCCTCTCTCATCCTCTCTTTCTCTTTTCTCTTCTTCCTCCCTTTCACCCTCTCCTTCCTCTTCTTCCCTCCTCTCCTCCTCTCCTCCCTCTCTCTCTCGTCCTCTCTCTCTCTCTCTCTCTCTCTCTCTCTCTCTCTCTCTCGTCCTCCCTCCTCTCCCTCTCTCTCCTCCCCTCTCTCTCTCCCTCCCTCTCTCTCCCTCTCCTTCCCTCTCCTCCCTCCCTCCCTCCCTCTCTCTCTCTCTCCTCTCTCTCTCTCTCTCTCTCTCTCTCTCTCTTCTCTTCGCTCCACTCTCCCTCTCCCTCTCCTCCTCCCTCCTCTTCCCTCTCTCCTCCCTCCCTCCCTCCCTCCTCTCATCCTCTCCTCCATCCTCTCTCTCTCTCTCTCCTCATGCCTCTCTCTGCTCTCTTCTCTCTCGTTCCCTCCCTCCTCTCCTCTCCTCCCCCCTCCCTTTCCCTCCCTCCCTCACTACTCTTCTCTCTCTCTCTTCTCTCTCTCTCTCTCTCTCTATCTCTCTCTCTCTCTCTTCCCTCCCTCCCTCCCTCTCTCTCTCTCCCTCCCCCCCTCCCTCTCCCTCCCCCCCTCCTCCACTCACTCCCTCTCTCCCCCTCCCCCCCCCCCCCTCTCTGAAATTCTAATCTGGCTCCCATCAACGAGGTGCTCTTTCCTGTCATGGGTGGGCTGCAGATATTATGGTCATAGTAATTGATCCCAATGGGCTGCTGAAAGGTAAGACGTCGATTTAGGAGGCAGGAGAGGATCCGAGGAGGAGCCGAGGAGGTGGGACCGAAGAGTGGTGGAAGAGAGGAGGAGGAGGTGAGGAGAGGAGGTAGGAGGAGGAAAAATTGGTGGGAAGTGGAGATGGAAGGAGGGTTTGGAGAAGATGGAGGAGGCAGGAGCGAGAAAGAAGAAAAGGAGGAAGGAGGAAGAGGAGGAGTAGGGAAGGTGGAGAAGAAGAAAAAAGGAGGAGAAAGAGGGAGGAGCAGGAGGTGGAGAAGAAGGAAAAAGGAGGAGCAGGAGGAAAGAGGAATAAGGGGAACAAAAGAACAAAGAAGACGAGGGGAAGGAGGAGGAGGAGTATGAAGAGAAGAAGAGAGGGCAAGGAAAAAGGAGACGAGGAAAACAGAAAACAAAAAAATAAATATCAGATAAGGAAAAAAGACATACATCCCTAAAATCCAAAAAAAAAAAAAAAAAAAAAAAAAAAAACACCCACACACTGCCCAAGTGTTCACATACATCCCTAATCGAGCAATTACTCCCGTCACCAAGACAACCACCTTCCCCCCCCCCCCAAGGACCTCCGAGGAACTGCAAGAATAAAGTGACCTGCCTCATGACCTGCCACACACCCAGGTCCCTTTCTTGGCGACCTGTGGAGAATAATTAAAGGGTTACATCACACTAAGTTCGGGTGCAGTGCGGTGGTCCGTGAGCCTTTTGTATCCGTCGCTTGCTTGTTTCTGTTCGTGGGGTGGTGGCAGTACAAATGATGATATAACATTGTCATTAAAATGCTGTGATTGTATTATAAATTTTAGGTTATTATCATTATCATTTTTAGGTTATTATCATTCTCATTAGGTTATGAATTTAAGTCATTTTAAGGCGTGCGACAGAAAGAGGTTCGTTTTTTTTAAGACTTTTAACCTTAGATAAAAAAAAAAAAAAAAAATTGAAGACTTTTTAAGGATGACCCGAAACCCTGTGGCGATGAATGAAAATTATATAAAAAAAACATAATAGTTATGATAATAGATATGATTAATTATGATTGTAATGATAGCAATGTTGGTAATAAAAATAATATAATTATGATAACTATGACCAATAAAAGACAATAATAATAATGACAACAGTAATAATAATAATATTAGTGCCGATGATACCTAATAATGATGATGGTAATAATAACAATACTAATAATACTGAAGATGATAATTGTGATGTCTAGTAATAATAATAATTGGCAAGTAATCAAAATGATAATGATAACGGTAATAACAATCATCTTGTGATAATAAATATAATAAAAATAATAAATATATTGATTTTCAATAACAATTACATGCTAAAAATCATGTTAGTGATAGCAAAAATAATTCTGCATTAGATATACTAAATACCAAAGGTGAAAGAGAAATTAGATAAATATTCATAATCAAATGACTTGATAAAGCAGCAATGATTATGCTCAAGATTTGAAAAAAAAAATGGAAAAACAAAATGCACATAAAACAGTGAGAGGAAAAAAACTAATAAAAATGTAAAACAAGAAGCGGAAGAAAGGCTGAGAAAAGTGAAAAATGAATGCGATGTATATAAAAAGAATAAAATATGAAATATGAAATACCAATATGAAAAAAGACGGTGACTAACAACAATATCAACAACATCCCACCTTCAAAAAAAAATAATATAAAAAAAAAAATAAAAAAAAATTAAAAAAATAAACATTAAGAATAAAAATAAATAACATCTAATAATAAATAAAACAATTATAAAAATATAACCACCACCGTAACAGTTAAACAAAAATGAATTGAAAGAAGTGCTCGAGCCTAATTAACAAAAGAAAGAACAGAGGAAGAGGAGGGAGGAGGAGGTTGAGAGCGAGGAGAAGAAGGAGAGAGAGGAAGGGAAAAGGAAGGAGATAGGAAAAAAGGAGAAAAGAAAGAAAAAGAGAAAAGAAGATGTATGAAGTGGAAGAAAATATAAAAAGGAAAAAAAAGAACAGGGAAGAGGAAGGAAGAAAGACAAGAAAAAAATTGAGGCTAAGAAGAAAAAGAAAAAACAAATAATATAAGAAAAAAAAACAAGAACGAAAAAAAGGAAGGAGGAAGAGAGAGAGAAGAGAGAAAGAAAAGAAAGACACACAGAAAAGAGAGAAGGAGATGAGAGAAAGAGAGGGAAAGAGCGCTTACGACGCACTTGTACACGGATTAACCACGAAGACAGAGGAGACGAGAAAGAGACGAAAGAGAGAGAGAGAAGAAAGAGAAGCAAGAAGAGAGAAATAAGGAAGTTAGAATAGATAAGAGGAAAGCAGCACAAGAGAAAGGAAAGAACAAGAAAAAAAGCAGAAAGAAGCAAAGATTATACAAGAGAAAGTAGATAGAAAGAGAAAGAGAGAAACGCACCACGCACATACGAGAAAGAAAGGAGAGCACAGAGAGAAGTTCGGAGGGCAAGCATAGCACTACGCGATGCCGCAGGAGGGTATTTGCGAGGATGTAGGTATCAGACCTTACACCTGGCAGAGCTGACTAACACGCACAGACGGTGAACAGGCCGGGGACAGGGGCGGCAGGTTGGGGGTGGTGAGTGGGGAGAGGGGAGAAGGGAGGGTGGAGGGCGCAGTGGAGCACGGATGGTAAGAGAAAAATAATAATAACAGCAGGAACATGAAGACGCATGGGGATGAGGGATGGGATGGCAGGGGGGAGCGGTCAAAGTGGGCGGCAGGGTAAGTGGGGGAGTGCAGGGTGAGAATGGGCGAGGGGAGGGGAGGTATTGGTAATGGTTGTACAGATGACGACATATGAAACAGAGATCGAGGGAGGGATGGGAGTCAAGTAGGATGAGAGGAAATAGGCTACCTCGGCAGTGGAGAGGAGGAGGGGTGGGAATGGGGAGTGATTAGTGAGAGATATAACTCTGAGCTGATCATGAGAGACGGGGCGTCGATAGGGGATGGGAAATAGAGGGCGAGGGGTGACTGGGAGGCGGGCAGGGAGAGAGGGGGAGCGGGAGGGGAGGGGGAGGTAGTGAGGTTTAACAGTGACACATGAATCAGAGATCGCGGGACGCGGGTTATGGGGAATAGTGGAGGGGAGGGACTGGGGCGGCAGGGAGAGGGGGAGGGAGGGGAAGGGAGGATAGTGAGGTTTACAGATCGGAGGACATGAAGAAAGATGGGATGAGGAGGGTGCGACGAGGATGGCTAAGTGTTTACCACGCCGTAAGGACTATGAAGATGCGGGTGGGGTAAGGGGATGGGGAGGGACGGCGCGCTCGCTGGGAACGCGGGGAGGGATTAGAGGGGGAGAGGATTGTGTCAATGGTTTACAGGTGAGAGGTGGGACGACGGGGGCACATCGGGCGAGGTGGACCCGGGCGGATGGAAGGGAGGGGTAGGGAGCGGATGGTAAGGTGTTACAGAAGGACATTAGAAGGATGGGTCGAGGGGACTGCGGGATGGTGGCTAGTGAAGTTCTGTGGGAGATTTGTGGAGGTTGTTACAGAAAGGACATGGCAAGAGATGGGGGGGAGGGGAGGGGTGGGTGGGAGGGACGAGGTAGAGGAAGGGGGAAGAACCGAGACAGTAGGGCAGTTCACGGTCATTGAGAGAAATATGCCGAGAAGCGAGTGGAGGAGAAAGCGGATGATGAAGAGAACAAGAGCGCACGTGACGTGCATGTCGTGTGAAGGGGAAAGGCGAGAAGGGATTAGAAGAAAGAGAAGAAAGAGACTTTAACGAACTGGATGGGATTAGAAAGGAGAGGAGATAAGAAGTCAGGCGCACGCGGAAGGATGCCGAAAATGACAGAGAGAACCCACGGGCAAGTTTGGATACGATTTCGAAAGAATACACAAAACTCCTTGCGAAAGAGAAGAATCAGAAGAAAGAAAAGGAACCCACGACAGCGCTGCCTAGAAGAAGGAATAAAATACGGCAAAGCAAAAGGCACAGGTAAGGAGGAGAGGGATACGGAAGAGGAAGAGAAAAGGTAATGGGAAGGAGGAAGAGGGATGGTAGGAGAAGAGAAGAGGAAGGAGGTAGTTGGAAAGGAGTGTGTGAAAGGTAAAATTAAGGGAAGGAGGCAGGAGAAGAGGAAGACGGGAGGGTAGGAAAAAGGGAAGGAAGGGAGGAAGGAAGGAAGAATAGTAGGAGAGGTAAAAGGAGGAGAAGGTAGACTAGAGAAGGAGGAAGGGGAAGGGAGGGAGAGGAGGGCAGGAGGAGAGGGGAGGTTAGGTATTGTAGAAGGGAAGGCGGTAGGATTGTGGTAGCCTGATAGCGATGTTGACTGCTGTTGTTGCAAGCCTTCAGAGGGAGCAGGACCCGGCCTGTGTTTATATATGGCGGGCCGCTGCTCGAGATTTGTTTCTCGCTTTACATTTTATAGTGTCGATGCGTCCGGGGGGGGTGGGAGGGCGAGCTGGAGAGGGAGGGGGGGAACGCCATGGGGTGATGTAGGGGCGGAGGAGGGAGGGGGGGGGTTCAATCAGGGGAAGGTGAAGGGGACGGGGTGATAGGTGAGGGGGGGTGTGGTGAGGGGGGGGGGGTTGATGGGGAAGGAGAGAGGAGGAGGGGGGACGTCATGGGTGGGTGAGGGGGGTGATAGGGGAGGGGGAAGGAGATGAGGAGGGAGGGGGATGTTGATGGGGACGGGGGAATGAGAAGAGGACGGATGGAGATGAAGGGGTGGAGGGTAGATGTTGATGGGGGAGGGAGAGCGGGAGGTGACGATGCTCGGGGACGCATGTGGTGGTGAGAGGGGTGATGAGGAGGGGAAGGAGAAGAGGTAGGGAGGGGAAAAGGGACGAAGGAAGGGATTGAAAAAGGACGAGGGAGGAAGAAAGTATGGGGAGGAGGAGAAAAAGGAAGAGAAGAAAAGAGAATTGGGAGGAAGGAGAGGAGAAAAAGGGGGATGGAGAAAAAGTAGAGAGAAGGAGAAAAGAAGAGAGGAATGAGAAAAGGGGATGGGAGAAAAGGAGAAGAAGGAGAAAGAAAGAGAGAAGAGAAAAGAAAAGGGAGGAGGAAAGAAGAAGAGAGAAGAGGACATCAGAAGGAGGGAGGAAAGCAAGAGGGAAGAGGGCATATGAGATATAAGAGATAGGGGATGGGTAAGGGGAAATGGGCAAGAGGAGGAAGGAAAAAAAGGAAAAGGGGTAAAAAGGGGTTCAGTAGGATCGCGAGAGAGACAAAGGGGAGAGGAAGGAAAGACAGGAGCCGGGTAAGAAAGAGAGAAGAAGGAGGAAGGGGAATATTAGGAAGGAGGTTAGAAGAACGGGCAGTCAGTAAGGGAGAGGTAATAAACGTGACATGCTCTGGCAGTACTACGAACCAACCGCCGCATGCTATCTCGAATCGCAAACTACAACGCGTTCATCTTCACAAAGAAGACAGGTACTACACATCTGCACGGACCGGTAATGTCGAACTGAAGAGAAGATATCGAGACGCGTGAATGGGCCTAAGGAAACACGGCCAGGAAAAAAGATAAGAAACAAAAACAAGAAGAAAGTGGGGGAATGAACGCCTCCGGACTGCTCGAGCCGTGAACCAGCTACGAGTCCTCGCATTGGATGGTTTCAACCTCCGATCCCTCGCAACTCTCCCTGACCATCAGCCCGAAGATGAAGAGGTGAAAAAAGAAGAGAGACAGCAAAGCCACCAACCTCGCTAGGACTGCGTATACGCGTCACTCAGCAGCGCACTGTTTATGGCAACAACTACGCCGCTCTCTCCTGGCGCAGGACAGAGGGGGAAGAGCAAGACAAAGAAAAAGACCAGAAGCAAGAGCCGGAAGAGAGCGACACTGAGGATGAGTAGTCAAACGCGAGGAGGCGGGCAGAAGCCAGAGAAAGAAGACTGAAGAGCGAGGAGCCGCCGATGAAATAGACGAACGGAAACCCCACCCGGAGTACCTACTCACATAGTAGTGTGCCGCTAGCGGAGCAAGGAAATAGAGACGGAAGATAGGAGAATTTAAGGTCAAGAAGGATACGCAAAAGAATAGACAGAGCAGGACAGCGGGGGCACAAACGGGACGAAGAGCTAAAGGCACTACATGTGCCACGCGATCGCATCGAGCAGAGAGAAGGCAGATGGGGCGAAAAACGCATAGAGTCGATCCGCGGGGCGAACTCGCAGCAGTCGGTGTCAGGCCGGATTAAGCATACATTCTGCGATTTAAGCTGATGTAGAGCTAGTGACCAGGGCCTTTTCATCGAGCGCGAGGAGGCCTAAAGAAGAAAGCGAAGTAAGTACGAACACTACAGTGCACTTAGATAATGACCATAAACCGGGTGGTTTACTCTGCTCGGCTTACGATAACTCCGGCTCCTATCAACAGCGTCACTTGCCATCCCTCATCAGCGAAACCCCACAGACCGGGCCTAGCACTGAGAATGAGCTCCCCTGAGCCTATTCAGCGGCTCTACATTTAACGCATCCGTCGAGAATGTTCATACCGGCTACACGCCAGTCATCACTTCTGAGATGTGGACGATGCTGCTAGGCGCCGTGTGGGGCGTAATCCAACGCGCGTACCGATGCTTGAAGATACGACGAGGGACGACGAGGAGAGAGGAGGAGAGAGAGGAGAGAGATGGAAGCAGAGAGAGAGAGAGAGAGGAGAGGAGAGACCAATCGAAGAGAGAAACGAAGAGAAAGAATAGAAAGAGAGATAGAGAAGAGAGAGACGCAGCAGACCGGACCGAAGAAGATGGGAGAGACACATGGACGAAGAGAGAGAACGAGAGAGAGAGAGAGAAGAGCAGAGGAACGGAGAGAGAGAGAAGATGAGAGTACGAGAAGAGAGGAGAGAGAGAGAGAAATGGATTAATGAGATGAAGAGACAAACAGACAATAATAAGTAGGAAGATGAGGCAGCGAAACTAAAGAGAGACGAAAAAAACCGATGCGCCGAAAACAAAGACGCGTAGAGAAAGCAAGCGAAATAGAGATGATATGAGAAATGAGAGACAGAAGAAAGAGAGAGGACACGACAGACAGAAAGAAAGCGAAAGAGAAGATACGGAGACGAAAGGAATATAGAAAACAGAGAGAAGTAGAAACGAGAACGAAAGAAGACTAACTCGAAAAGCAAGGGAACACGAAGATAGGAAGGCATACCAAGTGAAATGCAAGATTGTTGCTAACGTACCATTTCTGGGCATGATTGGGCCAGAAACAGCAAAGAGTGCGTCTGAATGTTGGTGTCTGGGCAGGACGGCGGCAATGACGGGGGGGGTTGGGCGAACTGCATTAGGCATGACTCATATACGCAACAGAGGAACTCTCGCAAGGCAGAGAAGAAGGAAGAAGGCCATCGCCTCACACCGCGTAAGGGTTGTGTAAGCGATATAGAGGAAGAACGGTCGATCTAGACCAAAGGATTGTCGCCGTACGAAAAGCTCGAATTGATAATCATTACCGTACACTATTTGTCTTAGCCACATTATAATACTCTATTAAATCATCCATCGTATGTCTTTGAATCTTCAAACAAGTATCCTTCAGTAAATGTCAATAAGCCATTCCTGCATATAACCTAGGCAGTTCGCGAGCACTTTTTTTTTTATTATGACCAATAATAGTTATTTATAAACAAAACGTAGGAACTCAGGATACATAAGAAAGAATGACACAATGAAATTCCTTTTTGTTGATTGACAAACCAGAAAATAGAATTACCAGAAGTGAGAAGGAGAAAAATACAAGGCTTAACAAAACAAATACTAACTAGATGCAACATTAGAAGAGACAAAGAATTGCAGAGTTAATTTAGTAAGGGAGAAGAGAGAGAGAGAGGAGAAGTACGAGAGAGGATATAAAGAGACGAGAGATGCAAGAGAAGCAGAGAGAGAGAGAGGCGAGAAGAGAGAAGAGAGATACGGAATCTGCATGACGGACAGACTCTCGGAGCCCCCGTACGCGCATCACAATAGAGACTTCGAACTAGAAGAGAGAGAGATCTAGTGCCATAAAAATGGAGGACTGACTTCGAAGAACACAGCGCGTAAAACAAGATGACAAAAGCCTCGTTCCTCCTATCAAGGAAATGAGAGCTGACCTGAGAGGGTTTGGTGGTGGGGGTCGTTTCCACGAGTGCGACTTGTAAGGATTATAGGATGGTGACCTCACTCTAGCATGCGTGCGGAGGTGTGGCGGGGATTAGATAGGTGGGGGTAAAGGGGAGCAGGAGGGTTTCTACAACGAGCCGTAGTGCGCTGGTCTTGGTGCGGTCACTGGATAGTGAGGGTTGGGGGGCCTGTTTCTCACCTCTAATACAACTAGCAGTGATAGACAAGACTATCCGTTCACTAATATAACGTCGTTACTGCCTCGACTACGTAGGAAATGTTAATCAGCCGTAGGGAGAGTCTGCCAACTAAAGAGAAATCCATTTTCCCTACTCGAAGGAGTTAGAGGTGAGGATCTTCACAGGACATAACGGTGCACTAGGCGGCTACATAGCCATAAGGCGAACGCGCCTAAACATAACACGAGATGATGATCGTATGAGGATTGACACAGAGATGCAGCAGCCAGGACGCGTGTGGTTGCGCTGGGAGGAGGTAGGCAGAGTCAAAGTTGGCGAGGAAAAGGGCATTAGGCGTGAGGGGTGAGGCCGGTGGGAAGGGCTGAAGGGGGATAAGGTCAAGGGGAAACCAAGGACCAGAAGAGAGAGGAAGTGAGACAGCGTGCGTTAGGAACCAGACAGGTAAAAAAAAAGTTAAAGAAGGAGGGTTAGGAGAAATAGTGTGAGATAGGGAGGGAGGGGATAGCTACTCGATAGCTAAGAGACAAGTAAGAAAGAAAGGGCGATGGAGGGGGGGAGGGAGGGAGGAGGGGTTTTCGCCACCACACACGCGGGGTCATCACAGGTCAGCCGCGGAGTCCAGGTCCGAGGATTAGTATTCACGGCGCCCGATAGAGGCTCATTTGTTGTAAACTAAACATAATTCTAAATTTGTCCGGCCAGGTAGAACGATACTTCAACCTGGTGGCTAGTTAGAGCTGATGTTGTAATCAGGAGAGGGAGTTGGGGGGGGGCGGGAAGAGGAGGAGGACTAGGGGGGAGGAGGAGGACTGGGGGGGGGGGAGGCGGGGAAGGGAGGGGAGGAGGAGGGACTAGGGGGGAAGGGGAGGAGGGAGGAGGAAGAGGAGGGTGAGGGGAAGGGGTGAGGAGGGGGGAAGAGGAGGACGGTGTGGACGAGAGGGAGAGAAAGGGTTAATAAGGGGTGACGATGGGACTTACACCCGTGGGGAGGACAGAAGGCACAGGTAGAAGGGGAGGAGGAGGGAGAGGGAGAAAGGGGAGGAGGAGGAAGAGGAAGAAGAGGAGGGAGGGAGGAGGAAGGGAGGAGAAGGGAGGAAGGTAGGGAGTAGGGAGGAGGGAAGGGATAACATATCGAAACAGGATCCGAAGCGGCGTCGAGATTAGCGAAGATGGAGCGCCTCGGGTTCGCTCTCGCCAGCTCGGGGCTTGTCGACGTCGCGGAGGCCCTTGCTCGGTGTTCGCGGCTGCGCTCATTAGGGCCGCTGGGGTCGTCCGGGGTCGCCGCCGAACGAGACAGCACCCGGGGGGACGAGTGGCGCGATGGCCTTCCGAAGGCGTCGGCGAATTTAACAAAAAGGGGGTGGGTACGGGAGACGTAGGGGGGATGGAGGGGAAAGGGAGGGAGGAGGGAGGGAAGGGAAAGGGAGGGAGGGAGGGAGGGAGGGAGGAAGGATGGGGGACGTGGAGGGAGGGAGTGGGGAAGGAGGCGAGGGGGGATGGGAGAGGGAGGGGGGGAGGAGGAGGGAGGGAGTGGGAGAAGGGGAGTGGGGAGGTAGGCGAGAGAGGGAGGAGGGGGAAGATGGGGACGGGGAGGAAGGAAGGGAAGCGGAGGTGGGGGAGGAGAAAAGTGGGCGGGGAGGGAGGAAGAGGAAGATGGGGGACGTGGGAGAAGGAAGGGAGGGAGGAAGCGAGGGGAGGAAAAAAGGGAAGAGTTGGGCATGGGGAGGGAGGAAGGGAGCGTTTAAGGAGAGGGGAAGGGAAATAGACGGGAGGGGATGGAAGGAGGCAGGAGACGAGAGGGAGGAGTGGAGAAAGGAAGAGGTAAGCGTGGGGAGGGAAGGAAGGGGAAGCGTTTAAGGAAGAGAGATAAGGGGGAAGGGAGAGGCGGAGATCCAAGCAAGATGACCAAAACAAGAGGCGCTTCGAATTCCTTCTGAAAACCTCGAGTCCTGAAACGAGCTAATTTCTGCGGTTCTCATCTCAAGACGTCTTGTCAAAGATACCCATTCTCTCTCTCTCTCTCTCTCTCTCTCTCTCTCTCTCTCTCTCTCTCTCTCTCTCTCTCTCTCTCTCTCTCTCTCTCTCTCTCTTCTCTCTCTCTCTCCCTCTCTCTCTCTCTCTCTCTCTCTCTCTCTCTCTCTCTCTCTCTCTCTCTCTCTCTCTCTCTCTCCCTCTCCCTCCCTCTCTCTCTCCTCTCCCTCTCCCTCTCCCTCTCCCTCTCCTCTCCCTCTCCCTCTCCCTCTCCCTCTCCCTCTGTCGTCGTTTTATTCTTCTCCTTTTTTATTACCCAAGAGCGGCAATAAAGTAACAAGACTTTCAAAAAAGCAACTCTGACCTCTTTTGACATAATCCGAAGCACCGGAACGCATGAAACATATCCAGTCGAAGTTAATGATCAATTAAAGAAAGCTGGGGGAAAAAAATACACTGATAAACACGGGACGGTTTTGGCCTCACCCTAACGAGCGGGTTGCAGGCGCACGCAAGCACATGAATCAAAAGCAGCGGATTCCCTCACGTGTGGCACTCGTATCGCTGGAGTTATGGTGTTATTTTTTTTTTTTAATGTGGCATCTTTGTGGTTAGAAGAGGTGTAAGAAATAAAGGTATTCGCAGTGGGATTTCACACATACATACACTCACGCGCACACGTATGAGCACGCACGCAATAATACACGCACGCATATACACATGCAAGCACGAACGCACGCAAGAATGCACACACACCCATGCAAGCACCCACCCACCCACACTCACACAGACACACACACACACACACACACACACAATACATACATATTAAATATTTTTTCTTACCTTTTTCTTTTACATAATATATGTTTCTCAAAACGCCCATTTTCTATTATAAGTATATACCGCCCAAATATAACAAACAATCCTACCTTGTGAGGATAGCTCTTAACAATCCTGTTGATGCTACTGAAGCCATCAATAATTCTGCAAGTTTTTTCACTAGGTTTCTTCCTTGACTCACCTTACCTAGGCCTACTCACGAACCATACGATGATGTCCTTACCTGAAATGAAAAAAAAAAGAGAAAAGTTAATATCATCCAGGAATATAAAGTTTTATTCGAATTAGACACAAGTGCTGAGTCTAGATAAATGAAAACGTACAAACATATAGACAAGTATGTGTACGAACACATAAATATGTAGAAAACGCACGCACACATAATCAGACACGTAGAAAGATACGCAAACACACAACACACACACATACATTCACAACACACACACACAACACACAACACACACACACACACACACACACACACACACACACACACACACACACACACACTGCACACACCCTATCACCCCCTCTCCCCCCCAATCAAAAAATCCTTCCCCCCCCCCTCCCTCCCCGCCCCCCTTCAGCCATCGTACGTGTAATCCTTTCGTAAACCCTATAATCCCGCGTCCATAAGCAGATCATTGGCCTCATTAGAGTGTCGGATCCTGTTCATGGGGAATTCCTTGTTTGTTTATCCCGGCGAGCCTTTATGACGGCGACAAAGGACCACTGGCGCTTAACCTGCACCCCCTCCCCTTTCCCCTCCCCTTTCCCCCCCCCTCCCCCTCCCCCTCCCCCTCCCCTCCCCCGTGTCTCTTTTTATATACTTTTTATATGCGTCTATCGTTATTATCATCATTATCATCATGGAACCCTCGTCTTTTATTCATCTAAGCTTCTTTTTTTCTCTCTTTCTTTCTTAAAAAAAAAAACAACCTTCCTCCCTGTTGGTTATAAGGACATATTGAAGCTTTGTAACGGACACGGATTTAAATTTTCAAAAAAAAAAAAAAAATGCTGACGATGAGACGGTTATTTTGGCTCTCCAATGGCGGCGGTTTTTTTTTTGGCGGGAAAACTACGATCCGACACGCATGGTTTCGCTTCTTAAACGTAATGGCGATTTCTAGCTCTCTATATCGTATTTATGTGCCTTGCAGAGTTATTGAACGTGTGTCGAATCTGGTCGTCATGGATAATGCAAAATTAGGTAAATAGATACAATATGTTGAGATGACGGGGAAATTCTTGGATTATGTGTGGCCAATGCAACGTTGGGGGATCGGCGCATCTGTTATCTCAATCTTGGAGAAAAAAAAATCGAAGTATTTCAACCAGTGCATCATTTTTTCTCAATCTTAGAGAGAGAGAAAAAAAGTATTTTAGTGCATCATTTTTTTCAATTTACAGAGAGAAAAAAAAGTATATCACCAGTGCATCATCGTATTTTGATCCTAAATATCTAATATTGCAAAGTCAAATGAGGCAATATTGCTTTTCATCTGCACAATACGGATTTCACGGTGTATGTCACTGTACCCCGTTGGTCAAGGGATCGACCCTCGTTCCCTGCAACATCACCTCACCGAACGGCACAAATGAAGTGTCATAAAGTAGCACCCACGCGCGTTACCTCATAGCACGCCCCACAGCCGCCCCGTCACCGCCCCCCCCCGCCCCCCTCGCCTGGCACCACGTTACGGCCTCGTGTCACCCCGCCGTGGCCCCGTGCATGTCACCGCGTCACGGGCCAGGCTAACAAGACGTCTCGTTACAGCTTTGACGAGCGCGGACGCAGGGCGGACAGCCTCGTGATGTAATTTGGTTTGGCGCGGTGCAATTTGCGTCAGGGCAGTCGTAATTTGCGTCAGCGTAATGTAGGGTCACCGAGGGTCGTAATCAGAACTCTCGGCCAGTTCATAATTACGAGCAGTTGCCGGTCGCCTCGCCTCCTCGCTCCTCGCGCCCCAGCCCTTCCCGAGCCTTCGCCTCGCCCCGTGGCCCTCGCCGCCCCTAACGTCTTCATCGCGAGGCCTGCGGATCGTATTGATTCCCGCCGTTACCCTTTTTTTCTCTTCTCTCCTTTTCTTTCCTCTCCTCGCCGCCGCCGTCGCCGCCGCCGCCGCGCCCTCGCTCGCCCTCTTGTTCTTCGCATTCCCCGGCTCCGTTGGCGTCCGACAGCTCGTTCATTTGCCGGCGAGTTTTATATGTCGGCGCGGCGAAAGCGTCGAGCCAAAGTTGGTAGGGCTTCAATTATTCAATCCGGCCGTATCTGGCATCTCGAACTTTTCAGCCAAACTGTCTTGGATATCAAGTCGGAATCATGGCCGGGGAGGCGCAGCGGGGGCGGAAGCCACTCGGCCGGGAGCAAAGGGGAAACGGCCCTTATCCCCCTGGGCCCGAAGAGTCAAAGTCACCTGGCTCCCCGTCCGCTCGAGCGTGCCGGGTGGTCAGCTGTGGGGCGATACTCCCTTATTGCAGGTCTATCATTTACGTATACAAAGTGCCATCCATGTTGATTTTATCTGCAGCGGGACTGTGTGTGCAACATGTCAGCTTTTTGCCTCGCAACCATTACTGTAATTTAGGGCCTTCATTCACAACAGCCCCGGCATCTTATCGGCCTTATCTCGCGGAGGCCGTGGGAGGTTTTTGTCTCTCCTGGTTCCAGGTGTGGGCATCGAGGTAATGTCTCTCTCTCCTCCGCTCTCTCTCTCTCTCTCTCTCTCTCTCTCTCTCTCTCTCTCTCTCTCTC
The DNA here is from genome assembly GCF_003789085.1 of Penaeus vannamei. Taxonomy (NCBI): domain Eukaryota; kingdom Metazoa; phylum Arthropoda; class Malacostraca; order Decapoda; family Penaeidae; genus Penaeus; species Penaeus vannamei. The sequence continues at coordinate 317,029 of NW_020870219.1, read as the reverse complement.
TCTCTCTCTCTCTCTCTCTCTCTCTCTCTCTCTTTCTCTTTCTCTCTCTCTTCTTCTTCTCTTCTCTTTCTCTTTCTTTTCCTATCCCATTCTCATTTTTTCTCTCTCTCGCTTTTACTCTTTCTCTAGATTTTTCTTTCTTTTCCTTTCCATTTTATTCTCATTCTTTTCTGTCATTCTTTTTCTTTCCTCTCTTCTCCCTTCCTTCCTTTCTCCTCTCTTCTCCTATTTTATCCTCATCCTTCTCTCTCTATCTCTCCTTTCTCTTTTCATTTCCCCCTTTCTAATCACTCTATCCCCTTACTCTATCTCTATTACAATTTCCTTTTGCTCTTGTCTCCTT
>NW_020870219.1:309186-311686 GCF_003789085.1 Penaeus vannamei | reverse complement strand
AGAAGAAGAAGGAAGAAAGAAGAGAAAGAAGAGTGTCCAGAGAAATTATTGAACCCCCCGTGGCGCCGGCGAACCAAACATGGCGGCGGGTGGACCCTCTTCGTGTGATCCCCCCCCCTCCCCCTCCTCCCTCCCCACCCCCGGCCTCTTCCTCTCCATCATCTCTTCTTTTTCTCCTCCTCTTCTCTTCTTCGAAACTAATTTCCTCTTCTCTCTCTCTTTCTCTTCCTCTTACTAATTCCCTTTTTTTTCTCTCTCCTTTCTCTTCTAACCTAATTCCCACTTCTCTCTCTCCTTCTTTCTCTCTTCCTCTTCTCTTCCTCCAAATCTCTCTCTTCTTCTCTCCTCCTCTCTCTCTCTTCCTATTCTCTAACTCGAAACTTATTCCCTCTTCTCTCTCTCCTTTCTTTTCCTCCAACCTAATTCCCTCTTCTCTCTCTCCTTTCTCTCTTCCTCTTCTCTTCTTCTAAAATAATTCCCTCTTCTCTCTCTCCTTCTTTCTCTCTTCCTCTTCTCTTCCTCCAACCTAATTCCCTTTTCTCTCTTCTCCTTTCTCTCCTCTTCTCTTCCTCCAACCTATCTCTCTCTCCCTCTTTTTCTCTTCTCTTTCTCGAACCTAATTCCCTCTTTTCTCTCTCCTTCGTTCTCTCTTCCTCCAACCTAATTCCCTCTTCCCTTCTTTTCTCTCCCTCCAACCCCTCTCCCTCTTCTCTTCTCTTCCTCTTATATTACTCTCTCTTCTCCCCCTCATCCCCCTTCCCTTCTCTCCATCCAACTTTCGCTTTTTTACTTAATTCCTTCAGCTTTATTTCTTCCTCTTCCTCTTTACTTCTCCACTTCTCTCCCCTTCTCTCCTTTTATCTTTAGTCCCCCTTTCTTTCCTTCCTTCTCCTTGCCTTCCTCTTCTCTCCTTCTCTTCCTTATTCTCCCCTTCTCTCCCTCTCTTTATTATTTTTTCTCGTTCTCTTTATTCACGATGATGAGAAATAAAATAATCTTCTCATTATTAATATCTATTGATAATCATTCTATCCTATCTTTATCTTCATCGTTTATCACTATTCTTTTATTTTCTCACAGAATTTATTACGAATTTCTGTCATCACTCATCACTATTTCATCACCAATTTGTCACTCTTATTAATCTAACAAAATCATCACAAATCTCATTTATTTTTAGGTGTATTTCCAAAGCAAGAAAAATAATTCAGATTGCATTATTGTGAAAGTTAACCCCCCCCCCCACCAAAAAAAAGACTAAAATAAAAATAAACAAATAGGTAAATAGATAGATGATAAACAAACAAACAGGTAGATAAATAGATAGATAGATAGATAAATAAATAAAAAAGTAAATAAATAAACAAACAAATAAATAATAAATAAATAAATAAACAAACAAATAAATAAAATAAACAAATAAAAAAAACAAACAAATAAATAAAACAAACAAATAAATAAATAAATAAAAAGCAAAACAAACAAATAGATAAATAAACAAACAAACAAACAAATCAATCAATCAATCAAACAAACAAAATAGATAAAATAGAAATAAAATAAAAACAAAATAAAAATAAAAATCACCAACTGCCACCCATGATACAGAACATGCGCTAGATATTATCGTCAAAAACTAATTCCATTCCGGAAAGGAGAGACGAGACAATAAAGAAAACGAATGAAGAAAAGAGAAAAGAAAAAAAGAAAAACCAGTGATAAGGGATATAATGATGTCTTGTATCGGCCTCTGTTCAGATATATAGAAAGATATTTTGATATGATTTATAGGAAATTTTAATGGGAAGGTGCCAGGTGTTCGATAATTTCTGATTTCCTGCGTTGATCATTTTGGCCAAAATTCTGTCTAAGTATTTCGGTTATTTTTTCGTCTGACGAGGAACTCAATTTCTTATCGTAGCTGTTTAATATGATATATATATATATATATATATATATATATATATATATATATATATATATATATGTGTGTGTGTGTGTGTGTGTGTGTGTGTGTGTGTGTGTGTGTGTGTGTGTGTGTGTGTTGTGTGTGTGTGTGTGTGTGTGTGTGTTTGTATGTGCATATACATACATACATACATATATATTATATATATATATATATATATATAATATATTATATATATATATATATATATAACCATGTATGCACCACACACACACACACACACACACACAACACACACACACACACACACACACACACACACACACACACATATATATATATATATAATATATTATAACCATATATATATATATATATATATATATATATATATATATATATATATATATTACACATACAGACACACACACACACATGAATGAATATACAAACACACCTACAATAAAACAGACGACCAAAGCGCCAATTAGTCGGCATTTCGGCCATTTCCGGCGCCGGGAACGAGCGAGCCAGCAAGCCCGGATGTCTCAATTGGCGGAGACGAACACCCGCGATTGTGTTCTTGGCGGC
>NW_020870219.1:299186-304186 GCF_003789085.1 Penaeus vannamei | reverse complement strand
CTATACTCTAAATATTTCACACCTACATATAAAACTACAATAACTCTTAAATAATTAAATAAAATAATTTTACACTCTTATCTGAACACATTTTCAGTTATTTTACCCACAAAAACCCCCGCAACTATCTACATTTTTACGCTATATTTCTAAATAATTCCAACTCTACATAATAAAACTACAATAACTCTTAAATAATCAAATAAATTATATTACACTTTATGCTGACACAATTACAGTTATTTTACACACACCAAAAAAACACACAACTATTTCACGCTGTTATGCCGACCCAGCTGTTTGCCTCTCTCCGACCCGTCACAGCATCATCGTACCATAAGAGGAGGGGCCGTGGAGTGATGGGTGGAGAAAGGGGGGGAGGGGGGGTGAAGGAGGGTCTAAAAAAGGGAGGGTGTAGAAAGGGAGATGATTTGGAGGAGGAGGAGGAGGGGGGGGCGGGGGGCGGGGTGGGGACGGGGGGGGGCGGGGGGGCGGGGGGTGGGGGAGGGAGGGGCGTGTTGGGGAGGGGGAAGAGGGGAGGAGGAGGAGGAGGAAGGGGGGGAAGGGGGGGAAGGAGAGGGGAGGGAACAGAAACAGAGAGGGAGAAAGGGAGAGGGGGAGATAGATAGATAGAATAGATAGAAAAGAGAGAGATAGAGCGAGAACGAAAAGAAAGAAGAGAGAAGAGAGAGAGAGAGAGAGAGAGAGAGAGAGAGAGAAGAGAGAGAGAGAGAGAGAGAGAGAGAGAGAGAGAGAGAGAGAGCGAAAGAAAGAGAGAGAGAGAAAGAGAGAGAGAAGAGAGAGAGAGAGAGAGGAGAGAGAGAGAGAGAGAGAGAAGAAGAGAGAGAGAGAGAGAGAGAGAGAGAGAGAGAGGTAAAACGAAGGGGAGGGGTGGGAGGTGGGAAAAGGGGGGAGGTTCCCTCATCATACAACATACCAGTGGATTTTAACGCAACCGGACTCAATGTTGTGTGCTGTGTGTGTGGGGGGGTAGGGATGAGGTAGGAGCAGGAAGGAGAAGAGAGAGAGAGAGAGAGAGAGAGGAGTAGAGAGAGAGAGAGAGGAGTAGAGAGAGAGAGAGAGAAGTAGAGAGAGAGAGAGAGAGAGAAGAGAGAGAGCAAGTCAGACAGACAGACAGACAGAAGAGAAAAGCGATGATAAATAAATAGATAGACAAATAGACAGGAGAGAAGAGAAGACGCAAGGGGGGTTGAAAGGAGGGAAGGGGGGGGGGGAAAGGGAGGGGGAAAGCGGTCCCTCTCTGCCCAAACTAAGGGGAAAAATCTGGAACGATGAGGCCACATGAGAGGGTACAGAGGAAGGGGCGTAGGAGGGCTCAGGGGAGGGGGAGAAGAAAAAGGTGGGGGGTTTGGGGTGGGAGGGAAGAGTAGTGAGGGGAGGGGAAGGGGGAGAGAAAAGGTGGGGGGTAGAGGTAGGGGGGAGGGGAAAAGTATATGGGTGGAGAAGAAGAAGAAAGGGGGTGAGGAAAGGGGAAGAGCAAGGAGGGGGAGGGAGGGGGTTTACACGGATTTTACAGAATAGGGATAGAAAAAAGGGAGAAGAAACGTGGTTTGAAAGAGGATTAGATCAATAAGTCCCTAATTCCATCATAATTGGAGCTGTCTTCGACCTTATGACCGGGATATTGTGTTAACACGATAGCATAATCACTGCAACATGATGAAGACAAGTTGAAGAATATGTCGGTAAAATGTTTACTGATAATAAATAGTAATAATATGATTATAATAATAAAATATGATGATGATGATAATGATAATTGATAATAATGGTAATAATAATAATAAATAAATAATAATAATTAATAATAATAATAATAATAATAATAATAAAATAATAAAATAATAAAATAATAATAATAAATAATAATAGTAAAATAGTAAAATAATATAATATAATAATAATAATAATAGTAATAATAGTAATAATAGTAATAATAATTTATCCGCGTAAAAATAATAATGGTAATATTGATGAATATATAATAATAATGCATAATGATGATAGTAGTAGTGATATATAATAACAAGGATCTTAATAAATGATGCTTAATAATAGAATAGGTATAAGAATGATTGAGAGGAGAGAAGAGAGAAGAGAGAGAGAGAGAGGAGACGAGAGGAGAGAGAGAGGAGAGAGAGAGAGAGATGGAGAGAGAACGGGAGAGAGAGAGAGAGAGAGAGAGAAGAAAGAAAGGAGAAAGAAAGGGGAAAGAGGAGAGAGAGAGAGAGAGAGAGAGAGATGAGAGAAGAGAAGGAGAGTGGCAGAGAAGAGAGAGAGAGAGAGAGAGAGAGGAGAGAGAGAGAGAGAGAGAGAGAGAGAGAGAGAGAGAGAGAAGAGAGAGAGTGAGAGAGAGAGAGAGAAGAGAGAGAGAGAGAGGCGAGCGAGGAGCGAGAGAGAGGAGAGAGAGAGAGAGAGAGAGAGCGAGAGAGGTAAAATAGATCAGTTGAGCTTTGACAGACCTTTTTATCTCCCTTTTAAATATGGTATCATGTTCCCTCACAAGACACAGTGCAGCCGGCGGTCAGCGGAGAAAGAGGAGGAGGAGGGGAAGAAAAGGGACGAGAAAAGGAGAGGAGGGGGAGGAAAAGGAGGAGAAAAGGAGGAAGGGGAGAAAAGGAGGAGAAAAGGAGGAGGGGGAGGAGAGGGAACAAGAAGAGGAAGAGGGGGGGGGCTAGAAGAAGAGAGGGGGATGAAAAAGGAGGAGGAGGAGGAGGGGAGAGAACAAGAAGAGAGGGGGGGGGGCGAGAAGAAGAGGAAGGGGAGGAAAGGGAACAAGGAGATATGGAGGAACAAGAAGAAGAGGAGAGGAAGGAAAGAGACGATAAAAGGAGAAGAGGGAAGAAAAGGAAGGCAAGGGAGAGGGGGAAAGGAACAAGAAGATAAGGGGGGAAGAAAAGGAACAAGATGAGAGGGAATGAGGAACAAGATGAGGAAGAGGAGAAGAAAATAGAAAGAAGGGAAGTGGCGTAAAGAGAAGAGAACAAAAAGAGATAAAGAAGGGGAAGAAGGAGAAGGGGGAGAAAAAGAAGAAGAGCAGAGGCAAAAGAACGGGGGACACGAAGAGGAGAGGGAAGAAAATGTACAGATACAGGGAAGGAAGGAAGAAAGGAGGGAGGAAGGAAGGAACAAGAGAAGGAGAAGGGGAAAGAAAATTAGCAAAAAAGTAGAAGGACTAAGAAAAAGAATAAGAAAAGGAGGAGGACACAGAGGAGGTGGAAGAGAAGACGAGAGAGGAGAAGAAAAAGAAGGAAACGAAGGTAGAAGGGAAGGAAGAGTGAAAAGGGATGGTTATGAAGAGGAGGAAAAGAGAAAGATGGCGGAAAAAGAAAAAGAAGAGAGGGGGAAGAGGAGAATAGGAATGGAAGATAAGAACTTTGAGGAGAAGAGGAGGAGAGGCGAAGGAAAAGGAGGTTTGGGGAAAAAAGCGATAAAGGGAGAGGACAAAAAAGGCAGAAGGAGAGTAAAGGAGACAGGGAGAGAAAAAGGGAGGATAGGTGAGAAGAGGGAGAAAAAAAGAAAGGTAAACGAGTGTGGGGAAGAGGCGGGGAGATAAGAAAAGTGAGAGAGGAAGAAATGAGAGGAAAGAGAGGAGAGAGAAAAAAGAGAGACTGCAGAGAGGGGAGAAGAGGAGAAAACCAGAGAGGAAAAAGGAGAGAAGCAGGGAAAGGGAGAGAAAAGAAGAGAAGAGGAGAGAAGCAGGAGGGGAGAGAGAAGAGAAGGGAAGCAAAAGAGGAGAGAGAAGAAAATAAAAGATGACGTAAGCGGAAGAGAAAATACGAATAGCAGAAGAAGCGAGAATCAAGAGAGAGAGAGGGAGAGGCAAAGAGAGAAGAGGGAGAGGCAGAGATAGAGAATGAAGAAGAAGAGAGAAAGATGGAGAGGAGAGATAGAGAGTGAGAAGAGAAGAGAAGAGTCAGAGAGAGAGAGAGGAGAGAACAGAGAAGAGGAGAGAAGAGAGAGAGAAGAGGAGAGAGAGAGAGAGAGAGAGAGAGAGACGAGAGGGAGAGAGAGGAGAGAGAGATGGAGAGAGAGAAAGAGAGAGAGTAGAGAGTGAAGATAGAGGAGAGTCAGAGAAAAGAGCGAGATGCAGAAGAAGAAGAAAAAAAAGAGACAGACAGAGAGAGGGAGAAAAAGAGGAACCCACAAGCACCCCCGTCCGTGAATGAAGCCACGGACACCCACGGACGCTCGAACACGACCCACAGCAGATGGTGTTTGATACAGAACCTTTAGATGGTTACAGATATCTGAGGTGTGTTCAGGAGGGGGGAGGGGAGGGACAAAGGGCAAGGGAGGGAGCTGGAGGGCAAGGAGGGGTGAAGAGGGAGGGAGAGAGAGGAGAGGGGGGTGAAGGGGGGAAGAGGAGGGAGAGAGGGAGGGAGGGAGGGGGAGAGGGAGGGGAAAAGGGAGGGAAGGAGGGAGGAGGGAGGGAGGGAGAGAGGAGAGAGGGAAGAGAAGGGAAGAGAGGAGGGAGGAGAAGGAGAGAAAGAGAGAGAGAGGAATGACGGGATGAGAGGGATGAGAGGGATGAGAGGAGGACGGGAGGGAGGGAAAAGAGAGGAGAGAGAGAGAGAGAGAGAGAGAGAGAGAGAAGAAGAGAGAGAGATAAACAAAAGAGAGGAGAGAGAGGAGAAGATGAGAGGGGGAGAGAAGAAGAAAGGAACTAGGGAAAGGAGGGGAAGGGAGGAGAGAATGTGGGAGAGGGAGAATAAGATAAGGGGGATAAGGAGAAAAAGGAGGGAAAAGGGGGGAAGGGGCAGAGATGAGAAAAAGAGGAAGAGGAGTGTAAAAGATAGTGGGGGAACTGTAGGAAGAGGAGAAGGAGTATGTCTTTTAGGTAAGAGGAAGAAGAAGAGAACGGAAGAGAAAAGAGAGGCGGAAGATGTAGGAAGGATGACTATGGGTACTTGGTAACTTGGAAGAGAGGAGGGGAAAGAGAGGAGGGAGGAGGAGGCGAACATGGACATCTATCAAGC
>NW_020870219.1:284186-294186 GCF_003789085.1 Penaeus vannamei | reverse complement strand
ATTTTAATATAAGGACGCTCGCTGCCGCCGCCGCCCCCGTGAGGTCCTCCTGTTACAGTTACGGGCGTGTCGTGGGAGGGCGGGGAGGTCCTCCTTCAGGACGGCCCTTCTGCAGGAGTCCCCTCCACCCCCCCTCCTTTCTGAACCCCAAACCCCCACGTCTCCTCCCCAACTCCTACACTAATCCCCACGCTTTCCTTGCCCTTATTCCCCCATGTATATTTCCTTACCTTCCCCTCTCCCCAACCCACACCCACTGGCCACGCAAGGGCTCGGATGCTGTCTCTGCTCTCTGTCTGTGTGTCTGTCTCTGTCTTCTCTCTCTCTCTCTCCTTCTCTCCCTGTCCTTTCTCTATTTTTTTCGATTTCTTTTTTCTCTCTCTCTCTTTCTATCCATTTCCGTTCTTCTTTCTATTTTCTCTCTCTCTCTCTCTCTCTCTTCTCTATCTCTCTCTCTCTCTTCTTCTTTATTCTCTCTCTCTCTCTCTCCCTCTCTTTCTCATTCGCTTAACAGTCCAGAGTGCTGTTGGCTATCGGGTCTTCCGTCTTTCTCGGTCTCTATCTCTCTAATTCCTCCTTCTCTCCCGTTATCCCTACCTCTCGGCCTTTATCTCTCTAATTCCTCTTTCTCTTTCCCCCTTATCGCCTGTGCATCGCTAATTACGCTACGGTGAAAACGGAGACTAAATGTACCTTTGTGCAAATAAACCAGGGGAATGATTACTACTTTGGCTGCATTGAAATCACCATAATAATACTTTCTGCATTTCGGGGTAATTTTTTTTTCTCTCTCTATTTCTCGATTTTCTCTGCATCTGTTTGTTTCTGTTTGTGTTTCTGTCTCTGTCTGTTGCTTTGTCTGTCTGTCTGTCTGTCTTACTCGATCTCTGTCTCTCTCTCTCTTTCTCTTTCATTGTCTCTCTGTCAATTTCTTTTCTTTTTCTATGCCTGTCTCTGCCTCTCTCCTCTCTCTCTCTCCCCCCTCTCCTTCACACCATATCTCTCCTTTTCTTTCTTCTTCGCCCTCTCTCTTCCTCTCTCTCCCCCCCCCCACACACCACCTTTCTGTCTGTCTGTCTTGTTTCTCCCTCCCTCCCTCCCTCCCTCCCTCCCCCCCCCCCCACACACACACCTATCTGTCTCTCTAAGCAACTCTCTTCACAGGAACTTTCCCACGTTCATCATGGTAATCTCTCCCGCCATCGCACGGAGGAGGAAGAGAAAGGAGGAAGAGAAAGAGGAAGAGTTTCCATAAGTCGCTCTCCTTGCCCCTAAACCCCCCCTCCTTCCTCCTCCCCCTTTTTTATTCCCAACTCCCCCCCCTTTTCACTTCCCATTCCTTCGCCCCGTCTCTTCTTCCTCGTCTCTCGTTCTCTTTCCTGATATTCTTTATTTGTCCTCTTTCCTCTCTTCTTCTCTCTCACCTTTCTTCTCTCGCCTTCTTATCGCTTTCTTTATCATGGCTATGCTTATTCTTTCCGTTCCCTCCTTCCGTCAGAATTTTCCGATTTCCTCTTTCTCCCTCCTTCATCCCCTCCCTTCCCCCCTTCCCTCTTCCTCGTATCCTTCCTTCCTCTTGTTCACTTCCCACTTCCTTCCCCCTACCTCGGTCCCTCCTTCTCCTCCATCCCTATCCCTCTCCTTCGTCTTTTCCTTCTATCCCTCCCTCCTCCTTATCTCCTTCCCAATCCTTTCCCTCAAGCTTATTCCCTCTTGCCCCTTCCCCCCATCTAGGACACTCCCTGACCCCTCCCCTCTCCCTCCTCCCTTCCCTGCCCTTACTTCTCTCCTTGATTCTTACCTTTCCCCTTCCCCTTCCCTGCCCTTTTACTCCTGCCGTGTCCCTTCCGTTTCTTTTCCTCCTGTTCCCCTTCGCCTTCTTTACTTCGCTGTCCCCTTCCTCCACTCTTCCCCCATACGTCAACTTTCACCTCCCCCTCCTATCTTTTCCTGTCGTCCCTTCCCCTCTTCTCCCCTTCCCCCCTATCTTCCCCTTTCACCTCCCCCTCCCCTCCTTTCGCTATCGTCCCCTCCCCCCTTCTTTCCCTTTCCCCCTACTTCACTTTCACCTCCCTATCGTCCCTTTCCCCCCCCCCTCCTTTCCCCTACTTCCCCTTCACCTCCCCCTCCCTATCGTCCCCTTTCCCTCCTACTTCCCCTTTTCACCTCCCCTCCTTTCCCTACCCCTCTCTCATCTACCCTCCACGTCCCCCTTTCACCCCCCTTCTCCTCTCCCCTCCACGTCCCCCTTTCACCCCCCTTCTCTCCCCATCCCCTCCCCACCTCTCCTTTAATCCGGGGGTTGGCGGCGGGTTGGGTGTCCCTCTCGACTAAATCCCCTTATTGGCGTCATCCTCTCCCCATTCACCACCCTGGGATCCCCCCCCCTCGTGGTCAGCCGCCGTATCAGCCCCGCTGGTGTCAGTAATGTCAGCGGTGTCAGGGGGATGGGAGGGTGGGGGGAGGGGGGGGGTAGGAGTGCTCCAGAGCCTTCTCTTTTCCGTCTTCGCTTCCTGTACTTTTCATTTTTTTTTTTTTTTTCATTTTTTATTTGAGGGAATTTTGGGTGTCTCACAATCTCATTCGCTATTTCTATAAGATATTATATTTTTTTCTCTCTCTCACTTTCCCGTATTTACTCAAATACTTGTTTCTCTCTACGCTTCCCCCGCTTCGTTTGTCCCATCTTCCTCCATCTACCCCCCCCCTTACCCACCATCCCCCATTCTTCTCCCGACGCCCCCCAATCCTCTCTCTGAACCGACCCACCGTACCTATTGTCACATGATTCGAGCATTATGGGCAATCTGTCGAAACAACTCTGTCAGCTTGTCACCGTCAGCCGCTGACACTCCTGACGTCCGTGTTGTGTGTGAGCGTGTGTTGGGTTCCTCTTAACCATTGCCCGAGATTTTTTTTTTTTTTTGGTTCCTTAAAGGGTATTAAATTTTATTGTAATGCTGCTGGAATTACTCTCCTTTTGAGTTGCCATTTTATGATCCTCTTCTCCTCTGCTTTTCACTGCGATAAGACTGCTCAGCCGTTATTTGTATGGCGGTTGAAAACTTCTTCGAAATGATAAAATATGCAAGACAAAATTAATTCTCCATTGGACAAAAAAAAAAAAAAAAAAAAAAAAAAAAAAAAAACCTATATATATATATATTATATATAATATATATATATTCCTTGGACAAAATATGCAAGACAAAATTAATTCTTCATTGGACAAAAAACAAACAAACAAAAAAACCTATTTCCTATGTCAAAGATAATACGGATTTCTGTTAACCGTTACAGGATCCACATCTAGATACAGCAACCAAAAATTATTAAATCATATATCACTGTCAAACCAATTTCACCTCAGTTCCTCCTATGCATAAGAGCTATCAAAATACGCCATCAACAAGCTCTAGTTCACATAGTCACTACCACTCACAAGAAACCCATCTACCGTCTACCAGATGAAAACCATAGCCCCTACCATGGATTTTTTTTTTTTTTATATCTACCATTTACCTCAAGTTATTATCACTCACAATAAACCCATCTTCCGTCTACCAGAAGAGAACCATAGCCTCTACCATGAAGAAAAGAGAATTATATCTATCATTTACCCCAAAAAGCCTATTCATCATACCGCAACAGGACCATTTATCTGTCAACACTAGAGAACCATCGTCTCTACCATATACTACTAGAGAACTATCGTTTCCACTAACTACTATTTACCATAACTATCAATTACCAGAAACAACGAAGAAAGAGAAGTCAAAGAGAAACTACCAATTGCTATCTGTCAAAACCTATCTACCACAAGAGGACTATCGCTTCTACTAACCAAGGAAGAAGACGAGAGAAGCGACTGTGCCAACTACCATCCTACCATAACACAACTACTTCAAGGGAACCGAGAGAAACTACCATTCTACCAGCACAACATCTACTACGAGGGAACCATCGCTTCTACCACGCGACAAACTACCATTCTACCAACACCACTTACAAATTACAAATAACAAATTACCAACCAAACACCAAAATTCATCTACCACAAGAAGCTACCAACTGACATCCATCTACCAAACAGCGTCCAATTCAAGAGAACCACCATTTCTACCAAGAGATAAGCTACCATTCTACCTAATCCCATCTACCGTAAGAGGACCATCACTCTACCACTCGAAGATGATGATGATGAAGATGATGAATGATGATGAAGAAGAAAAAGGAAAAGAAAAGGAAGACGAGGGAAAAGAAGGAGAAAAAGAAGAAGAAGAAGGAGGAGAAGGAGGCGAGGAGGAGAAGAAGAAAGAAGAAAAAAGAGAAGAAGAAGAAGAAGAAGAAGAAGAAGAAGAAGAAGAAGAAGAAGAAGAAGAAGAAGAAGAAAGAAGAAAGAGAAGAAAGAAGAAGAAGAAGAGAAGAAGAAAGAAGAAGGAAAAAAAGAAAAAATATAGAGAAGAAGAAGAAGAAGAAGAGAAAAAGAAGAAAAAGAAGAAAAGAAGAAGAAGCAGAAGAAGAAGAAGAAGAAAAGCATAAGAAGAAGAAGCAGAAAGAAGAAGAGAAGCGATCCTCCGAGACGTTGATGAAGACGTTGATAGCGCGAGCGTGTAAAGGGATTCCCAGCGGCCAATGTTTACACTCGGGATGAAGAGGAAGGCAAGAAAAGGAAGGCTTTTTTTTCCGCTCTCGTTCCGGCCGCCTCTTCCTTAGGACCCCCCCCCTCCCCCTCCTCCTCCCCTCCTCCCCCGCTTTTTTTCCCGCTCCTCGTTCCGGCCGCCTCTTCCTTTCCCCCCCTCCCCCTCCTCCCCCCTCCCCCCCCTTCCCCTCCCCGCTGATGATCCTATAAAACGCGAAGGAACCTGTTTCTTAAAGAGGAAAAGGAGATCGCATTAAGGGATTCATTTTTTTTTTTTTTTTTTTTTTTTTTTTTTTTTTTTCTTCAAGAGCCGACTATCATTTGTTATTGGAGACCCGATGTTGACTGAGTGTGTGTACGTGTGTGTGTGTGTGTGTGTGTGTGTGTGTGTGTGTGTGTGTGTGTGTGTGTGTGTGTGTGTGTGTGTGTGTGTGTGTGTGTGTGTGTGTGTGTGTGTGTGTGTATGTGTATGTGTGTGTGTGTGCGTGTGTGTTGTTGTGTGTGTGTGTGCGTGCGTGTGGTGTGCGTGTGCGTGTGCGTGTGCGTGTGCGTGTGCGTGTGCGTGTAAGACCTCGACAAGCGCGACGCAAAGGGCGCTCTTTTATCCACGCAGATACGCACGCATGCGCAGACGTATATGCGTGCGCCTCCCTTTTCTTCGTCGCTGACTCAACATCCGGCGAAACTAACCGATATCCGAGGCCAAGACGAGTCCCGCCGACCGGCTTGGGGCGGCACGCGCTTTGTGCTTAATCCGGGTATTCGGCGCTCGCATTCTTAACCGGATTATTGTCTCCGTGAAGCTACCGGGGCGCTGCTTACCGGGTTTCTCTGTGCTGGCTACTGGGCCCTCGATGCTAGTTGGCCCTCCATGCTGTCGGGCGCTCCATGTTATCGGGCGCTCGATGCTACAGTTTCTTTATGCTGGCGGGCCCTCTAAGCTACCGGGCCCACTATGCTACCGGGGCTCTCTAATGATAACGAGTCCTATGCTACCGGCCTGCATGCTGTCGGGTTCTCTAAGGTGCCGGGTCCACTATGCTACCGAACTCTATACTACTGGCCCTCTATGGGCCCTGCTATGCTACCGAACTCTATGCTGACCTCTATGCTACCGCCCCCCCTCTATGCTACCGCGCTACCCGCCCCCCCCTCTATGCTACCGAACTCCTATGTACCGACCTTCTATGCTACCGCCCCCCCTCTATGCTTACCGAACTCTATGCTACCAGACCTTAACTACCGCCCCCTTATGCCGAACTCTATGCTACCAACCTTCTATGCTACCGCCCTTAGCTACCCTATGCACCAGACCTTTCTATGCTACCGGCCCCCCCTCTATGCTACCGAACTCTATCGAATGGCCCCCCTCTATGCTACCGAACTCTATGCTACCAGACCTTCTATGCTACCGCCCCCCCTCTATGCTACCGAAATACTCAGACCTCTGCTACCGCCCCCCCTCTATGCACCAGACCTTAACCGGCCCCCCCCTCTATGCTACGAACTCTATGCTATACCAGAACCCCCCCTCTATGCTACCGAACTCTATGCTACCAGACCCTCTATGCTACCGCCCCCCTCTATGCTACCGACTCTATCTACCAATGCTACCCCCCCCCCCCTCTATGCTACCAGCCTTATGTACCCCCCCCCCTCTATGCTACCGAACTCTATACTACCAGACCTTCTATGCTACCGCCCCCCTATGCTACGAACTCTATGCTACCAGACCTTCTCTATGCTACGCCGCCCCCCCCCTCCCCCCCCAGACCTTCTATGCTTACCGCCCCTATGCTACCGACTCTATGCTACCGCCAGGCGAACTCTATGCACCGGTCCCTTGCATGACCGGTGATCGACATGCCATAATTGTTCCTGTCATGATCTCAATACCGGACCCGATTTCGTATGCATCCCCCCACCCCCCCCCACCACCCCCATGCAGACGTCTCCCTAGGTAACAAAAGCCCGAACCGAGATAGATAAGATCGATTGATAAGAGGTACATGATACACATCGGATAAAAAAAAAGTGATGATATGACTTTGTGAAGCGAAGGGAGGGGGTGGGGTAGGGGGCGGGGATGGGGATGGAGGGGGGCGGGGGGCGGCGAGGGATGGGGATGGAGGGAGTGGGGCGGGGGATGGGGATGGAGGGGGGCGGGTGGATGGGGATGGAGGGAGTGGAGGCGGGGGATGGGGATGGAGGGGGCGGGGGGCGCGAGGGATGGGATGGAGGGAGTGGAGGCGGGGGATGGGGATGGAGGGGGGCGGGTGGATGGGGATGGAGGGAGTGGAGGCGGGGGATGGGGATGGAGGGTGGAGGGGGGCGGGGGAGGGGGATGGAGGGGGGAGGGGGGTTACTTACCATACTGTGTTGGATCCATTCTGAGGTAGATGCTGTCGTCTCAAAGAACGATAGTCCGGGATCCTGTGAAAAAAAAATAAAAAATAAATATACATCCATCTTATTGGATAATCGAAATCAAGACATATTTGTACTTCTATCTATCTATCTATATATGTATCTACATCTAACTATCTCTCTAGATATATCTCTATCTATGATTACAGCTATCTATCGAAATGCCTATTTACATATCTATATATCTATTTATATATATTTAAGTGTGTGTGTTGTGTGTGTGTGTGTGTGTGTGTGTGTGTGTGTGGTGTGTGTGTTGTGTATGTGTGTGTGTGTGTGTGTGTGTGTGTGTGTGTGTGTGTGTGTGTGTGTGTGTGTGTGTGTGTGTGTGTGGTTGTGTGTATAAGCGTGTGTGCGTTTGTGTGTGCGTGTAATTTTACCCGTCCCTTATGTCTAAAAACTTACATATACATCCAATTATACAGTTTCCCCCTCAAAGGTCACGGAAATGAACTAACCAAAGCATTACTAAAAGGTCAGGGAAATTTACTTATCACTGTCAGAATTTCTTACATCGGCCTTTGAAAGAAAGAAAGAAAGAGGAAAAAAATAAATATATATATATGCATATATATGTGTATATATATATATATAATATATATATATAATATATATATATATATATATATATGCATAAACAAACAAAAATGTCCAAAGGTAACCATTCTTTACAATAATGGGATGATATGAAAAATCTAAAACACAGAATTTAGAATTATTTCATAGTCCTAATAAGTTAAAGAATATACATACTAATATTTTTTGATCTATGCTAAACCCAAAGTTCACCGTCATTCCCTACAAACACGAAACAAAACGAAAAACAACAACAGATAAATTAAGTAACACAGAAATAAGCAAACAAACAAAAATCCAGTCGGTCTCAACACCAATACCTAGAAATAAAAAAGAAAAGAAAAAGAAATAAAAAAAAGGTTCTCTGCATAATAAAAATAAAAGTGAAATTAAATTTCCATAAATTTTCCCATCGTTGTAATAAAGATAAGAATAAAAAAAGTCCATAAATTTTCCCATCGTAAAGAAAAGAATAAACAGGGCAAATTTCCATAAATTTTCCCATCTTCGTTATAAAGATGAGAATAAAAATGGTAAATTTCCATTCTTTTTCTCCATCTTTGTAAATAAAAATAAGAAATAAATAAACAAAAAATAGCTCTTCAAAACAACACAACAAACCCGTTCCGCCGTCACGTGACCTCTTTCGCACACGGCGGAGGGGTGACTGAGGAAGGGGAAAGGCTCGATCAGTAGCAACTGGAGGAGGTGTCATGGCGTCTGATTCGATTTTTGAGAGAGAGAGAGAGAGAGAGAGAGAGAGAGAGAGAGAGAGAGAGAGAGAGAGAGAGAGAGAGAGAGAGAGAGAGAGAGAAACAGATGGGGTTTATTTTGATGACGTCACAAAAGTCCCGGATGCTCTGTGAATATGGTCGATCATTTTGGTCTCTTCAATTTTCAAAAAGGAGGGAAAATAATGATATTAACGGTTATTTTTTCAATGAACAATCATCAAAACAAACGCCATGACACCTCGAGTTGCTACTGATCGAGCCTTTCCCCGTCCTCAGTCACCCCTCCGCCGTGCGCGAAAGAGGTCACGTGACGGCGGAGCGGGTTTGTTGTGTTGTTTTGAAGACCCCTTTTTTGTTTATTTATTTCTTGTTTTTATTACAGAGATGGGGAAAAATAATGGAAATTTACAATTTTTATTCTCATCTTTATAACGAATATGGGAAAATTCATGGAAATTTGCCCTGAAATTACCCGCCGAAAAGGTAACATAAAAGTCATTGTTGAAAGTACTATTCGTAATGCAGGTCGAGGCCTTTTTTATTATTATTATTTTTTATTTACGAAAATTTCTTTTTTTGTGGTTGTGTTTTGATGGAATTAATTTTGATGTATGATTTGTCTAGACTTTTTATTTTTATTTCTATTTTTATCTTAGAGGAATTTAAAAATGATTTGTTTTGTTTACATGTACTTATTTTTTTTTTCTTTTTTGTGAACTTGTGTTAATTTGTATTGGTATTTCAACACGGTGTCACGGCCGTTTTCTCTTTCTGTCGGAGGCGCCATCTGCTGTTGCTGAGGGTTAAGATCTCCGTGCCAAGTTTTTCTTGCTGATGTTTACATACATACATACATACATACATATATATATATATATATATATATATATATATATATATATAATATATATATTATATATAATATATATATATATATATATATATATATATATATAATATATATATATATATATATATATATATATATATATATATATATATATATATGTATAATATATATATATATATATATATATATATATATTATATATATATATATATTATATTATATATATATAATTATTCTTCTGATACATTTCCTCAACTCTATTAATGTAATGGTATAAGCCTCTCGTGGATTTTGGTTTTCTCTTCGTTAGGAAAAAAAAAATAGATATTCCTTAGTTTTCCCCTTTACGTAATAAAAAAAACGAATGTAGCAAATGTCCATTACCTTTCTTCTCTTTTCGATTAAAATAACAATGAAAAAATGAAAATAAGAATAAATTTTCACCATTTTTTCCCATTTCATAATGAAAATCAGAATAAAAAAGTAAATTTCTATCATTTTCCCCATCGTAACAAAAATAAGAATAAAAAAGTATTTTTTTCATTTTCTCATCTTCGTAGTGAAAAAAATGTTCCCATCTTTGTAATGTTAGTAAGAATGAGAGAAAAAAATAATTTCTATTAATTTGCCAATCTTTTGTGATAATTTAAAAAATCCATGAATTTTCCTATCTCCGTAATAAAGAATATAAAAAAACGTAAATTTGTATTATCTTTTCATCATGATAAAAATAAGATTCGAAAATAAATTTCCATTCATTTTCCCATCGTA